>JAEMWC010001249.1:160000-214621 GCA_016490735.1 Pachyseris speciosa | reverse complement strand
GAAATGTTTAAGTTTCCCTTGTGACATCAAATTAACGCTTGTGACATCAAATTACCCGAATAAACAACGCCCAAGGGGACATTTGCCGGCTATTTGAACAACATTCACACGCCTTCACGGCTTGAAACTACGTGCAAAGCAAGCAAATCAATCGGCGAACGAGTACAATCAAACAACAACGTTCGCAACGATCTTTGCGACCATAGATCGCCGAATTTAACGGCTTCAAAGCGCGGAGCAGACCAAACAAGTTTCAACGGCCACTTGAAATGCTACCAGAACGGCAACAAAATAGAAAAATCTACTCACTGTTGGCAGACAGAAATGTCTTCAGCTGGTTCTTCGACCGAGGCGAGGTTTTGGTTGCTTGCTTTCTCTTTTTTTTTTTTTTTCCGTATTTCCACTTTGGCGCTGCAAGTGAACCAGATCCAGAACAACGCGTAAATCATTTGCCATCTCTGTGTATAATATAAAGAAATCACAAACACAAGCAAACCTACCTTTTCTCGCCTCGGCGAACGATGTGCATTTCTGATCTCCTGTTCTCGCTCGCTCCGTCCGTCCGTCCGTCCGTTATCGATCTGCAACAAAACCAATTTCAAAACTTCCCCGCTCAGTTAATCAGTAACCAATTGCAACAACCGTCTAGGCCGGGGACTAGCGCGAACGCAGGTCCCCACTACCAGAAATTATACGCTCGAGTTACCCACATTTGGGGTAATCGCAAGGGTCAACCCAATCGAAGTGCAATGAAAGGGCGCTCACCTGAGAGGACTGCCTCCTTGATCACAGTACCTCCCGCGTCAGGTAAGTATGAAATATTCTGCGGCCCTCGGCAACGGAAAAACTGCCTTACCCTCATATGCCTTGTGGTAACCAGGCCCAGGTCCGGCCAGGGAGCTGCTCTTTGTATCGTCACCGGATGTTCTAACGTGCCGTGTCTGCAATGGAGAGATAAGACCAGTCCAGTTCAGTTCAGTTTTTTTTTTTTTGAGTTAAATATTTCTTCCCCAGGGGGAAGTGGGCCGCACTCGGAGGTAGTGCTATACCGAGGCAACCCGTGGCTGGGACGAGGCAAGCCTCTTTTCCACAGCCCAGTTCCAAAAATCAGTTTAATATATGAGCTGCCAATGAACAGCGTATCAGATATTAAAGCTGATAAGAACAGATACTACACTTGATCTTAGCCAAAAGGCCGAGAAGCGATGCCCAAAATTGTTCGCCATAGCTAGGGTGGTTCTTAGCTGCTACCCTCGAGATATGGTGGCGCGAATACTGTCGCTTCCCGAGGTATCCTTCTCACAGCTTGTCCCCCCACCCACTCCCCCTAAGGGTACTGACAGATCTAGAGCACCAGAGGTATTTAGGTATCGGAAAATACTGCTAGCAAGGTTCAAAAATGGACCGTTGACGAAAAAATAATTGCAAGTTAACATGAAAGTTAGCCCCTTGACACACAAAAAGTGTGGTAAAATCGATAACATTGAAACGAGGCAAGTGTTGACGATCGCCATACGTTGCTGTCTACAGCTGAGTTTGCATTTGGAGGGAAGTTTGGCGCGCGTAACATGCGTGAAATTATGACTTGCGTTGATTAGGAATACTACCCAAGCCAGTGTCAAGAAATGCCTCGTTTACAAGTTCACTATAAAAGAGTTAATTTGCACTGCCTTCTCTCGTCTACGACCATACCACAGGGAAAACACCGGTTCTCGTCCGATCACCGAAGTTAAGCCCTGTCGGCGGGGTTAGTACTTGGATGGGTGACCGCCTGGGAATACCCCGTGTTGTAGGCTTTCCTTTTGCGTTTTGGCCACTTAAACTGAGCAATTTTCTTTTCCCCAACAGACATTGTTGCATTTCTAACAATTATCGGACGGCAAAATGGTCTTACAAACCAGAGAAAGGCCGATAAAATTCAATTTCAAATCTTGAAAACAGCGAACCCGCGCTGGAAGTTCGTGAGCGCGCGCGCGAGAATGTTTAAGTTTCCCTTGTGACATCAAATTAACGCTTGTGACATCAAATTACCCGAATAACAATCGCCCAAGGGACATTTGCCGGCTATTTGACAACATTCACACGCCTTCACGGCTTGAAACTACGTGCAAAGCAAGCAAAATCAATCGGCGAACGAGTACAATCAAACAACAACGTTCGCAACGATCTTTGCGACCATAGATCGCCGAATTTAACGGCTTCAAACAGCGCGAGCAGACCAAACAAGTTTTCAACGGCACTTGAAATGCTACCAGAACGGCAACAAAATAGAAAAATCTACTCACTGTTGGCAGACAGAAATGTCTTCAGCTGGTTCTTCGACCGAGGCGAGGTTTGGTTGCTTGCTTCTCTTTTTTTTTTTTCCGTATTTCCACTTTGGCGCTGCAAGTGAACGCAGATCCAGAACAACGCGTAAATCATTGCCATCTCTGTGTATAATATAAAGAAATCACAAACACAAGCAAACCTACCTTTTCCTCGGCCTCGGCGAACGATGTGCATTTCTGATCTCCTGTCTCGCTCGCTCCGTCCGTCCGTCCGTCCGTTATCGATCTGCAACAAACCAATTCAAAACTTCCCCGCTCAGTTAATCAGTAACCAATTGCAACAACCGTCTAGGCCGGGGACTAGCGCGAACGCAGGTCCCCACTACCAGAAATTATACGCTCGAGTTACCCACATTTGGGGTAATCGCAAGGGTCAACCCAATCGAAGTGCAATGAAAGGGCCTCACCTTGAGAGGACTGCCTCCTTGATCACAGTACCTCCCGCGTCAGGTAAGTATGAAATATTCTGCGGCCCTCGCAACGGAAAAAACTGCCTTACCTTCATATGCCTTGTGGTAACCAGGCCCAGGTCCGGCCAGGGAGCTGCTCTTTGTATCGTCACCGGATGTTCTAACGTGCCGTGTCTGCAATGGAGAGATAAGACGCAGTCCAGGTTCAGTTTTCAGAGGCGGTTTTTTTTTTTTGAGTTAAATATTTCTTCCCCAGGGGGAAGTGGGCCGCACTCGGAGGTAGTGCTATACCGAGGCAACCCGTGGCTGGGACGAGGCAAGCCTCTTTTCCACAGCCCAGTTCCAAAAATCAGTTTAATATATGAGCTGCTCAATGAACAGCGTATCAGATATTAAGCTGATAAGAACAGATACTACACTTGATCTTAGCCAAAAGGCCGAGAAGCGATGCCTAAAATTGTTCGCCATAGCTAGGGTGGTTCTTAGCTGCTACCTCTCGAGATATGGTGGCGCGAATACTGTCGCTTCCCGAGGTATCCTTCTCACAGCTTGTCCCCCCCACCCACTCCCCCTAAGGGTACTGACAGATCTAGAGCACCAGAGGTATTTAGGTATCGGAAAATACTGCTAGCAAGGTTCAAAAATGGACCGTTGACGAAAAATAAATTGCAAGTTAACATGAAAGTTAGCCCCTTGACACACAAAAAGTGTGGTAAAATCGATAACATTGAAACGAGGCAAGTGTTGACGATCGCCATACGTTGCTGTCTACAGCTGAGTTTGCATTTGGAGGGAAGTTTGGCGCGCGTAACATGCGTGAAATTATGACTTGCGTTGATTAGGAATACTACCCAAGCCAGTGTCAAGAAATGCCTCGTTTACAAGTTCACTATAAAAGAGTTAATTTGCACTGCCTTCTCTCGTCTACGACCATACCACAGGGAAAACACCGGTTCTCGTCCGATCACCGAAGTTAAGCCCTGTCGGGCGGGGTTAGTACTTGGATGGGTGACCGCCTGGGAATACCCCGTGTTGTAGGCTTTCCTTTTGCGTTTTGGCCACTTAAACTGAGCAATTTTCTTTTCCCCAACAGACATTGTTGCATTTCTAACAATTATCGGACGGCAAAATGGTCTTACAAACCAGAGAAAGGCCGATAAAATTCAATTTCAAATCTTGAAAACAGCGAACCCGCGCTGGAAGTTCGTGAGCGCGCGCGCGAGAATGTTTAAGTTTCCCTTGTGACATCAAATTAACGCTTGTGACATCAAATTACCCGAATAACAATCGCCCAAGGGACATTTGCCGGCTATTTGACAACATTCACACGCCTTCACGGCTTGAAACTACGTGCAAAGCAAGCAAAATCAATCGGCGAACGAGTACAATCAAACAACAACGTTCGCAACGATCTTTGCGACCATAGATCGCCGAATTTAACGGCTTCAAACAGCGCGAGCAGACCAAACAAGTTTTCAACGGCACTTGAAATGCTACCAGAACGGCAACAAAATAGAAAAATCTACTCACTGTTGGCAGACAGAAATGTCTTCAGCTGGTTCTTCGACCGAGGCGAGGTTTGGTTGCTTGCTTCTCTTTTTTTTTTTTCCGTATTTCCACTTTGGCGCTGCAAGTGAACGCAGATCCAGAACAACGCGTAAATCATTGCCATCTCTGTGTATAATATAAAGAAATCACAAACACAAGCAAACCTACCTTTTCCTCGGCCTCGGCGAACGATGTGCATTTCTGATCTCCTGTCTCGCTCGCTCCGTCCGTCCGTCCGTCCGTTATCGATCTGCAACAAACCAATTCAAAACTTCCCCGCTCAGTTAATCAGTAACCAATTGCAACAACCGTCTAGGCCGGGGACTAGCGCGAACGCAGGTCCCCACTACCAGAAATTATACGCTCGAGTTACCCACATTTGGGGTAATCGCAAGGGTCAACCCAATCGAAGTGCAATGAAAGGGCCTCACCTTGAGAGGACTGCCTCCTTGATCACAGTACCTCCCGCGTCAGGTAAGTATGAAATATTCTGCGGCCTCGGCAACGGAAAAACTGCCTTACCTTCATATGCCTTGTGGTAACCAGGCCCAGGTCCGGCCAGGGAGCTGCTCTTTGTATCGTCACCGGATGTTCTAACGTGCCGTGTCTGCAATGGAGAGATAAGACGCAGTCCAGGTTCAGTTTTCAGAGGCGGTTTTTTTTTTTTGAGTTAAATATTTCTTCCCCAGGGGGAAGTGGGCCGCACTCGGAGGTAGTGCTATACCGAGGCAACCCGTGGCTGGGACGAGGCAAGCCTCTTTTCCACAGCCCAGTTCCAAAAATCAGTTTAATATATGAGCTGCTCAATGAACAGCGTATCAGATATTAAGCTGATAAGAACAGATACTACACTTGATCTTAGCCAAAAGGCCGAGAAGCGATGCCTAAAATTGTTCGCCATAGCTAGGGTGGTTCTTAGCTGCTACCCTCGAGATATGGTGGCGCGAATACTGTCGCTTCCCGAGGTATCCTTCTCACAGCTTGTCCCCCCCACCCACTCCCCCTAAGGGTACTGACAGATCTAGAGCACCAGAGGTATTTAGGTATCGGAAAATACTGCTAGCAAGGTTCAAAAATGGACCGTTGACGAAAAATAAATTGCAAGTTAACATGAAAGTTAGCCCCTTGACACACAAAAAGTGTGGTAAAATCGATAACATTGAAACGAGGCAAGTGTTGACGATCGCCATACGTTGCTGTCTACAGCTGAGTTTGCATTTGGAGGGAAGTTTGGCGCGCGTAACATGCGTGAAATTATGACTTGCGTTGATTAGGAATACTACCCAAGCCAGTGTCAAGAAATGCCTCGTTTACAAGTTCACTATAAAAGAGTTAATTTGCACTGCCTTCTCTCGTCTACGACCATACCACAGGGAAAACACCGGTTCTCGTCCGATCACCGAAGTTAAGCCCTGTCGGGCGGGGTTAGTACTTGGATGGGTGACCGCCTGGGAATACCCCGTGTTGTAGGCTTTCCTTTTGCGTTTTGGCCACTTAAACTGAGCAATTTTCTTTTCCCCAACAGACATTGTTGCATTTCTAACAATTATCGGACGGCAAAATGGTCTTACAAACCAGAGAAAGGCCGATAAAATTCAATTTCAAATCTTGAAAACAGCGAACCCGCGCTGGAAGTTCGTGAGCGCGCGCGCGAGAATGTTTAAGTTTCCCTTGTGACATCAAATTAACGCTTGTGACATCAAATTACCCGAATAACAATCGCCCAAGGGACATTTGCCGGCTATTTGACAACATTCACACGCCTTCACGGCTTGAAACTACGTGCAAAGCAAGCAAAATCAATCGGCGAACGAGTACAATCAAACAACAACGTTCGCAACGATCTTTGCGACCATAGATCGCCGAATTTAACGGCTTCAAACAGCGCGAGCAGACCAAACAAGTTTTCAACGGCACTTGAAATGCTACCAGAACGGCAACAAAATAGAAAAATCTACTCACTGTTGGCAGACAGAAATGTCTTCAGCTGGTTCTTCGACCGAGGCGAGGTTTGGTTGCTTGCTTCTCTTTTTTTTTTTTCCGTATTTCCACTTTGGCGCTGCAAGTGAACGCAGATCCAGAACAACGCGTAAATCATTGCCATCTCTGTGTATAATATAAAGAAATCACAAACACAAGCAAACCTACCTTTTCCTCGGCCTCGGCGAACGATGTGCATTTCTGATCTCCTGTCTCGCTCGCTCCGTCCGTCCGTCCGTCCGTTATCGATCTGCAACAAACCAATTCAAAACTTCCCCGCTCAGTTAATCAGTAACCAATTGCAACAACCGTCTAGGCCGGGGACTAGCGCGAACGCAGGTCCCCACTACCAGAAATTATACGCTCGAGTTACCCACATTTGGGGTAATCGCAAGGGTCAACCCAATCGAAGTGCAATGAAAGGGCCTCACCTTGAGAGGACTGCCTCCTTGATCACAGTACCTCCCGCGTCAGGTAAGTATGAAATATTCTGCGGCCTCGGCAACGGAAAAACTGCCTTACCTTCATATGCCTTGTGGTAACCAGGCCCAGGTCCGGCCAGGGAGCTGCTCTTTGTATCGTCACCGGATGTTCTAACGTGCCGTGTCTGCAATGGAGAGATAAGACGCAGTCCAGGTTCAGTTTTCAGAGGCGGTTTTTTTTTTTTTGAGTTAAATATTTCTTCCCCAGGGGGAAGTGGGCCGCACTCGGAGGTAGTGCTATACCGAGGCAACCCGTGGCTGGGACGAGGCAAGCCTCTTTTCCACAGCCCAGTTCCAAAAATCAGTTTAATATATGAGCTGCTCAATGAACAGCGTATCAGATATTAAGCTGATAAGAACAGATACTACACTTGATCTTAGCCAAAAGGCCGAGAAGCGATGCCTAAAATTGTTCGCCATAGCTAGGGTGGTTCTTAGCTGCTACCTCGAGATATGGTGGCGCGAATACTGTCGCTTCCCGAGGTATCCTTCTCACAGCTTGTCCCCCCCACCCACTCCCCCTAAGGGTACTGACAGATCTAGAGCACCAGAGGTATTTAGGTATCGGAAAATACTGCTAGCAAGGTTCAAAAATGGACCGTTGACGAAAAATAAATTGCAAGTTAACATGAAAGTTAGCCCCTTGACACACAAAAAGTGTGGTAAAATCGATAACATTGAAACGAGGCAAGTGTTGACGATCGCCATACGTTGCTGTCTACAGCTGAGTTTGCATTTGGAGGGAAGTTTGGCGCGCGTAACATGCGTGAAATTATGACTTGCGTTGATTAGGAATACTACCCAAGCCAGTGTCAAGAAATGCCTCGTTTACAAGTTCACTATAAAAGAGTTAATTTGCACTGCCTTCTCTCGTCTACGACCATACCACAGGGAAAACACCGGTTCTCGTCCGATCACCGAAGTTAAGCCCTGTCGGGCGGGGTTAGTACTTGGATGGGTGACCGCCTGGGAATACCCCGTGTTGTAGGCTTTCCTTTTGCGTTTTGGCCACTTAAACTGAGCAATTTTCTTTTCCCCAACAGACATTGTTGCATTTCTAACAATTATCGGACGGCAAAATGGTCTTACAAACCAGAGAAAGGCCGATAAAATTCAATTTCAAATCTTGAAAACAGCGAACCCGCGCTGGAAGTTCGTGAGCGCGCGCGCGAGAATGTTTAAGTTTCCCTTGTGACATCAAATTAACGCTTGTGACATCAAATTACCCGAATAACAATCGCCCAAGGGACATTTGCCGGCTATTTGACAACATTCACACGCCTTCACGGCTTGAAACTACGTGCAAAGCAAGCAAAATCAATCGGCGAACGAGTACAATCAAACAACAACGTTCGCAACGATCTTTGCGACCATAGATCGCCGAATTTAACGGCTTCAAACAGCGCGAGCAGACCAAACAAGTTTTCAACGGCACTTGAAATGCTACCAGAACGGCAACAAAATAGAAAAATCTACTCACTGTTGGCAGACAGAAATGTCTTCAGCTGGTTCTTCGACCGAGGCGAGGTTTGGTTGCTTGCTTCTCTTTTTTTTTTTTCCGTATTTCCACTTTGGCGCTGCAAGTGAACGCAGATCCAGAACAACGCGTAAATCATTGCCATCTCTGTGTATAATATAAAGAAATCACAAACACAAGCAAACCTACCTTTTCCTCGGCCTCGGCGAACGATGTGCATTTCTGATCTCCTGTCTCGCTCGCTCCGTCCGTCCGTCCGTCCGTTATCGATCTGCAACAAACCAATTCAAAACTTCCCCGCTCAGTTAATCAGTAACCAATTGCAACAACCGTCTAGGCGGGGACTAGCGCGAACGCAGGTCCCCACTACCAGAAATTATACGCTCGAGTTACCCACATTTGGGGTAATCGCAAGGGTCAACCCAATCGAAGTGCAATGAAAGGGCCTCACCTTGAGAGGACTGCCTCCTTGATCACAGTACCTCCCGCGTCAGGTAAGTATGAAATATTCTGCGGCCCTCGGCAACGGAAAAACTGCCTTACCTTCATATGCCTTGTGGTAACCAGGCCCAGGTCCGGCCAGGGAGCTGCTCTTTGTATCGTCACCGGATGTTCTAACGTGCCGTGTCTGCAATGGAGAGATAAGACGCAGTCCAGGTTCAGTTTTCAGAGGCGGTTTTTTTTTTTTTGAGTTAAATATTTCTTCCCCAGGGGGAAGTGGGCCGCACTCGGAGGTAGTGCTATACCGAGGCAACCCGTGGCTGGGACGAGGCAAGCCTCTTTTCCACAGCCCAGTTCCAAAAATCAGTTTAATATATGAGCTGCTCAATGAACAGCGTATCAGATATTAAGCTGATAAGAACAGATACTACACTTGATCTTAGCCAAAAGGCCGAGAAGCGATGCCTAAAATTGTTCGCCATAGCTAGGGTGGTTCTTAGCTGCTACCCTCGAGATATGGTGGCGCGAATACTGTCGCTTCCCGAGGTATCCTTCTCACAGCTTGTCCCCCCCACCCACTCCCCCTAAGGGTACTGACAGATCTAGAGCACCAGAGGTATTTAGGTATCGGAAAATACTGCTAGCAAGGTTCAAAAATGGACCGTTGACGAAAAATAAATTGCAAGTTAACATGAAAGTTAGCCCCTTGACACACAAAAAGTGTGGTAAAATCGATAACATTGAAACGAGGCAAGTGTTGACGATCGCCATACGTTGCTGTCTACAGCTGAGTTTGCATTTGGAGGGAAGTTTGGCGCGCGTAACATGCGTGAAATTATGACTTGCGTTGATTAGGAATACTACCCAAGCCAGTGTCAAGAAATGCCTCGTTTACAAGTTCACTATAAAAGAGTTAATTTGCACTGCCTTCTCTCGTCTACGACCATACCACAGGGAAAACACCGGTTCTCGTCCGATCACCGAAGTTAAGCCCTGTCGGGCGGGGTTAGTACTTGGATGGGTGACCGCCTGGGAATACCCCGTGTTGTAGGCTTTCCTTTTGCGTTTTGGCCACTTAAACTGAGCAATTTTCTTTTCCCCAACAGACATTGTTGCATTTCTAACAATTATCGGACGGCAAAATGGTCTTACAAACCAGAGAAAGGCCGATAAAATTCAATTTCAAATCTTGAAAACAGCGAACCCGCGCTGGAAGTTCGTGAGCGCGCGCGCGAGAATGTTTAAGTTTCCCTTGTGACATCAAATTAACGCTTGTGACATCAAATTACCCGAATAACAATCGCCCAAGGGACATTTGCCGGCTATTTGACAACATTCACACGCCTTCACGGCTTGAAACTACGTGCAAAGCAAGCAAAATCAATCGGCGAACGAGTACAATCAAACAACAACGTTCGCAACGATCTTTGCGACCATAGATCGCCGAATTTAACGGCTTCAAACAGCGCGAGCAGACCAAACAAGTTTTCAACGGCACTTGAAATGCTACCAGAACGGCAACAAAATAGAAAAATCTACTCACTGTTGGCAGACAGAAATGTCTTCAGCTGGTTCTTCGACCGAGGCGAGGTTTGGTTGCTTGCTTCTCTTTTTTTTTTTTCCGTATTTCCACTTTGGCGCTGCAAGTGAACGCAGATCCAGAACAACGCGTAAATCATTGCCATCTCTGTGTATAATATAAAGAAATCACAAACACAAGCAAACCTACCTTTTCCTCGGCCTCGGCGAACGATGTGCATTTCTGATCTCCTGTCTCGCTCGCTCCGTCCGTCCGTCCGTCCGTTATCGATCTGCAACAAACCAATTCAAAACTTCCCCGCTCAGTTAATCAGTAAAACAGGGGAGAGTTCGTTCCTCTCGGTGCATTGTGGGTAAATTACTTGCTTTTTGCGCGGGAAAGTGATAACAGGAAAGTTGAAGGGAATTTCTTTAAGTCCCCAGCGAATCAAAAATTCGAACGACAAACTTTGCGAAGACTACATTTTTACGTGGAAAGTCACAGAAATGTACCTTTTCTTTCACTGGAGACTCTTCGCTATCGGCAAAGCTGGGCTGAAACGTTACGCACCACTCGCGGAACATACGCAAGCTGGTCTTTCCCTTAAGCTTCAACCTCTTTTCCTTGAGCAAGAAGCGCCCAATTAAGCCTTCCCGGACTTTATGATGTCCCAGGCACTTTGCAAATAGTGGCAATGAAAATTTCTCTTTAACAACAGCAGCCAGTAATGCCATTCTTCTTCGGTTTAACGGCAGAACAAATGGAAGGTCCGTACATTAGTACAACAACGTTCAAAAAGAGGATGTAACTGCGCATACTCGCAAATTTCAAATACTCAGCTCAGTGCCCCGCGGACAGCGGAAGCGGAAGAACATGTTTTTAATTATCTCTGTACCGTCTTTTTCTCCTTTCCTGTTTGTAAAAATTCACTTTCCCCTGGACACTCACCTTACATTTGCAGAAGTTTAGAATAAGGACAATCTAATGCTTTCAAAATAATTACAACTGAATTCCATGAACAACTTTTCTATTTAACATATATTTCTTCCATGAACGACTTTTCTTTTTAACATATATTTCTCCTTCACGAAAGGTGATCAGACATTCCATTTCCTGCCGCACACTGAAAGCCATTTACACAGTCAAACGGAAAATCCAACAAAAAAGAAATGTAGTTTTTTTCACACACATTCACTGCAAAAAACAGCTGGGATCATCCACGTCTAATCAACTGACCACGAGTTTTAAATTTCATATCAATCTCGGCAATATCAAACGCAATTCTATTACCCTCCATGCACAAACTGTACACCACTGTCACCTTTAATTGTTTTTATATGTATTCCTTTTTTTTTTTCTTTTACGCTAAAAATTCAAGTATTTCACACTTATAAACCAACAAACCTATTTTACAATCAAGTCAATGAAAATAAAATTACTCGTAGGCCAACTAACACAATATTTCTCTTCACAACAAAACTCGTCTTACCTTTAAAGTACTCTCGTTACCTGCACTTATGCAACACAACTTGATGATTAACCGGTTGACCACTCATAAGCATTTTTCAGACATTCGTAAACTGTTCCATACAAAAGATGCTTCCACGGTTATTGGCGCCATAATAAACTGAGGGTCAAACACGGCTACTGAAATTGTTAATGTATGGCATTTTGACCGACTTTGAACCGCTGTAACACAACTACAAAGTGGCGGATTTCCGCAGCGAAAACACATGTGTGCAGACAATATTTTCATGAAGTATAAAAGAACAGATTCAGGCTACAACGACCGCGTAAACCAAATTTTTACAATTTCATTCATACAAACCTCTCTAATCAAAATTATGTAAATTACCGCGAATTTAGAAGCCACATGAGAAGATTTATAATTCTAATTTACAGACGTCGCACCTTCGTTAATGGCCTTATTTTCTGGTGAATGAACGATATAAATAAAACCGTTAAAAGTAGGGGCAAATGTTGTAAATCCGCCTCTTATTAGCGGCATTACTGCGGTTCAAAGTCGGTCAAAATCCCATACATTACAAATTTTAGCCCTATTTGCGCCCTCCCTCCCTCCCTCCCTCCCAGTTTACATGGCGGAAAACCGTGGAAACCATCTATGCCATGCAACTTTAAGCTTCCTAGACTTCTTACTTCCTTATATACTTATTCCTCTCAGGAAAAAACATGGTAATCATTTACTCCAAAATTTGTTTTCATTATTTATCCCAACGTACCAAGTGCTGATCTGAATTTCTCCCAAAACTACCTCTCTACAGCAGACGCATCCTCCTTAATTTTATAACACCTTCAGCCATTATAACACAACAATTTCCCTGTTCAAATTCACGCAAGTCAGCTCTAGAAACAAACGGATACTACTTCTATTTTTCATACCCTTTCTTTCAGGAAACTCAGCTACTCCACTGTGCACTTCAAAAACCATTTGCATTTGCATTTGCACAACGAAACACCATCCCACCCCGCCCCAGCACTCTTACTAGAGCGAGGGATTCATAAATTATGCTACGTCATAAATTCCCTTTCCTTTAGTGATGTGTACTGGAAGGTTCACAAAGGACGTCCTAACTCCCCTATAACTATTCAACGGCAAACACTCAAAATTGAAATCAAAACTTTTCCAACTTCTACAACACACAGTTCAAACACCCAAACCCCTAATTTGAATTTTAAAACACCCTCTCCTTATTGGAACTTGTTTATAATAATGATTCTTTTACTGCTATCATCCATTCCTTATTGTTAGTTACAAGCTGGATTTCAATGTATTCAGCCACTCTTAATTTCATGCAGTGGCATCACAAATGCCTAACAATATACCTTGGACTGAAATTAAGAAATGATCCCTGCAGTTGTGTATCTTGTACCTCGGAAAATTTTTTCTCCATACCCGACAAACACCCTTACTACTCCAAATAAACCTTCATTGACTTTTCCAAGCCTGACACTACCGATACGACAGTTCATTCACAAACACATGCATACACCTATACAGGTGCAAACTCATACCCAGAACACTCTTCCACATCACAATAACCTTACATTTTGTCAGTAATTAATACTGACAAATGTAAGCTCGGCAGAAAAACACTCCTGCTTCAAAAAATTTAATTATTTCATAACCAACCTCCTTCCATCACATCTTCAATTCAATACAAAACACGAGACAAAAATGCCACTTATTCATACCATTTATTATTTTTAAAGTCAATATTAAAACAGGGACATCCAATTCAGCATTTAAATGGAGCCGCCCTGATATAACATAATATAAGAAGAAAAAAACATTCAATAACACACTTTTAAATTTCTTTTCCACATTTATATATCTTCCCTCCCCAGTCCACCCGCTTACGCATTTCTCATTTACCCGCCAGCCCACCTAAACCGGGCTGGAAAACTGCATATAAATCCTTAGATTGCCCAAAAATGAGCATAGATGCTATGCAATCAACATTATTGTTACCTGTGCTTGCTCCGAATATTTACACCCCTCCCTCCCTCCCTCCCTCCCTCCCTCCCTCCCTCCCCCCCCCCCCCTTATATTACAAATAAAGACAAATAAAAAATGATGATGATGATGATGATGAGGTGCATTTTTCCTGAATTTACCTTTTCTTGATGAATTTCTCAGTCACCAAAATAACAGCCTCTCAAAGTTTACTCTGTAATTTCATAACACATTCTGGGAAATTCTTACAGCATAAAGATTGTGTAAGGCAAACACCAGCTGAAGCATGGATAGCAAATCCAAGCAGGAAACATTTGGTTAAACCCTTAAGAGAAGACCACGGAGACAATTAAATGAAATACAAGTAGAAAAAAGCTGGGCTTTTTTTTCTAGATCTATTTGCCTGTTATTCAAAAAAAATCAACGTGGCTCTCAGAAAATGAAGTAGAAACCACTACCGTATCACATTACAGCCATAAATGCAGTTTCCAAATTTATTACACCCATTTTGAAATCACTGGTGAACCTTGCAATCTGATTGGCTCTCAACAGTGCAATTTATTCCCAAATTTCACCATTTTTTACTCAAAATCGCATCCTTTCTATAACCCATCAAAATGATAATGAAATAATAACCAATCAAATTTTTTCATGGATAAACAAATATTAATATTGACAAAAAAAAACTGTGATTTCAAAATAGGTGTAATAAAGTAGTAATTGAACTTTGCGTCATGCAATTTTGGTCTGAAATCATACTTGTGATTTCAAATCGAACTCGCACTGCACGCTCGTTCGATTTTGAAAACACATGTATGATAACAGACCAAATTGCACTCCACTCAGTTCAATTACCATTATTAATCAATTACAGGTAGTTTGATTTATGCATGTTTTTAAGTCTACAAATAAGGCCAAGTTTAAATGTTTTGAAACAGCTCCCTCTTCAAAACAAATAGTCCCTTTGTATAACTGTTCCATTTATCTTGCACAAAATTAGTAGAAGCAAGTTTGTCACCTAAACAACTTTCAATAGTCTTTAGGCCATTTTCATTATCCTACTTTTGGTCATACACTTAGATTAATTAAGTATCCCTCTTCCTGTCTGGGCTTTTCAGGGATAATGATACAAATACAAACTACAGTTATGTGATCAGAAACAATTCATTCAAATAAACATAACATGATAACAATCCCAACTAGCCAGAGGCAAACCAGTTGGCTATTTACAAGGATGGCCAAGGAGTTGAACCAGGGACTACCAGAATAAGACCACCTAGCAACAACAATGGGATTTGAACCCGAGGCAACTGCATTGAAATCCAGCGCCTTAACCACTCGGCCATCCTGCCTCCTTTCTGTTCCACTCAGGTATATTATAAATTCTTATAATTGCATATCTCACAAAGCAGTGCAGTCAAGATAGATGGATAGAGCAATGGAAAGGCGTATTCTGAAGGTAGGTTCAAATATTGCAGTCTTATGCAGCTGTGTAGTACATTCCAGACTGTTATCCATAGATGTTTCTACAAATACCTGAATTGCTAAGTTGATAAAAAGTTCCACAATATAAAGAAAGACAAGATGAATGTCATGGACAACTTGCTAAAAATAACCCAACTAGCCAATACCCCCGGCCCACCTCAATTAGCTTTTTCCATGTGCAGTGCAAGTAAATTACACGTAAACACGCAGCCAAGACTGGTGGAAAGGGTAGGCTTGAAATGGGCCCACACCCTGGAAATACGAGGGCAATGCAAAACCACAGTGATCAATGGTCTCCTGTCTGGGACAAGAAGCACAGACAGGAGAATCAATGTACCCCCAATTGCTAAGAGAATCCCTCACCTTAACTCCCCTTAGGGTGATTAACCACAAAAGGTCATTCTTAAAATTCTCACAAAAATTGTCCCGGACAAGAGAGCAGTGGCATTTAAGGGAAAAATCAAAAGGAAGGAAACAGGACCATTGAAAAGGAAGAAGAGGGGAGAAGAAATATTAGCAGGAAGGCACAAATAAATCTTCTCGGAAAGAGAAAACAGGCAAAGCAGAAACACGAGACAAAACATCCAAAACAGAAACATAGAAAGGAGTGGGAGAAGCTGCGCTCGGCGCGGACACATCACACAGCTTAGCCCAGCTCTGCCACAGGCACCAGGCAAAATAAATCCCCTAATCTCTGGACATTTGCATCTCTGGCAAGCCAAGGCCTCAACACAAACAACTTAAAGCAGGGGAGAAAGAGGGTCACCCTCCCTCACACCCAAAGAAGAAGAATTTTCTGAGTAAGAGAACCATTGACAATAATTTGCATAAATGCGCCCTCGTACAGGGTGAAGACCGATTTGCGAAAATTTGGACCAAAGCCGAGGTGACAAAGAAGATCAGACAAAAAAGTGCGGTCAACCCGATCAAAAGCCTTTTCTTGATCAAGGCTAATGAGATTGCCGCCTCATCAGTCCGCTCAATATAATTAAAAACATCGCGCAATAAAACAAGATTAGAAGAAATCGAATGACCAGGAACAGACCAAGTCTGATCTGGGTCAATAACGGAATCAAGGGCGCATGATAAATGAGTAGTTAAAACTTTAGAAATACTTTTTTAATCAACATTGAGCAGACTGATAGGGCGCCAATTCTTAAGATTTTTCTTGTCACCCCGCTCCTTATACAATGAGTAGCACTACCCTTAATAGATTTGGATAAAAAACCACTGTGAAAACATTCTTGAGCTATGCGCAACAATAAAGGACCTGGAAGGTGCCAAAATTTACTATAAAATTCAACAGAAAAACCATCAGGACCAGTCGACTTCCCGAGGCTGAGGCTGTTCAAATATTCCGTGAGCTCCACGAGGCCCGAGGCTGAGGCTGTTCAAATATTCTGTGAGCTCCACGAGGGAAAGCTCACAATCACAAATTCGCGATCAGCCTCAGAAAGAGAGCAAGAAAAACCATGCAATAATACTTGATGTTTATTTCTAAGATCAATAGGCTCCAGCGAAAACAAATTACTATAAAATTGTACATGCGCCTGCTTGATCTCCACACAGGTGAAAACTTCAACGTCATTAGAGTACAAAATAGATATCACAAAGCTACGCTCTGTACACTCCATAACCCATAACCCGGGACCACGTGCACAATCAGTATTCAAAACAAGACTAAGGGTCACAAAATCATGATCGGAAAAACAACGCAAAATATCACTATAATCAATAGAAGAAGCAAAATTATCAGAAACAAAGAATTTATCAAGATGACTAACGATAGAAAAACTAGAATTAAACCAAGAGACCTCTCGCAACCGCGGAAGAAGTTTGTGAAAGGCATCAACGAAATTAAGAGTATTACAAAATTCAGCGAGATAATTAACGGGAGTAAAATTCCTGCCAAATTTATCAAGATCTCACTCATAACAATTAAAGTCGCCAGCAATGATAATACCATCCACAAGTAGAAAATATTCATGGAGTGACTCAAAAGAAAAATTTCCTGTCCATCAAGGAGGTGGAAGGATAAATTGAAATCAAATTAAACTTAAAATTGTGGAAATCAATTAAAAGAGTCACTACCCTTCCGTTGGTATCCTTGCGCCAGGATAAGATCGTACCTTCAAAATGCTCAGAAATGAGAACAAGAGAACCCATGCCCCTACTGATCGATGGGGACCAAGAACAGGGGCCCCGCCAATGAGGCAATCAAACAATATTTTTCGAAATCGGAATTCATAGTTTCCTGAACACAGCATAAATCAATAGAAGATGAACGAATATGATTAAAGATAAAATTCTCCTTATGCGCATCAAAACCGTGTGAATTTATAGAAAGTAAATGTGTCATCATGGAGGGCTGTGAGTCTTCTAATACAAAAAGAAACAGGATCAAGAACAAAAGCAAACTCGCGAGGGAAAAACCCCTGCGCTTTAATAGATAAGACATTAAATTATTTACGGGCAGATGAAGGCAACGACGAAGATGACATAACAGGGTGAGTAGGCCGACGAAGAGGCAGAACAACGGCCCCAGATACTTTGGCAGGATTGCGACGGCCAAGTTTTGGCTTAGCAGGGCGGGAAGACTTAAGAAGGGCAGCAGCTAACTCGGAAGAATCCGGCAAGTTGCCCATTTCATCATCATCTCCATCACCATGATTGGCAGGATTGCGAAGGCCAAGTCTTGGCTTAGCAGGGTGGGAAGACTTCAGAAGGGCAGCAGCTAACTCAGAAGAATCCGGCAATGAAGCGGAGTCGCCCATGTCATCATCATCTCCATCATCATGATCGGAAACATAACCAGTGGCAAGAACATCATCAGCAAGCGACGGAACAACAGAAGAAATAGATGAACGTTGAGTAGGCTGAGACTGGGAATCAAGAAGCGGAGATGAAGAATTTCGAACAGCAGAAGCAGCAGAAGCAGCAGCGTTGAGAGCAATATCGGTAGAAGTAGCAGAAACTGTTACCCAGTCAGACTGAGATGATGGTGACGCAGGAGAGAATCATCAGGAGAAGTTTGAGAAATACCAGAAGGAGGTGGAGGATCAGCGGAAGGCCATCAGGAGGAGGCAGAGGCGACGGCGAAGAAGTCTCTGAGTCGGAAACACCAGAATCATCTACAGTAACAACAGGAGCAACAGGACAAGAATCAGACACAGAAGCATCTTGAAGAGGATCATCAGAAGCACCAGACCCAGCAGGGTCAGTGGACTCCATAGACTCCACAGGGCCAGAAGAACGGACGGGAGGGGGATCATCAACAGGAAAAGCAGTCGGGCCAGGAGGACGAGCAGAAGAAGGAGGAGGCAGAACATCAGGAGCAGTAGCATCATCTAAGTCGTCATCAAATGAACGGGGACGTCTCCACCACGAAAATTCACAGTCAATAGCAAAATGCCCCTCTCCTTCACAGATGGCACATTTATGGTCATCGGGACATTCTTTGCTCAATTGCCCAAGCTCATCACAGTTAAAGCAAACAGTATTGGGACAATTCTTAGCCACGTGGCCCAGACGATTACATTTCCGACAAGTTGGAGTCTGGTCATCATGCTTCACTTTGAGCAGATAGCAACCAAAAGGGAATTAGGGGGGAGGCCATAACAGCAACATAGGGGGAGCCTCCTACCAAATGTTTTCTTTTCTTTTGTGGCTCTGCAGGCTCAATCACAGCATCGTAGAAGGAGCCTCTTTTTCAATTGGAATCCCACCACAAAAGATCCTCCTCATTCAGTTTGACATGGCTATCTACACGAAAGTAAAAGTGAATACTAAGTAAAGGTATCTTAAAGAGGCAATCTGAGCTCTTGGCATGAACACTGACAATGTGATGTATTTGTTATAACTGAAGCATGTCAATACGCACTTGCAAGGTTAACTGATACTTAATGATACTTCTAAAAACGATGATTCTGGCTTTAACTGTATTTCACTGCCAATTTTCTCACACCATCTTTCCAACAGCGGAGTCGCCTTGCCAGGACCTCTGTCTCCATTTGCCTGCCCCTCTCGATCTTTCAATTTTTTTTTGAGTCAATGGACGTGTGATGGAAGCTTCTTAAAAAAATAAATAGATCTTTCTTTTTGAAGAATGATTTTAGTTGGGCCGATGCCATTAGTATTTTCGTCTGGGAAAAGAACAGTGTGCAATTTGCTTCTCATATGAGGGTATGGTACTGTAGCAAGGCTTTCCAAGGGGTAAAAGCGACAAGCGACATGGCTCTGAAAATAGGCGACAACAACCTTCTCCCAAAATGCCGACAACCGACAGAAACTGGCAGAAAACGTGAGACGACAGCAACAATTCACTTTTCATTCCACTTTGTTTTCATTACGACAGCAACATTTGTCCCTAACTAAACAAGCAACAGATAGTCATAACAAGCGACAAAGTGACACCAGACCACCCCTTGGAAGGCCTCTGTAGCTGCATGTATGCTGTCATTCTTTTCCTCATATCCACCGTAAGCAACTGTCCAGGAATTTCCTCTCCGTCTTCCTGTGAAAAGCACAGAGGAAAGTGTACTCTGTTGAAGCAGCAAACTCTAACGAATTATAAAATCTGTTTTCTCTTTTCTTGTTGGTAGGTCTTGACAGAAGTTTGTTGAACACATTTGAGCAGAATTTCATCTCCACTGACCAGTATGACAGCCCTGGTTTCCATGATTTGAGGTGTCATGATTAATTTTTATCCTCTTCAGGCACAAATACCCCCTACACTTGTGACAACCAAAATTTGCCACAATCCTAAGCAGGAATCTTGGCAACATCTTGGCAGGATCCTGTCCACATCACAATTTTTATTTTACAAGTGAAAATACAAAACTCAAAGGCTTCTCTGAGCAACTTGTGACTGCAGAGACTTGTGATATGCTGTACATATTACAATTTTAAAAAGATTCCAGCAGCTAACTGAAAGTGAAAGCCTATTTCAATGCAATTTAATCTTAAAATGAAGCCATGGTTCTTCAACATGGAAGAAAAATGGCTGTTTCCTGCACCAAGAAGATTTTGGTCACTTGATAGGCAACCATAATATTTCCTATGTATCTAGAACTTTTCATTATGAGAAAGCAACACATCATTCAAGGGAAACAAAAATATTTCCCAAGGTTCTTTAAAGACAAAACTGTGTGGACGCGTACGTCTGAGTTCGTACTACGAGAGAAGTCATGATATGAATTTATATGTTCACAAGTTCTTAACTGGTCATTCAGAACATTTTGAGATTCTCGATGTCCTCTATTTTGGCTGCCAAGTATCTTTAGAGTTATATTTCCTTCTGATTTCAAGCCACTATGGAAGAAATTCTTGCCAGCATTGAAACCCACGCTCATGATTTTAGACAATACTTTAGTTGAAAACTGTAAAAACTATACTGACGAATCAAAATGTACACTCGCTTTTGTTGTATGCCAGACACTTTTTAATTTTAGAGAGCTTGTGTTACCCCAAACACTAAAGATAAGTATATTAGATTCTCATTATCAGTCCCAGAGCAGTTGGGAAAAATGCCACCTTTCTATTGCCCATCTAAAACCTTCTTACGCCAAGGACCCAGTTGATGGAAAGCCGATTAACCCTAATCCAATATTACAAATAACCAAGGAGTTAATTTCTCTATCCACAAACATTGTTCAATGCTGATATTCTAAAAATATTTAAGATTAGAGGAGGTCAATCCTGAAAGGCAAAAGGCAGCAAAAGCAACTTTCATCCAAAACTTTACTACCATTTTCAAGTAACCGTGAACGGCCAACTTTTTTCCACGTTGTTTCAAGCTTATCTGGACAAATTGTCGTGTTCTTTAATTTATTTAAAGCGTGAACATGTCAAATTTTGACAGCTTTAACTCAATTGAGGTGAAGCTGTCAAAATTTGACATATTCACGTGAGATCTCAATTAATTAAAAAACGCAACAGTTTGTCCAGACAAACTTGAATGTTTTAAGTGTGAAACAACATGGAAAAAAGTTGGCCATTCACAGTAGCTCGAAAATGGTAGTAAAACTGCCAACAAAATTTGAAACACTAATCCAGGATTAAGTTAATTGGCTTTCGAACAAATGGGCCCTTGACAGCAGAGTGCAAAAAAAATGTTAACAACCCATCAACTACATGATTGAGCAGCCATTCCAAATCACCCATGACAGCAATAACTAACATTGCATTCACAGGTTAAAAAGCTAGTTATTGTAAAAACTAAACTTTTTTAAAAAGTTCTTCAGTTCTATTTTGTGTGCTTAAGTTCGGCACTCAATTTTTTTTATTACCTGTTCGCGAAAAAAAAAACATTCAGTTTCCGTTGAGCCTCTGAGCCTCGCCATCTGTTTTTTTTGTTTGTTTCAAAGCTTTCCAAAAATCCCTACTCCTGAAGCAATAAATTCATACGTTCATTGAAGAGTTGCTCGGGGCAACTGACCATGCCCAGTTGTAGGTAGCATCAAGGATATTCTCTGCTAAGGCAGTTCGCAAATACAAGAGAAAAAAAACAACAAATTGTGGTGATAACTATAACAATAGCTATCGTGACTGACACACAATGCTCTCTTATGTGTTTAAAATCCACGCTCCGTCGACCACGAATGCATCTTAGAATCACTGAGCCTTGCTTTCTAAGGTCCAAGATGATTAAAGCATAACAGGAGATAACGGTTATGTAGCAAAGGCCCACAGCGATGACTGTAAAATATGATGTTCCTTTCTTGTTGACCGTCAGGCATAGGATTCCATAAATGACCAGCAGCATCCATGCAATGACCAACACAATCTTGAATCACTTCTTTGTTTCAGTTGTCCTAAACTTGTGTGGCCGACTAATGACCAGACATTGATCCACGCTTATGAAACACAATGAAGAATGGATACCAAACATGAAATATTGACAATCAGGCCAAACACTTGAGACATGATTGCACTGCATTCACCAATGATCTGCCAACCCAGGAAGACCACAAAAACTGGCTGTCCCACCTCTGTTAAAAGGTTGGCAATGGCCAAGTTCACCAACCAAATGCTGGAAATTATTTGTAGACTGCGACCCATGCGGAGTGTGATGATGGCCAACACATTGCCAACTGTTGCAATTACCGGTAATGTGGACAAAAGATTGACTGCCAACATTCCATACAAGACATTCCAACAGGCAAGAGATAACAAGCCGTGGTTGCTCACCTCTCGTGGGAAGCGTTTTTCCCACACTCTTATAATGAGTGCATCTACCCACTCGGATCTCCACACTTGGCGTGCTTAAAGAAGTTGCATGCATGATGTTCGATAGAATACTATTCCTGCAGTCTGTTATGTAGCGATTAAAAAAAGGAAAGCTGGCGGCCATATAATTTAGCCAGGCCAAGCCTAAAATCGGAGCTGCACACTGTCACCGAGCGACTTCGCATGGCTTTCCTTGTGCAAGTTTAATTTGTGTCCAAAAAAATTAAGCAGCAGCAGGGAAAACAAAGAGTTTTCGATAGCAAACATTTGCAAAAAAAGAAAGACATTCTTGAGTCCAAACTACTTTGAGATGAAAGCGTAAAGAAATTCAAAGCAGATCAAAAACAAACACTGCAAGCAAACAAAGTACATATACAATGCAAATGCTTGTTCGAAGATTCTTGGAAAAGGTGGAGAAATTAAACAAGACTAGCTAGTAACACAAATAGCTTGTACTGATTAAGCTAGAAAAATCGGTATTTATTTTGACATAAGCTTAAATGCCTGTGAAAAGACAAAAAAGGGTACAAACTGATCGTTTAGAGCAGTCAACAGGAATTGACCGCGGTTCAGAAACCTCCAAACAACGAAACAAAGAATTAAATGAATGTTTCTTCGAAGATTCTTGGAGAAGGTGGAGAAATTAAACAAGTAACAAAAATATTTTGTATTAAGCTAGAAAAATTGCTAAGCAATATTGAAATAAATGTCCCTAAGACAAAAAAGAGGTCTGCACCTGATCGTTCAGAGCAGTCAACAGGAATCACAGACAGCAATCACTCGGAATGCGGCAGAGCTGAATAATAGCGCCATTTCCCACAAAATCTTTGCTATTGGCTAAGCAGACACAAAACCCTAAAGTACTTTAATAGTATTACTGTTACTTCCCATCTCTTCAGAGGAACCTTCTTCAATGCTTCTCAGTGGCAAAACATCATCCATTTAATGAAGAAAGCACTTGCCAAACCGCGCGAGCATTTCTCTTGAAGATCCGTCCACTTTAAAGGTGGGCCCACACAAGGGGACATTTGCAGGAACATGTTTCTGCAACATGAAGCAGGGACAAAATCGCTTTAAGGACACACTGAGTGACATGTTGCAGGGAGGTGTAGTAGGGACATGTAACAGCAGGCACGGATCCAGGATTTTGAAATGGGGGGTGAATCTTCTCCACCTCAATCAGAGAAATCAAATATTATTTCAATATTTGAGGGATAAGAAAAAAGGAAAGAAGGGGGGCTCAGAAAAAGGTGGGTGAAAATTCACCCATTTCACCTCCCCTGGATCTGCGCCTGAGCAGGGACCAAATCGCAGAGTTTTCACACTTGTGAAAAAGTTCCCGGGATATGTTTCAGGGATGTGTTGCAAGGACATATCCCTTTGTGTGCGTTGACACCTTTTTCACTCGTGCAGCATGAATTTTGTGTAAAATGTGTCCCTGCAAAATGTCGAACGGAGTTCAACTTGTTGAACTTCATGGGACATGTTCATGGGACATGGTCAACTTGTTGAACTTCATGGGACATGTTGTGGGGACAAAGTTTGCACAAAATTTATATTGCATAAGAGAAAAAGTGTCAACACGCATGAGGGGATGTGTCCCTGCAACATCTACCAGGGATATGTTCCAGCTACATTTTTGTGTGTGTGTGCTAGTCGTGATCCTTTCCCTGATTCATGTCCCTGCTACACGTCCCAGTTAGATAACCACTAATGTGTACAGTTTAGAAAAGTGTCGCTGCTGTTTTGCAGCAACATGTCCCTGCAACAAATCCCCTTGTGTGGGCCCACCTTAAACTTTATCAAAGCCAGCCAGCCAGTCGACCCATTTCGTTGTTTTTAACATCCAAATGCTGATTCTTACCGGCTCAAACAAATTAAGACATGTTTACAGACGACAAAACTTAAAATATAGGCCGCTTTCGACAAAGACCTGTAAAACTTTTTCAAATGATGCATGAAGCGCGCTGGTTTTTGACATTTTTGACAGCTTTTTGACAACTTTATGTCAGATTTTGAGATGTGCACATGCATTTGATCGGTTTTTTTTTTCACTTGAGGTTGAGTTTCTGCCTTCAATCAAGCTGATTAAAGCTTTTAAAAAAATGTTTCCTCGCACACATGTACACAGCCAGCAAAAATATCCAAACGTTGATCATTACCGGTTCAAACAAACAAACAAGAACTCTAGAATTAATCAGGGCCGTAGCTTGCATGAGGTGAACTGAGGCACTTGCCTCTGTAAAATGGAGAGTTTATTGTATTTTTTTATTGTGTGTCTTACGAAAATATAAAGCAGGCTCTCCAGTTTCACAGTTGCGTTAACCATTTGTTTGAGGTTCCTGTAAGAGGCCACACATTATTTTAAAGAGGGTGTTTTTTTCTTTTTACCGGCATTGCCTCGGTAACAATTTTCACATACAATGTCGATACCGCTAAAAGATCATAAGTTTCTTCTCTTATTATTTTCAGTTTTCCTGTAAAAATGTACAAAAATGCGCAAAAAAGAACAGGTTTATGTTGAGTGTGAATTTTCACTTGGCATACATGGAGGGGTGGATGTACAGTCGGTCATACGGTTGGGCAGTCGTACAGTGACCAAAACAAAATTTTCTCGAGCAGATGGGTTACCATAATAATTTTCTTAACCATGGTGCTCTGCGCGCGCCTTTGGCACATGGAGCTCCACTAAAAACACTGGTGAAGTAGTCCCCATATTTTTTCCTCTACACTCGACCAAAAACACTGACAAAAAGTACCTTTAATACAAAGAAGATTCCTAACTAACAATTTCCATCACATATATAACAGATATTTCAATTTTGGTTTCGGCATTGGTTTCAGTAGTTTAAATAACGTATTCCTTCACTATTCACAAAATTCTCTGCATTGAACATTTTCCACCCGCTTCACTCAATGACACACCCATTCCTGAACAATGAGCAGAAGATCTAACTATGCAAAACCAATGCAATTACAACAATTACAACCAAAAGTAAGTACTTACAATCATATTCCTCTAAATTTAAAGTTCATGTTGTTTGTGTTAGAAAAATCTCTTACCCAAAGTCGACCTGCTTTCTGAGCAGCTTTCCGTCATCATTGTAAACAATGAGTTGACTTTCACAAACAACTGTGATGTTTGTCGAGCAATATACAAAAGGACATCTACATTAACAAACAGACAGTTGATAGTGGATTGCATTTTTCACATGTACATGTTACTCATGAAAACAATAGCTTATGTAACTGTCACCTTGAATAAAAATACTATTTTCATCCAAGGTAACAGTTACATAAGCTATTGTTTCATGAGTGTACCTAGAGAGTATCTATTCAATGTCTATTCAATTAATTGTTTTCCAAAAAAACAATACAAAAGGGGGGTGGCATTCAGTGATATAACTGCAGGCAGAAAACAATGGGTTTGGATGACAAACAGTAATTATAATACATAATTACTTTGGCTCACAGCATTACTGGATATAATGCAGGCAGCTGAGGCTGTACAGTAAAAACCGGCAACTAATTAAGAACCTACATTTTTGGGAAGTAGCCTAAACAGGTTCTTATATAAATGGTAGTTAACACAATTTTAGGCTACTTAGGTTCTTAAAATAGGTTCTTAATTCTGGAGAAAAGCAAATAAAACTCAGCTGCAAAACAAGATGGTTATTGGCCTATTTTCTATTTTCTATTAAAAAAACCCTCACTTTTACAGTAATGAGAATCTGCTTTTTCTTCAAATAGGATTCTTGCACTGCAGCTGTAATGTACTAATATGATTTTAGAAAATAATAACTTGTTTTTAATTTTTAGGCTAAATAGGTGTTTGTTTATAGGGGGTATACAGTCCAAATTTTAGGCTAACAGGTCCTTAATTTTCAGTTTCTTAGTTGGGGGTTTTTACTGCATATCCAGTAATGCTGCGACCCTCAGTAATTACCTATTAAATAACAGTGTTTGTATGGGAATTAAATGTAAAAATAACTTGAGAAAACCTACAATGAAGTGTTGCAAACATCAGTTGCAAACCAAAGGATTTTCCTGGCAACATTTCAGGGTCCGACCTATGCAGGAATTTGCCCAGTGTAATTTCCTGTAAATTTATCTGTAACTTTGACCCACAATTTTATGTCTGACTGAGCAGAAATTACAACATGGTGAGGTCTATTTTGATAGATGTGTGTTGTGCCAATTTTCTAGAGATTGTCCAGATACCTACAGCAAATTGGATTCTTGATTAATGAGATTGTGATTTTCTTCGCGATTTGGACTCTCTTGTGGTGAAAGGTTTACAGTTTTCCTGGTCTTTACCCAGCTCTTGTGTAGAGAACAAAAAACATCTGTGCAGGAGGCAAATGTTTTTCAGGAGTACCATAATTTCTTAATTTGTATTTAATACCACCGACCAATAAAGGGAAACCCCCTGAAGATTGAGGATACGTGACAAACTAGCTTCATTCATTTGCAGGAAAGTTGATTCCACAAGTTCAACGAAAGACAGAGTATTTGAAGGATGTTCTGCAAAAGGGGCGTATATCGCTTTTTTGCCTCAAAATCCAAATCTCTCTAAACTCACTCTACTTTGCCATACAGACTGGTTATGATGTCAGAAATGAAGTTTTGTCCTTATTTTTCCATTAAAAAGCTAGGATCCGAAGGATTAGCTTATGACTTTTCCCCAAAACTCAAGAAACAGAAACAAAAGGATCTGATGCATGATTTATTTCTTTTGTTTGAGTTGGTCCAGTTGTAGGCAAAAGTCATAAGCTAATTCCTCGGATCCTAGCTTTTTAATCGCAAAATAAGTACAGAACTTCATTTCTGACATCATAACCACTCTGTATGCCAAAGTAGAGTGGGTTTAGAGAGATTTGGATTTTGAGGCAAAAAAGCGATATACGCCCCTTTTGCGGAACACCCTTCATTTATCTTTGGTTATGATTGAAAGAAATAGGTCTGGTGCTGCAAATTTGTCTGAAAATAAAACCAAAAACCACCAACTGGAAATTGGTTGAAATGTTGATGTAATCAAAAGATGCAATTTGGAGATCAAAGACAGCTGTATTTCTTAATTGGAATTACAGGATTTAGACACCTTCATATATTTATTAACTGCCCCCGAAAATCACCTTTTTAACTTTTCTGGTTTTCTCTTACTCATTTTGCAAATTTTCTTTTGCCAATTGCTGCATCTAACCAATGAGTGCAAAACTCAAATTTTGAACAATTTGATCCAGAAAGGTTTACAGTAACCTTAAACAACACAAATCAAGGTGACCAACTGGAAAAAATGTTTTGTCACCTAACAATTTTTTCACCTTTGATCAGCAAACATTTCCCATTTGGACAGGCCTTAACACATTCCATTTAGCATCTTGTTCAAAGAAACTTCTGTTGGTTGGTTGACCAGAAATATCAGTTTTTTATCACTGACATTCACTCAGAGATGGTCCAGTTTCTAAATTTCCAACTTTCTCTTTTCGTTTCCTTTGGTTTGATTCATTTTTTACGTTGTCCAATCACTCATGGTCTTTGAAGCTAGAGTTCAAAAGTGGGTGAGAAAATGAGAATGTTGTGCTGAGAACAGATGTAGAAAACAATGGTTTTAGTGTTTTCACCCATGAATCCAGTATAAATTCAAGCTACTGGAGTCAACACATATATTAAACACAAACTCATGCACTAAAAAGCCGTTTTCTGAGCCCGGTGTGAGGAAAAAACATGGCCCCGGTTGCACTTATTTTTATGCTATGTCTTGTGCCTTTGGCAAGTGGCAGTGTTTTGAGATTCGCCACTGAAGGAATTACACAGATTTTATAACTATACCACCCTGGAGGAAAATGATCACCTACACACAGCAAGATAATGGTAATGGATCATTTCAAACCACTTCTGCTACTAAACTGTTCTGGACTTACAACTATATTCTTCTCTGCCAGCTATGCCTGGTTTCCATATGTTCACAGAAATATCAAAAAAATCATTGCTAACAATCATTTAACAAAATGTCCACAAAGTTCACTTAAGGTTAAAATTATTATTATTTACAAGGCTAAATTTTTAACAATAAAAAAAAAAACTTTTCAAGAGATAAAAGTAATCTTCAGCCAGGTTAAAAGACTGTCCACTCACTACATGCATATTTTACATGTTTCAAGTGTTCCAGATGGGAACCGTTTTGCTATTTAAGAATGAACTTGTTTGTTCAGACTGGGGCTCATTTGATGAAAAATTGCAAGAAAATGGGGTCACAATTCACTCGATGGTAGTTTTCAGAGAGCCTGTAGTTTGTCTTCTTGGTTTTGTCTTCTTAAAACTGTTGACAGTTTTCTTCTGTGTTAAGTGTCTATTCACCAATATTGGCTACTCCACAATTCTTGGATCAAGTGTATTTTGTGCACCACTCGACAGATATATCAGTCGACATATCGACCGACACTCAACCAATGTATTGGTTGACATATTGACCAACACTCGGCCAATATATTGACTGAGATATCGGCGGAGTGTCGGTAAACATATCAACCAACTACTGGTCGATATCCCAGTTGACATAGTGGCTGAGTATCGGCCGATACGGTAACCATTGATTGTGGGTGGAATATCAGTCGACTGTCAGTCGTATATTGGTCAACTGTTGTATAATGTAAGTCAAAAGCTTAGACTGCCAATGTCAGATGTATAAGTTATGCGCATTTCATCCTTTTTTGGTCAACCTTAAAATTTGTGACCTCTCACGCGAAAACGTTAACAAACGAGTTCCCGTTTAGAACGGAATCCGTTCACCAGTCGTTTCTTACCCGTTCGAACGGCTTGGGTCATCCGTACAAACGACTTGGGTAGGCGTTCAAAAAAAGTTTCCACCCGTTCTCACGGCTTGGGTACCCGTGCAGAAAACATCTGCACTCGTTTGAACGCCTTCGATCAGCCATTCATAAAAATCCTCCATCCGTTCGAAGTAGAGGACGTCCGTAGAACCCGTGATTTTTGTTTGTCGTGACACCACAAATTCACGCTTGTCGACAATTGCAAAATAAGCTTGTAAAGAAATTACTCATCAATAAACGGCGCATCATAAGCACTTTCGTAACCGAAATTCAGCGTGTAAGGACAGTATTTTGCCGTTTCAGTCCTCTCTGTGCGCCCTGTGGGACCAGAGATATCACTGTAACATAAATAAAACACGCTGGTTAGGATTGAATTCATTGTTTCATTTGTCAGACTTTATGTCACCGGTTGTTTTTGTGCCGCGCAAAAGCCATAGAGAACAAAAACAAAACATTGAGCACTCTTTAGTGTCCTTCAAGTTTTGTTCATCAGAAACTGTGGAGCGTTGAACTGCGCTGCAACATGAGTTGAAAATGAAGGGAGCGGGTGAGGTTATTTCATATCTGAAGACGCCGACGTGTGAACTAAATGTGGCGACAAGATTACCAAACCCAGACAGAAACGCGTGACGGACAAGTTTTCTGCTTTAAAAAAAACGTTGCTATTATTAAAACACTGTTCTGTATTCAGTCACACGGGATTATAACAGAGAAAAAAAGAAAAGACTGAATCACTGTAAACTCAATGATGCGGCTAAAAAACTCACAAGTTGGCGGTTCACGCCACTGATCTGACTGATAAAGTTTCAAAGCCCGTCAGCAACACATGTGACAGCGCATGACGGACAAGTTTTCTGCTTAAAAAAAACCTTGCTTTTATTCAAAAACCGTTCTATATTTAATCAAGCACGATTATAAGGGAGAAAAAAAAGAAAAGACTGAATCATTGTAAAGTCAATGATGCGCTAAAAAACTCACAAGTTGGCAGTTCTCGCCACTCATGTGCAATTGTTGTTGAATGAAAATTAATTAATATGCATGTTCGTGTATAAACGTTCGCATCGCAGGCAGATCAATGATCATTTTAATGTTATGAATTGTTTTAGGAGCTTTTTCGATTGTTTCTTCCTTTTGATATGAAAGAAAAGTTGTTAAGAGGTGCAGAACCACAAAACTGAATTCTAAACTATATAAATTACAGACAGTAATTAATTTTATCTCTCTCCAACTACAAAGAGGCGGATCATGTTGTCATTTTCAGTCAACGCAGTCAATTATCGAAATATTTGTGTTCCCGAAAAGAAAAGATTATAACTTGCGTTCGATTTGTATTCTTGCAGTAATTTTGGTCTCTATTCATTCCGCTTTAACGAAAATGTTCACAGGACATGAATTTTTTTTTGTGGCTGTTGTTGCATTATCTGTCACATGTTCCGAACTCGTATGCAAATTTTTAGTGAGTGATAAAAAGGTGCCGAATGACCTTTGTGGTTTCGTTTGGATTCGCAAAGTTTAGATCAGTTTAATTAGCTGAATTTGTTTTAGATCCTAGTTCAGAACGTTTGTTTTGTTTACCGTTTGGCTACTTTCCGTGTGTAATCGTGGGTTACCTATTCGTTTGCTATTAAAACCGTTCACACTTATTTTTGGATGTTGTGAGGTGATCAGTTCGTTTGGCGTTTTACATAGCTGTGGTTACGAGTTCACCGACGTTCGTTCAAAACAAGTTTTTGTATTTGGGGTGGCGAATGGTTCTTCAACTGAATAAGTGTCTCGCAGAATTTTTGTCAAATTTCACAGGTCTTGGAGTCTCGAATCTTTTCACTTTGTCGTCTTGGAGTGTCGATTTCTTTTGCAAAGCTGGGAAAGTCTCGGGCTCGCAGGAAATATATTAGTCTCAATGTCTCGCAAAGTCTCGGATATAATTATTTTTCATTCGCCTTCCCTTGTATTGGGTCTTCAGTCAGTCACCGGTTCTCGGCTATGCGTTCGAAGTTTTCCGTTCATGGTCATCTAAATTCGCAATGTTTACGTGAGCTGCTTACTCGTTAATGACCTCCCATCAATATATTTTCAACAAGCCGTCTGGGCCTTCATAGCTACTCGTTCGAAATTTTCAATGAGCCGTTCAGTCGTTCATGACCATCCGTGCGAAATTTTTAATCAGCCGTTCAGGGTTCATAGCCACTCGTTTGAAATTTTCAATGAGCCGTTCACAGTTCAGTATCGTGCGTTTCAAACGGGTTGATGACTCGTTTCTTACCCGTTCAGTAGCCGTGCGTTTCACCCGTGCACGGAACCCGTTTGTTTACGTTTTCGCGTGAGAGGTCACATTTCTGAAGGCTTTATGTTTGGATCATGTGCTGCAAATTCAGTCATTGTCAAGCAAGACACCCAAGTGAAATACTGCCAAATACACAAAATACAGCACGTGCAAATAAAATCTTTGCTCGTTGGCAATTAGCGATAGCTATAACTGGAATCTTGGATTTAATGTACAGGTTGTCGACTCTCTTTCAAGTAATGGTATAAATGGTATATAGGGGAAACATTTCACTATGCATACCTTTACCCTTCCTTTCCCTTTTCGTGTCCTTGTATTTTACCAGCTTTTTCCCTTCTTTCTTTTCTTTTCTTCTCCTTCGTCAGTAGACAATCCACTAGTGACTTGTATGGATTTGCTTTCACTCTCTGATTTCCTCTTACCTAATGCAATAAAACTTAATTTAGCAAAAGACGATTTAATTCTGACAGTCTTGATTTCATTAAATGAAATTAATGAATGGAAGTTTGCATTACTAAGTCGGTGACTATTCCCCAAGAGCTCAAAACAACATAACACACTTTCAAAATAGTATTTGGAAAGTCTATAACTTATTATTGTGACATTTCTCTTTGCATATCCTTATCTATCCTACAAAGGGCTGGCAGAGACAATACACGTACGTTTATACATTGCACTGAAGATTTTTACTAATTGTTTTCCTTTCATTGGTGTGACCTTCTCTTCTTTTTTTTCGTCAGCGCAACATTTCTTTCCTCCAGCACGACCTTTGTTTTTTTTTTCTCTAGCAGGAGATATTTTTCTTAGAATCTGTCTCAATCTAGTCCGCTTTGTGTTGTATTGCATTCAAACACTATATGGATGAGAAATAACAAGATGGCTTCTGAATTTGTCTTAGTCCAAGTTACCACGGCACTATTTTGAGGTACCTGTTTGTTCCAGCAATATATTGGGTGTCTAAAACCAGGAAGAGGTCCAAGAAATATAAAGGAAAACTCCAGGACACCCTAAGAACACACCCCCTTAACAGACTTGACATATCCCGCCCAAAAATCCTTAAAATTCAAGAATTTAGGCAAAAATATCATCAATGAAGCATTAACTATGTTGAATGGAAAAACGGGAAGTGGGTTGACCTCCAGGCGTCCATGCCTGTTGCAAACAGGTTCCATGGAATGATGCCTGTATCGTCCGAATTAATGGAATGCTTTTGAGCCCACAAACATTTAAAAGTGGATTATTGCATTTATTCCAATTGAAGGGTGTTCCACAAAAGGGGCGTATATCGCTTTTTTGCCTTAAAATCCAGATCTCTCTAAAGTCACTCTACTTTGGCATACAGACTGGTTATGAGGTCAGAAATGAAGTTCCGTACTTATTTTGTGATTAAGAAGCTAGGATCCAAAGGATTAGCTTATGACTTTTCCCCAAAACTCAAGAAACAGAAACAAAAGGATCTGATGCATGATTTATTTCTTGTGTTTGAGTTGGTGCAGGCTCTGAGGCGTCGATCGCTAGCTAAATTTAATCGCAACTCGTCAGCCTGGTGGTCAAAGAAGCGAGTGGTGTTTTTCTGTGCTTGCCAAACGCAAAGAGATTTAAGTTGACTGCCAGAGTGAGCAAATAGGCATTTTCCAGTACAGAGTAGTGAGCCAGGCAGGACAGTCTGAAAGCAACTCTCGTCTTAAAGCAGCCCATAGTTGAGAGTCTTGGCCCATTTGCCAAAGGTTGCCATGCTAAAAATTGGGAAAGGAGAGTTGTTTTTTTACTTAGGCGAAAAAGCGGGATCCTTGATTCGGTGTTTTCCACGTTCGAGCGGCCATTTCATTCCCAGAATTCATTGCAATCACAGAGGGCGCTGTCACCTTGAAAAGTTCTGGCAAGGACTGTAAATGAAATTCGCTCGGCTGCGGTGGAAAAATTTTCACTTTGAAAACATCAGGGAGAATTCATCTAAGAGTGGGCAATCGGCATCACGAGAAGTCGGTCTGTTTTCGATGAGCTGAGTATCTTGGAAAACAGTGCAAGGAAAAGTTTAATTGCCGCGCGCGGCAAATATTCAAAAGCACAAAAGTCATGATCGTCTGTCTGGTCATGTAAACACACGTAGACTGATTAACATGCTGGCGGATTTTAACATATAAATCACTTTTGCATCGAGTACCTCGGTTAGTTCGCTTATATGGAGTCTTGTAAACATCAGCAGAAAGTATTTTCATGCAAGTTTAACAGCAAAAAGCATTTTCACCCGAGATAAGCAGTTAAAATAATTTTCACGCGAATCGTGCGACAGCATATTTGTGTGCGATCGAATTTCACAATTCAATGTACCAGGTATGCGAATTTTCTACCGTTTTAAGCCAAAGAATATCTTCAGAACTAGTTAAGTTTTTTGTCCAAATTCTTGAACTGTCCTCATTTACTTTGATTTTAATACCATTTTCGCTCCATATTTTCCATTTGACGATGAAAATGAATCTGTCGACAGACGATCGGGATTAAATTTCACATGTTATGCAAATATGTGGGTTTTGAAGCCAATTTGAAGGCAACAAAAATAGTGAAGTATTTTGTTCCATTTTTTACACTGTCGTCATTTACGTTGATTGGTGATACGATTTTCATTCCACTGGTTGCATTTGACAATGAAAACGAACCCTTCAAAATCGTTTCAAATGACCAAAGCACACGAAACGCCAGTCAAAGCTCTGTTTCGAAGCGGGAACCGACGGGAAACAGCTTACTCTTTCAACTCTTATTTTGCCCTTGAACATCATTGACTCGAATTTTTGGTGTTGCTCGCAAAGAGAAGTTATTGGTATTGGCCAAAACCTATCTTCAAGTAAAAACAGCTGTCTTTAATATTTTATTCTATTTCTCGGCCGACAGCAAGCTTTTTGAGCACTGAGTTAGAATCAAGTCCGATCCTGCTGTATGCCGTTTTCAACCAAATCACCCTCTTCAGCACTTTACTTATATCGGCCAAAACCTCTCCAAAATAATTAAGAGTCAACCAAGAAACCTGCGCGCTCTTTTCATTTTGGAGGAACCCTTTAAGCTGATTGAGACTCAAAATGTGCCGCTTACTTTAACGTTAACGTTTGCAACGGCCTAGGCCTAACCCTATCCCTAGCTCTAACCCTAGCTCTAAGCCTAGCTCTAACCCTAACCCTAGCCCTAACTCTAGCTCTAACCCTAACCCTAACCCAACATAACTCCCCATAACAATTCTTGGACTATTTTGATGAAACACTGGAAAAGTTTAGCGCTTTGAATAAACCCATCTTTATCACGAATAAAGGGGATTTACTTTGGTGCTGCGTCGGTGGGGAAGTGAAACACGAAAATTTGGTTTATCAACAGAGTTGATAATGTAAATTGACCACCGTACAGGGATTCGATTAGCTGATGTTTCGAGCGTTAGCCCTTCATCAGAAGATTGGTTTAAGCCGGTTCCCAGAATTGTTGCTCAGCACTTTAAGATTGTTTCAAATCTAGTGAGTTGTTAGAAGCACTTTACCAATAAAAAGTACAATTGTTGTGACTGAGGCTAAATGTGTGTTTTCATTTCTAACCCAAGGGTTTTGGCCAGTAGCTGTCCCTAGTTCACTGAGCTTGCTCCAGGAAGAGTAGCCCCCAAATAGCTGAAGGTCATAAAATGGCCAGTGGCCAGCCTCGGCCAGGCCAGGCCAGCCTAGGCCAGCCTAGGCCAGCCTGGGCAGGCCAGATATCAAGCCAGTTTTTCAGTGATGAGGGCTGGCCTGGGCTGGCCCAGGCCAGCCACTCATTAGCATTTTTCGGCATTAGCATTTTTGAAAAATGTTAATTTTGGGCCGGCCCAGGCTGGCCAGATTGGGCTGGGCTGGGCTGGCTGGTACGCATACAAATGAGCTTAACTTCATGAAGGGCTGGGGGCATAAACTGCCTATGTGGAATTTTCGGCCGTTTTTTTATTTCACTTGGATTTGTCCAAATTTTTTCATGTGAACTGCATTTTGATTCAAAAACATTGTCCCGTATTTTTTTTCCACCAATTGCGTTTTCGTTTTCGAGAAATAATGTATGCGAAAAAAAAAACACCTAAAATTCTACATAGGCAGTTTATGCCTTCAGCCCTTCATATGGTGGAGTATGCTAATTAACATTCATGAAAACAATGCCCAAGGGTATTCTTTGAATGAAAAACTAAGCGCCAAATGCTCATAACCAATTTAAGAGAACACAGAACGTTTCTGTTCAGTTAGACGTAATGCGCAATGTGTCATTTTTGCTTAATCATAACACTTGAAAAGCTCGCTTGGCACGAAAACAGTGCACAATATTCATGGTTGACTTAAAAAAAAAAAACAGCACACAGTAGCCTTGGGTAACCTCAAGTCAGCACGCAAAGATTTTGTCCGACCTGAAAACAGCACTCACTCAGATTCATGGTTATTGTTGGGTTTAGGTTGGACTTAACATTAGGGTTAGAGCTTCGGCTAGGGCTAGGGCTAGGGTCAGGAGCATGGTTAGGGTTAGTGTTAATGTTAACGTTAACACTAGCGTTAAAGTTAGAGAAAGCGTGGTTGTTTGAGTCCGAATCAGCTTAACTGAAGGGTTCGTCCAAGTCTAAAACAGCGCCTAGTTGCCTTGGTTGCAGGGGTTTCAATAAGTTTTGAAATAACCGTCTGAGTGAACTAAAGTAGGTGGGGACCTGATAATTTTTTTTTATAATTTGAGTGAAAGTACAGACCAATTAGGCGGCGGTAAGTGTAAATTCTGACAAAGTAGGCGGCAATTTTCGCCGGTATCCGGCTTCTAATGAAACCCCTGTGGTTGACTCTAAGTTCTTTCGGAAAGGCTTTGGCCGATATAACACAGCGCTAAAGTCGGTTGTTTGTCTTAAATACAGCGTACATCTTAAATCCAGCGTACAAAAACCACGGTTGATTCTAAATCAGTGCACAAAAAGCTTGCCGATGGCTGAAAAATCACATAAAATATTAAAGACGGCTGTTTTGACTTGAAGAAACTTTTTGGCGAGACAACTCCTATTGGTGACCTACACCAAAAATTTGAGTTAATCAGATGTTCTAGGGCAAAAATTAAGAGTCCTAAGAGTACCCTGTTTTCCATCGTGTTTCGTTTACTCAGAACATTGTGTTGCGTAATAAATTAAAACTTGCGCATGGTTTCGGCAGTTGAAACGTTTTTGATGGATTCATTTTCATCGTCAAGTGGAAAACAATGGAATGAAAATCTTACAAAAATTAACGTAAATGACAACAGTGAAAGAGTTTGACAGAAATACTTAACTCTTTTCTGAAATTAACTTGGCTCCAAAACAACAAGACAAGACAACAACAACTTTATTACATTTTCGCACATGATACAGTAATAACAGACCTGGCACCACAGGTAGCGGAGTCTAATCGAGGCAGGCCAGGAAAAATAAAAATAAATAAAAATCTGCTAACCTTTGTTTAAAGGAAAAAGAAACGTATTACAAAAAAGGCGAAAGAAGAACTACTTAAGAGAAAATCGTATTGCACTAGTTTATTATGGTTACATAGCAAATTCGAAGTATCTGGGACAAAACAGGATCGGAAAATAAGGATGTACAGCTATGAAGAAAACGTAAAAAATTTTGCATGAAATTCAATCCCTTTATCACGCGTGATGGATTGTCTCATCACAATGACTGTAGTCACGCACAAATGTTTATCTCGCATGATAATACTTTTTGCTGTAGTTTATTAGCCTGAATAATAAGAAGAGAAGTGTCTATGCGAATGTTTTGAGGTTTAGCAGAGAGAAAAAATCTTTTGCGAGAGAAAAAGTGAGCTCCAGATGTTTCCAATGGATTTCCGACCGCCATGTTGGGGTTCCTCACAGGAACACGGTGCCAGCATGGCATCTCCATACTAAAAACTATAATTTTGAGAAGTACACTTTACCGAATAACTCGAGTTGGCCTTGCGCACGGTATTGGTTACCAATCCCCAATTACTGACAATGTTCAACTTTTAGCCGTTATTTTTTTTTGCTGTGAAAGAATTGCCTAGAAAACTAAAACATAAAAGTCTCTCTATTGTGTCAACTATTTATTTTGATGTTTGTTTTGCTTTTCCCTTGCTTGGTCTGCGTGTAACAACACAGCAAAGTTAGTGGACTCATCAAAATTTTTGGCGGAGGCGTTACATTTTCATCCGAAACCATGCACTTTCGGTTTCGTTTCCGGCGTTTGTAGCGTTTACAATTTGCTATCGTTCGTTTGGTTCGCGGCATCTATTGTTTGAAACGATTACAAGAAGGCATTTGAAACGTTTCAAAGCCGGAGAAGGTTTCAAGCGTCTGAAGTGTTTCAAGTGTTCAAATGGTTTTGTACGGTGGTGAGACTGTTGTGTGTTTCAGGAAAGCGATGCTTTTTCTCCAATTGAATTACCACTCTGCAGTAAAAAATTCCTTTTTTTTTTGCAGAGTGTTTTTTAATTTCTTTGCGAAAGCGAAATTAGGCGGCAAAAGTACAGGTCACACTCCTCAGGTCAACATGCAAGTTCCGAAACATGTCACGTGCTAGGCAACTAGGATGATCATATTTCATCATTAGGCGGATTTGACGGCACTAAGATATTTTTTCGAGTATTTTTGCCGGCATTGTTTACCTATTTGCTACAATGAAAACACTAACTAACAGCGTTTGTTCAAAGCCAAACAAAAAAGTAGTTTTTGACTTAATTTCACGTTCTTGGAAAAGCCAGTTGAAAGCCGATCAGGAATTTGCATATTCCGTGATGTTTATCTGACCTTTGTGAGAAAATTCTGAAGTATTCGGTTAAAAAACAAAGCAAAAAATCAGCAAGGAAAATCTTGAATCTTGTCGTGGCGTTTCGTTCACACATGGGCGTCTTCACACAAGAAATAACCTCACCGGTCAAAAGTAAATAATTATTGCTCCTTTCAGTTTCGATTAGATTGTGTCATGATCAGATAGCCTCCAGCCGTTCGAGCGGATCAATTACAAGTCTATTCAGTTTATGGTTATTTGAAAATAGAACTTTATTCTATCCATTTACGTTAAACATTCGCCGAAATATTGATATCAGTGACTCTTGACGAATTCGCCGACAGGGACGTGCAAACTTTCCGAAAATTGTGACGTGAAAAGGTTTGAAACTCAGACGGGCAATAATATAAAGACCCATCGTATAAACAGCTAGGGCCTCAATCTTTGGTAATTAAGTAGAGAAATATATGACTTGCTTGAAAGCTTCCATTCATTCTATTCGAACGATTCAAACGAAGCAAGTCAAGTGCTATTTGTAAACTATCGAAATGTTTCAAACGAAACGAACTGAACGAACCAAACTATCGATCAAACTATTCAAACGCCAGGCGAAACGCACGCTTTGCATTTTGACCCTTTTGTCGAAATTTAGCTTGAAAATTACCTATGTAACGCTGAAAAAATCACTTAAACTCTAAAACTATTTAGTTTCCGTTTATGAACTTTTTTGAGGGGATTGTTCAACTAATGTGCATCTCGATTTTCGTGGATTTGGGGTCAAATTTTTAGTAAAAGCAAAAATTGTCTCAAAAATTGCAATCACGTTCACTTTTGTTTTTATCGCTAATTTTTGAGTACGTTTTTTTATTTTGTTCTTAACTCAAAATGGAAAGGAATTTCAATGCTTTCTTTTTGCCAGCTAAATGCACATGAAATTTCATTTCCATTCCTGTTTTCAAACTATTACTAACAGTTGTCCTGAAATCTTAAATTCTAGCTCATTATTTAGCGTTACATGTTTTGTAACAGAGTTGGTAACCAATACCGTGCGCCAGGCCAGTTCGGAATATCGCACAACGCTGAAACTTTGATACATTGTTTATTTATTACTCTTCCACACTATCTCAGTTTCTTGACTTAATTTATTGAAAGATAAGGGATTTTATTTTTTATTTGCGTGATACTGGCATGACGTGCAAGCCAAGAATTGGGACAAATGCCGTACTTCACATGTGAAATACAGCGTTTAACCAAGGCAGGCGTTTAACCAGGGAAAGCCCCTTAGCATTTCAAAGACTTCGATTTTACATTAGATAGAGGCCGGTTCAAAAATTACAGGTCCATACGCAAATCACACACAGCGTTATTTTTATGTCCGTGAATCTTCGCACCTTACATTCCTTCTGCTTTTTTGACACCTGGAATTAATCGTCATTGTTATTTCCCCGCGGCATTACCTCGTCTTTTCTCCCGCGGTATTCCCGTGGCAAAATTGTACCTCGGTTTTCCCGCGGGAACAATTTTTTTATACCACGGTGGACACACGGCCACCACCCACGGCATAGACGAGGTATCGCCTTGTCCCGATGGGTCAATACTTTCAGGCGGTACTGTACTCATCGAAAACGGGCGGACTTCACTTCGTGCCGAATGAATTCTCGGTAGCATTTAGCGTCTTAGGATTGGTTTCGACCAACTTTTTCACGGCTAACAGTAAAAGCAAGCTGGGATTTCATGTCATGAGTAGTTTCAAAAAATGCGCTCTTCAAAATTAATGAACAATGGAAACCTCGGTGCAGCAGCTAGACAGTTTTCAAAGTCATTTTATAAGGTAGAGTTTTTACTGAAAACAAGTAATAATCTGCCCCAACCCACCGCCCCCCGTGAGAGTTTTTGACTTCAGACAGTGCCCTCTTTGACTGCAATGAATTCTGGGATCATTGTCTGCTCCAAGTGCGAACAACAAGACTCTTCAAACATAGAGTTTTCGCCTAAAAGTCCAAAAACCACTCTCGCTTTCCCAGCTTTCAGCACGGCAACCTTTGAGAAACGGACCAAGACTAGCAACGACATGCCGCTTTTGAGACAAGAGTTGTTTTCAGACTTTTTCCGCCTGGCTTCTAATCTGTACGCCAAAACCCGACAGTCAACTTAAGCTTATATCTCATCGTGATTTGGTAAGCACAGAGAAAACGCTAACTGGATTCTTTCAGAAGCGTTAAAAACTTGTGGATCTCCATACTTTTAATGATGTCTTTCGATCACCAGGCGGGGAGGCAAACTGATAATGCAGTTAATAAGTAGCGATCCACAGCTCCAGCACTCACATAAGTTTCATATCCGATGAGCTTAATCGATGTTTTAACCGCCAAATTTATAGTCTACGTCACACTATCAAACAATCCTTTCTACCCATCAATCATTTCACGTCCCGTTTTAGTTTTACTCTTCACAAATGTTCACATAATTCACGAATGAATATTAATACAGTACGCATACAAATGAGCTTAACTTCATGAAGGGCTGGGGGCATAAACTGCCTATGTGGAATTTTCAGCCGTTTTTTTATTTCGCTTGGATTTGTCCAAATTTTTGCATGTGAACTGCATTTTGATTCAAAAACATTGTCCCATATTTTTTTTCACCGATTTCTTTTTCGTTTTCAAGAAATAACGTATGCGAAAAAAACACCTAAAACTTTACATACTAGGCAGTTTATGCCCTCAGCCCTTCAAATGATAATGGTTAAGTTGTCGCATAAACTTTTATTTGAAAGCAAATGTGTATTTATGATGCGCCATTTAAAAAGAGTAATTTCTTTGCAAGCAAAGTCTACGGTGTTGTTATTTTTAGCTTGCACCAGATTTTCAGTGTTGTGGCAAACAGAAAATAGTGACATGACAACTTCACGCCGCTTTAAGTGTGTACCCCAAATTCTGGGGTCATTGAGCATTCATATATTTACGCTATTGTTCTTACTCGTCACTTATTCACAACGATGTTCTGCCGACAACACGGCATGTTTCCGAAGAGCGCAAGCTCTTTGATGTAGGTGAGATATTTTTCTTTTATTAACAGAGAAGAAATAAAACCCAAGGGACTAAGATGATATCTGCTTGATTGATTTTAAATTAATAGCAAGTGTGCCACAGCTGGTGCCACCATTCTTGTCAATTTCAAACTTGAACCAGATATCGAAGGGAGGTTTTTGTCAATTACCACAGAACAACCGGACAAATCGGTCAATATTTACGCTCCCAGCGAAAATCGCGTTTGAGTGAACAATTTCTTGAAGGCCGTAAACAGCCTTGGAAATTTGAGAGTAAAGATCGAAGATTCTACATAATCGCCTTTTTAACTTTTCTGAGTCAAAATTTTGCTCGAGAGAGGGAGGGTTTCCTTTTTCAAAGTAAACACAATTCGCACGCGAATTGAATTCATGACCGCGGAGTATTACTTACCTTGGCACAAAGCAGCAGTTACAAAACTTGTTGCGTGTGGCAATGCAACTTTGGCGTTAAACATTTTTATTTGTTGACGTTTTTTTTACCTTATTTCGTTTCCGTTGCCTTTGCTTTAACATTCTCTGCGTAAAATCTTTTCGACTGATGGAACAAGGCAAGCAAATAATCGGGAAGATTACGTGCATCGAGCGTGACGAGCTTCAGGGGACGTGACAAGACACGGCAATTGGTCAATTCTAGACAGTTGACATGACAACCGGACAAAAATTGCGGTTTTCTTGCTCGCGAAGCTTGCTTGATCAAAACAACATCCGTGTAAAAAGAGTCCGGAGAATTACGTAAATCATAGTAATGCCTCGACAGCCATTTGACGATGGATGACTCTTTTGACCGATGTACTTGGCCTGAAATCTTCTTAAAGCCTCAATTGATTGTTTATCTTAAAATAGAAACTTAACAAGTTACACGCCGCGATTGTCGGAATTAACGTGGCTGCATGGAGCAAAATTAACTCACTGAGTTATAAATAAAAAAAATACAAATCAAGAATTTTTAATTTAATTTCTTTATTGAGCAAAGAAAGAAAAAGTCATCAAATACATATATATTCTGGGAGGAACAGATAACATGAAACACGACACTGCTCCGAGTAAAACTTGACGGCGGCTTTGAATCGAACACTCAGTCGGCCTCAAAAAGAAAAGAATCCTAAATTAAATCTCTCCTCGAATGTTGTGGTCAAAGGAAAAGTTCAAATCCATTAAGTGGCCTGGGCATTCACTACGCATCGGAACGTGTTCACGCATAAATTAATCATGGCCGCCGCTCTAGGAAAAAAAATTCTAACGCGTTCTGTGACCAAAACAACTCGTTCAAGATCTCTTTTTAAAGCTCTCAATATGATCTGTATTCAAAAATACACAAGCTTAAGCTTACAAAACTTGAAAATACGTTGCGAAGAAGCCAAATCTATAAAATGTCTGCGGTGATTACTTCATAATCTTTCACACGTCGCGAACAAAAGGATACGTTCACAAGTCAGTTCACACATGGTCCCTTAATTGCAGTATTGTTCCTGTCTTTTGAAGTCTCTTTGAGGTCTCCATCCAAAATATCCCACCTTTTTCAAACCGAATAAAACCAAAATTATTCGAGACGCTTTCGGTACTACCGAAGGCAATGCCCAAAGGAATAAACTGAGCCTTCAAGCTACAACATCCAGCGGTATAAGCCATTTCAGAAAGACACACTTAAAGCGGCGTGAAGTTGTAATGATATCTCTGCTTCTACAAGGTGTATAGAGATGATTAAAACGGCAAAATACTCTTTCTTCAAGGCTGAAATGTGATGTAAAGCTGTTTATGATGCACTGTTTCAAAAGAGTAAAATTTTTCTTTGCAAGCAAAGTCTACTGTGTTGTTATTCTTAGCTTGTACGAGCCAGCGTGTCACTGCAAACATAAAATAGTGATATGTATGGTTCTACAAGGTGTACAGAGACAATTAAAATGGCAAAATACTCTTTCATTCAATCATTCTTGCTGCTATGAGTTGTTATATTTAGTTAGCGCTTGCGCAGAAACGCTGGAAGTGAGCTTTGCTGATGAAACATAACAAAGAAAAATAAAAAGAACAAGAGGCCATAATGGCCTTCACTAGGCCTACCAAGAGGTAATCGGAATTTCTTTCAATATTTTATTTTTAATATAGCATCCATATTTTGATCATGTACAGATAAATGCACAAATGTCAAGAAATTGAGATATTGTACAAAAATAGTAAATAAACAACCTGTCATAGTCTCAGGGATATCCCGTGCTTGAGTTATTCACACGCTTCTCATTCGTAAGGTCTTAATTTTGGTTAATTTCTCAAATTAAGAGCTTGGTGAAAATAAGAGAAAACCCAGAACTTCTTTTGTTTTAAGATTTTTTTTCTTGATTTCCAATTAAATAACCTTGTGTTCTTAATATAAGACCTTTGATTCAGAAAAGTATTTCTGAATCTTGAGAATGCATCTGCTCGCACACCGACTTCTGGATATACAATGCAAGCAATGCGTTTTAAGAGTTGGTGACTGCTGATGGCACATCAGTGAAAATTGATTTTAGACAAACTGCCGTGGTAAAAGAAAATTCAAAGTCAACAAGGAGACATGGAAAACATTTTGTTGTTTACAGAGGTTACCCTTACTTTGTAAGTTCTTTAGGTGTGAAGATTCACGGAGGAAAAAATATTATGTTGTTTGCTATTTGCGTATGGACTCATAATTTTTGAGCCAGCCTCTATACAATGTACAGTACTGCTCAAAAGTAAGTTACCACCCTCGCGCGCGACGCGAATCGTGTCGCGTGCGACGCGATTCTCGTCGCGCGCTACGCGAATCGCGTCGCGCGCGTAGCGCGCGATGTCCTGGAAACTGTAAGTATTTTGACTTGAAGCTTTCTCACCATTTAATATGCCCATTGTAAAGCAACAATAGTCGATTTCAATAGTCAATTTCCAGTGTTCGCAAAGGCCCGCTAAGAAGAAATGAATATGCCTAATCGATCAATCATAGCCGGAGAAGGGCAGCGTGTGCTTTGCTTCCAAATTCCGTGTCAAAATGTTTTCTCCTCGAAACTTTAATAGACAGAGGTCGACATATTATTAACTTTAAAAAACCTACATACACAATATGATGTTCATGAAAATGCTTTTCGGTCTTTTGAAGTGGAGACATTCCGAGGAATTCTACCGTCGTCGCGCCGCATTCAATTCGCTTCATTGGACACGAGCTTCTTCCTACACTGTACATCAAACCGCCAATTTTTCGGCTCGTCCATGAGCCATGACTGATGCTTGATACTTTTTGTTAGTTTTCTACTCATCTGATTCTTGACAACTAGCCATTAAAAAAATTGAAAATGTTGCGAGTTGCCACGGAATTTCAAGCGGCAAATTAAAAACAGATCGAGCCGTAGATAAGAAGACCGGCGTAATTAAGCGGAGCACGTGCGAGGCTTCCGAACTACTTAGGCCCCGTTTATATGGAGAAAAGTTGTCCCGGGTAGAAGGGTCACCCGCCTATCAGAGCTACCCTGGGCGAGCCAACTTTTCCTACATTTCCTTACAAAACTTGGCGAACCGTTTACATGAGAAACAAAAAGTTGGCTCGGCTAGAAGGGTGACCCTCCTAGCCGGGTCACCCTCCTTCGATGGTAGGGTCACCCTCCTAGCCGAGCCAACTTTTCTCCATATAAACACTTTGGCTCGCCTACCCGAGCCAACTTTCTCCATATAAACACTTTGGCTCGCCTAGCCGGGTCAACTCGGGTCAAGGTGAGACAATCAGAGCATGCGCGAGTGCTGCTGGCTCAGGCAAAAGGGTCAATTTTTTCTCATAAAAACGCTCGCTAAAGTTGACTCGGCTGGGAGGGTGACCCTCTTGCCCGGGACAACTTTTCTCCATATAAACGGGGCCTTACTCTTCGGCAAATCTATTTTCCACGGACAAACTCTACTGGATTAAAATCTGCACAAGTTTACAAAGATATGGCCAGGAAAATGTGCTCCGGTCTTTCGAAGTAGAAAATATACGATTGAGCGCCGGCGTGTCGAATAAACAACACATTTCACATACAACTACCCAAACTAATATGCGTCTTCACCTTTGGCAGAATGAGCTTCAGATTTCTACATGATAAAGTTTTTTGTGCACAAAGAAGGAAATAAAATAAACTCCGTTCTGTTTCGGGTTCTATTCCTTGGCTTCTCATGAATTTTTCGGTCATATTGAGTGGAAGGTTTCAAATTACACAGACAGTAGTTTTGCGGTTTTATGCAAATTTGATCCGAAAGCAAAACCCGGCCGGTCATTAGTCATTTGCTTGTGCCGAACTAGCTCTTGATTATGTCCTCAACGAATTTAGAAAACACGACCATTTAAATGTATCGACGACAGAACCGATAAAAATTCAACTAAATTCAGCGCTAACGGGAGTAACGAATTATGCTTGTCATTCGCATCGGTTTGTTTACAAGTTTTCGATTTGTAATGACCTCGATGATGCTATATTTATTTGCACAGAAGTGAACTACACCTATGAAGGACTCACATTCGACAGAACAATAGCTCCATTTGGAAAGTGTTACGCGAATTTAATTGATGTCACGTTGCAAAATCACCCAAAATTTATGCCAAAAATTTCCGCTTTAGTGACTCTCGCGCGACGCGAATCGCGTAGCGCGCGACGCGATTCGCGTAGCGCGCGACGCGAATCGCGTAGCGCAGGAAACGCGACGCGACTGGTAACTTACTTTTGAGCGGTACTGTAAAATCAGAAGTCTTCAAATATTATAAAGTAACCTATAGCTGTTTCGTACTGTTTAATCCAACGCTAAAAGAAGCGCTTCCTTGTTGTTTGAACTGTTGTGCTGACAATTTTATACAGTCAAAACAAATTAAAGTCTGCTGGGCGAACGCTTTCAGATTTCGGGTTAATTAAAGTCATCGGTTTGGAAAAATTCTCATCCGTTCGAACTCAAAGTTTATTTGTCTGATAATAAAAAAAGCTTTTGATCACTGCACTATTAGGTTGATCACTTTTGAAGTGTCAAAAGGCGAGCAACTGGAAGTGATGTAAAAAGCAGCCACAACAGTGTTCTATCTAGCGTATTGAGTTGCCATATGAGAAAGATTCAGACAGCCGTTATAGGAATCCTCGTATGTTCATAGACTCTTCATAGTTTCCTTGTAAAAGTTTTTGTTTTCATTCAATATGTCTGTTTATTAATAGTTTTCACGCTTTTGAATGCAAAGGTAACAAACAATCATGGACAGGTGTGATCGATCAAGCGTAACGAGGCGAGATGAGTGATAACCATTTTCGCCGCTCGACCAATCAGGAATAATGTTTTCACTGTCAACATGGCGTATCCTTCGCGAACTTGCCTTTCAACAGCGCACAGAATATTTATACATTCGTGACTACATCTGACGTTTGCTTCTTGGTAGAAGCGACTGAATTTTTTACAGCGCCTGTAAAATTATGGAAGTGTGTGCTGAATAAATCAGGGCATCAATGAAGACGATAAATTCTTTGAAAGCGTGCACGAACTCTTCGGATTCGCAAAGCCGGGATTTTCCATTATTTTTCTGTCATCACACCGCTAACACATTAAAGAACGGTGAGCAAGTGCTAAGAGGTTTTAGAAAGTTCAGTTTTATGTTCGATTAAATACCAACTTTCCTTCAAAAACTAGTGAAGGCAAATTACGTTTGATACGAACTCTGCGTAAACAGTTGAATGAATTTTCCACGGTACGCTTGAGTGGCACAATTGGCTTGGGCAAACACTAAAGTCACAAAAAGGGTGGAAATCCATCTACAGTACTTGGGTCTACTTGAGCAAGGACACGGTAAGTTGCGAAAAATTAACCTAGTGGACACGGCTTGCGTGTCATTTCAATCACTTGCGTGCCATTTTGCCTAACAGTGTGTCATTTCACCTGGCAGCGAACTTGGCACATTTTATTGTTACATTGGACACGCTGCTTTGTTTTTAGCATGCAATAAACACAATAGGAAATTTTTAATTAAGCGTGTCGTGTGACACACTCCTGGAAAACTGGTGTGTCATTTCGCTCACTGCCTATTGTTTAGCGTGTCATTTTGGCGTGCCCGTGCATTCACCTTTTTACCTATTTTCCTGTGGAGGGTCACATTTGGTGTCTGCTAGCGGCTTATCCTGACTAACAGATCGTGGTTTCACCATCCTTTAATAAAGTGATCTGTAGCCATTTTAAATGTAAACATTTTACGCGCAATTGCTTGTTTAGTTTCTTCGAAATTCCAGTCATTTTCCATTCGTTAGTATTTATCCGGGTATTTATGTATTCCCAACTGTTTAACCTGTAGCCGTTCACAGCTTTTGTTTTGCCGCTCCGACATTCGGAACTACAGTGTATCAGTTCGAAAGTTCTGCCATTCACTCTCAGCCATTCACAATTTTTTTTGAAGCCGTTTAGCCGTCCACCTATGATCTTCTACGCATGCATTAAGCCGGTATGTCTATGTGTAGTGACCATGCGCTGCATGACTGTCCTTGCCGAAACTTGTTTCACTTATAATGTTCTTCGGTGCGGTTTTAATGTGACATATCCAAAACACAACGAAAATAAAAGCCCATTCAAACTTGATCGTGGTGTTTCATATCCTCGGTTTTACGTAAGTTAATTTTCCCGCGGCAACTTTGGAGCCTGACCGAAAAATTTCCTCAGTAAAAAAGCGGCCTGCTGCGGGAATGCCGCGTGAAAGTTGCGAGGAGGTCACGTGGCAATGACACGGTAAAGGGGTCAATACTTTCAGATGGTGCTGTTGACTTGGTCTTCCCATGGAAGTCGGCCGAGTAAAAACGGAGCTCATTTTCAGACTCGGGCGGCGTTCCTAGCCCGAGTAACTAAAAAGGACTTTCTAAGGAGAAATCAGACACTGCAGCTCACGCAAAGAAAGTCTGCATCCCTCCAGCCCCACCCCTTCAAATCCCAAATCACCATGTACATAAATGTCCTCTGACAGAACACAGTTGTGCACGTATTCGTGCAAAAACCGTCGCAAAAGCGCACACGTAACATGGAAGCGCTTTCTAGGCTGCCAAATAAAGGCCGAACTCACCTTGATGAAACAGAAGAATCAGTCGGCTTAACTGCCCTTCATCTTGAACAGCTCAAATTACTCCAGAGCGACTATGTGCGTCCTCCATGAAATGCTGTAGGAACAGGCTGTAGGAAGAAATGCGGCTTAGAATTTAGCGACAACCACGCAGGGTATTCACAACGTCAAGATTTTAAGTTTAAATGGAACAAAACAGTTTAAAAGGCCGCTCTGCGAATATACTCCTTGCCGAAACCAGGTGGGCACGTGCGGCGAGTCATAACCAACAGATAAATTCTCGCAAATCTGTGCACCTTTCTCGGATTTTTTCAAAGTCAGACTAATTAAAAAATCGATAAGTACTTACCTCTATCATTTCTCTTCTCACAACGTGGTAAAAGACACAAATTTCGAAGACGTGTCTTGCAGAAATGTTGCTCGTGTCATCCGGGAAGCAAACTTTGGCGCCCGACAAACTAGTGCCCAGATCATGACGCGCCGCTCCATAATTACCATAATGGACAAAGGAATAACATTTACAGGGTTTTTGGAATTGGATTTGATCGCATTGCTTCGATTCGAAGTTTCTATTCATCTCCAAGTTTTGAAAAAAACAAATACTTCACAGTTTCAATAATAAGTTTAAGTGAAAAAAATATTTGGCAATGCTTGGATAAAAAAAAAATGATTGCAGAAATGCAAACGGACTGAGCTACTGGAATATTTTGAAAACACTGGAAAATACTTTAGCAAGGACCACCGTTGCAAAATAGAAGAGCCGGATCCTGTAACAGATCTAACCAGCTATAAAATTGTAAACTAGAAAACGGTAAAAAACAAGCAATGCTGGTTACACGGCTTGGAATATATATATTTAATCCAATATTTCGGGAGGCACAACCTTCCTTCATCAGGGTGTTACATATTATGACCCTAAGATTAAACGACGTTACAATTTAAAAAAAGTTGTTGAGTAAGTAAGTTGGGAGCAGAGTTGGCGTAGTGGTGAGAGCGCTCGCCTTCCACCAATGTGGCCCGGGTTCGATTCCCGGACTCGGCGTCATAAGTGGGCTGAGTTTGTTGGTTCTCTACTCTGCTCCGAGAGGTTTTTCTCCGGGTACTCCGGTTTTCCCCTCTCAACATTTCATTTGATTTATTTAGAGTTGGTTTGATTTAGTCTCCCCAATTAGTATAGCATATGTGCTTGGCTAAATAGATTTGAGACTTAGGGTGCGTTTCTTTGGGAGAATCCAAGATTGGATTTTTGATCCGAGATCATGCGGATTCTTTACCACCAAAGAAACGAAAAATCCGAAAATGGATTATTTTTCATTAGCCGTGACAACCCCAACATGCATAAAATTTTTGAAAATACAAGCAGGGCGGATAATTTCGGTTCAATTTCACGATAAACTCACCTTGATCGTTTGCCATGACCCAGCTGATAAAATAGCGAGAATATGGCGGATTTCCACAAGACGACCGCTTGCCAAAAGTAATACTTTTTGTATCTGTTCCCCAAAGAAACGCACGGATCATGAATCCTAAAAATCCGGATTTAGATTTGATCTAATGTATCCACTCGGAGGGTGGATTCTTTAGATTCATAATCCGTTTTCGGATTATAGTAAAGAAACGCAAAATCCATTTTTGGATTCAAGAATCCGGATTTGGATTTTCCCAAAGAAACGCACCCTTAAATAAAGTGATAATTATTATTATTATTGTTGTAGATGTAACATGATATTATAATAAAGGTAAACAATACAACGTAAAATAAAAAACGTTACAGTTCGAAAATTTGAAAAAAAACGTGACATGAAAACAAAAAGAAAGGTATTATACATCTCTACTTGTTACAATCTTCTTGCCTTCCCAGACTCAGCAAAAGAGCTATTCCATTCAGTTTAGCTCTCAGACTTCGACGCATCTGCTCTTCTGACGAAACTTTCGCACTCCGTCTTAACGAACTTAAGTCTTATCTTAACAAACGTGGGTACAATCTCTCTTTCCTCAACAACGAAATACAAGGCATTTACAACATTTCACGTACCGAAGCACTTGCCCCCAAACAACGCAATTCCGATACTAACCAGCCTACACGTGTACCCCTTGTCATAACATACAACCCAGCTATTCGCTCCGTATCATCTATTATTCACAAACACTTCAACATTTTATCTTCATCTCCCCGCTGCGTTGACGTTTTCAAGGCTGCCCCTCTTGTTGCTTTCCGACGTTCTAACAATCTTAACGATCTATTGGTCAGTGCTAAACTACGTAAACCTGCTAAAAATAATCAACCCCTTGGTGCCTTTCGCTGTGGCCACAACTATTTAACATGCAACTACATAACTGATGGACTTACAACCTATACTTTTCATTCCACCGGCGAAACTAGATTCATCAAACATCACATTGACTGTAATTCCAAAAATGTCATATACATGGTACAATGCAATCACTGTCACAAACAATACATAGGCGAAACTAAACGACGAGTAAAGGACCGTTTCAACGAACACCGTAGAACAGTCGACAAACAAACCAACAGCTCTAAACCCACTGCAGTATCAGAACATTTTCTCTCTAACGGTCACAGCGCTTCTGACATGCAACTAATTCCACTAGAATAGGCGCGGATCCAGGATTTTGGAATGGGGGGTGAATTTTCTCCACCTCAATCAGAGAAATCAGAGAAATCAAATGTTATTTCAATATTTGAGGGATAAGAAAAAAAAAAAAAAAAGAAAAGTTGGGGGCTCAGAAAAAGGGGGGTGAAAATTCACCCATTTCACCTCCCCTGGATCCGCGCCTGTAGAATTGTCTAAATCTAATCGTGACGGTGTACGAAGAACCAGAGAAGCATATCTAATTAATAGAGGTCAAACTCTTGAACCGTTAGGAATCAACAGAAAAGAAGAAATATATTACCTTTCTTGTTGTTTTCATCTTACGTTTTTTCAAATTTTCAAACTGTAACGTTTTTTATTTTACGTTGTATTGTTTACCTTTATTATAATATCATGTTACATCTACAACTTTTTTTAAATTGTAACGTCGTTTCATCTTAGGGTCATAATATGTAACACCCTGATGAAGGAAGGCTGTGCTTCCCGAAATATTGGTTTAAATATATATATTCCTAGCCGTGTAACCAGCCTTACTTGTTTTTTACCGTTTTCCAGTTTACTGGAATATTGTTGGCAGTAGCGTTGGGATAATGAATAATAGGTGTTGTCTGCTAATTAACTTATAACAAATCAATAATTGACTATTAGTTAACTTTCATTTTTTATTTACTTATTTTTTTTAATACCGTTTCACTTATCACTACACTACTACATTTACTAACGGAAAGACTTCATACTTAAACATGAAGTGGATCTTGTGTCTTATAGGTAGGCCTGTCCCGATTACGTTGGGCACTTTTTCGGCACTTTTTCGAATTTGGAGCACTATTTTATATTTCCAGCACTCTTGAGCACTTAATTGACTTTTGAGCAGAATTTGAGCATTTTTTCGCTTTTTGGGAAACATTTCAGCACATTTTTCACAATTTTCCATATTTTAAAAGCAATATTGTCTTTGAAACGTTTTCAATAAAGCCGAGTAATTCTGTTATCATGAATTTGAATAATTCCACCTTGTCGCCTCACTGGCTGACTGTTGTCATGGAAATGCACGAGTTTTGGTCCTTTTTAAATGTGCACCTGAATCGAAAATAATCCTCATATTTCACTTTCAGTCGTTTCACTCCTTTTCGTGACAAGGATTCACTACTTGTAGGGGTTCAAAATTCCATTTTGCTTGCGGCCAAAATGTCTTTGTGATGTCATTCGTGTGTAATGTTCAAGCGTGAAACATGGCTGAGAAGGCGAAAAAGCTTAAACCTGGAACGTTTTGCGCAGCTGGTGGCCCCGGTAGTGAATCTTCGTAGTTCTCAGACATTTTTATTCCACGGAACTCACAAAAACAAAGTGACGCACTCGACTGAGTACACACGAATGACGTCACGACTTTTCATCAGACCCCAGGTTTTTGTCTAGAATTTTAGTGGGAAAGGTACAACTTTCACCGCGAGACAAGACAAGACAAGACAACTTTATTATATTCAGTTTCCAAAGAATACATTGAGAAGACTAAATGAAATCTGGTAGGCTCAATTCAAGAGAAAAAGAGATGTATTACAGAAGAAGCTAAAGTTTGATAATAAGTTCCTGCCACTTTAATTTTAGTAAATTATTTTCTCCTCAAAATATTTCTTAAGGCACCAATTTTCATATTGGAGAAAAAAAACTGGCTTTGAAATTTCGATTCATGTGCACTTTAACATTGGGAACAGTCGATTTTGATTGGTTCGTGACTTCGCGTGTTTCTCAGAACTTTTAGCGCTCTTTTCTGTTAAGTACAGCTGCTGACGAAAGCATTTAATACAGTTGTAACCGTACGGTTGAATGCACACAGTTCTGTGATGCTGGGTGCTTTAGAAACTATGATTGACTGATAATAAAGAGTTTTTGTTCGGCAAACGTTGTTATACTTTATGGTCATTTCAATATTAGAAAATCGAGAATTAAAAGTTAGATAAAACTAGGAATAAGTATGAACATCTGCTAAGAAATAATAAGAAAGCTGCGAGCAACTTTCGTGCACTTTCAAGCAATTTCAAGCAATTTTTGGCGATTTTTCCAGCGCAATCGGGAGAGGCCTACTTATAGGGGGCCTCGATCGACGATAACGGTTGATACTCGGTCGATATGACGGTCGACTAATGGTCGATATATCGGTCGAGCCTCGGTCGCTACTCGGTCGACACTCGGTCGATAATTGGGGATGACTCGGTCGATGTTGTACCGCTATGGCGGTCGTCGTATCGACCGAGGTGGCAACCTCGTCCCCAGGGTCGTGGGTACCTCGCGGATGGCCCTGGGGACGAGGTTGCCGAGGTGGCTGTCGGCTTAAGCCGTCGGCCGATATAGATAGTATACCTGCCAAATTTATCTGAGTCAAATGCGTGAGATATTCGTCTCCTCATGACCGGAATTTCCGAAAATATTCCGGCAGCACCCGACGATTTTTCGAAGACTCCCGAACGCTACCGAACATGCCCGAAGATGTTCCGATGACTTCTGAACACTTCCGAAGCTATTTGAAGCTTTTCCGATAGCTTTCGAACGTATTCCAGTCCCTCAAATGCAAACTGAAACGTGACATTTTAGTGCGTTCTGATACAGTTAGGAAGCAAACTCGACATTAAGCGCCGTTCAGGTTGGAGCATTTACGGGGAAAACCTGGATTTCTAAGTTAGGCGTGAGAACTTGTCCTCAATGCGTCAGATCAACGTCTTTGGTCCGCAGGCGTGAGACTCACGCATAATGCGTGAGAGTTGGCAGGTAATATATATATTTAGCCAAGCCTAAAAGCGGAGCTCCAAAAGCATTCTTTTTCTACTGGCATTTACATATAGTCTGCTTGTCATATCACCCATCTGACCTCACTCAAGCTACAGACCCAATGCTGTAGAAAATAGTATGTAAAGGTGATCTGAGCCAGTGGCACAGTGGATTTGGACCCCACGTGGATTTGCACCCTCCAGTCCAGATCTGCTTGTGGATCAGATTTGGACCCCCTAGTCCAGAACTGCTAGCAGATATGAATCTCCTTTTACGAATTTGGACCCCCACCCCTCCTAAAAACAAGCGTTCTATTGAGTAAGGTAATAAAAATTCCTTTCCAAACTGAGTTTGGAGATGTTAAAAAAGCAAAATAAAAATATTGAGGTAGGTTTTTTTTTAAATAATCTTTAATACCTTGTGTAAAAAAGAACCTGCAAAGCTAGTTTTCATCTATAAATTTTTAAAACAAAACATTTCTTAACATCTTAGAGCAATACCTAAGGACAGGTCTGTTTCCCCGTTCAACTGTAGGCAACTTAGTTACATACTTAGCTACTTAGGTATGGTTTAGAGCCACTAGAAATTGGTGGAGAAGCCTGGTGATTGCTCCTTGGAATCAGTATCACATCAGATATATAGTGATTCAGATCACCACTTCATAATGAATGCAATTTCAATTATCCACAGCCTCCCATGAGACAGTCAGAAATCGGAAATTGTGTATCCTCTGGATATATGTATGTCTCACAAAAATTATGAAAGAAAGATACATGGAAATCAATAAAAATATTTAGATGCCATGAATTAAGACCAAGATATTTATTTTGATCAATTACTTCTTGACCTTACTATCACATTAAGCTCATCACTC
>JAEMWC010001249.1:150000-155000 GCA_016490735.1 Pachyseris speciosa | reverse complement strand
TAACAAGTGTGTAAACGCATAAGCCCAAGCACAATGAAACAGCCGTGTTTGGTGCAGGCGAAATTCAAATTCTGTCAACTATCATGGCGGCTGAAACTGCTCTTTTACACTACACGAGAAATTCGCAAATATTCCTGTCTCTACGAATAATCCTCAGATAATTTAAAGGATGCAAACAAGTAAAGGCTTTGCTGGAATTATGTTGCAGAAGCGGCTGGTGTTAGTAGTGGTAAGTGGACATTGTTTTTCTGTGAATATTATTATAAACTCTGGAAATTTTCTTCTTCTTCGGAGCAGCAACATGAGAAGAAGTTCCTCTTCATCTGTTGACCAGCCGGTGCAAACAGGAACAGGAACAACTCGGGCCAACACAACGAGCAAACTTTATTCAGGCTGTCGGCCATACTTTCTACACAGACAGACACACACTCGTCCGCATGCGCAACACTGCTGACCAATTACTGCAGCCCCACCAACACATCCGCCATTTTGGAAACGTTCTGGAGCTCATTGCGCTTGCGTATGTCACTTTTCTTATGCTTATGTAATAAGTGTAAATATCGTTATGCTTATGCTTTTCTTTATGCTTTAATATGCTTATCTCACCGTGTAAACCTGAGCCTTACGTCCAATGTAACACGCTAAAACACTGAAGAACGCACTTGAATGATAACAGAATCAACAGCACTCCTACTTCAGTTTCTAGATGACCAAATCATTGCAACTTATTTCACTTACCATTCCCTCGCTATTGTCCGCTAAGCTTTTCTCCAAGCACAAGGACGTGACGGCAAAATGTCCGCGATTTAGAAGGATTTCTGTGAAAAACTGCTGACCCGATAATTGACTCATTGACTCATAATTCATGACTCATAGACTCATGCGACTCATAAATCATGGGACCTCTCAAAGGAATACACCTCGGTCGCAGCTTCCAATAAAAGCTCTAAAAGTATAAAAGGTATTCGCTCGTTTGAAAAAAGACAAGAAAAAACTGACAAAATTTCGCAAGCACTCGGTAAGTGTCTGCTGCCAGGATTCTATCCGTGGCTTCCCATACCGCTGTTTTTGTGTTCCAAGAAGGAAGAGAGTAAAAGTTGCATTGAGACTAAAGAAATGTGTTGAGTTCAGGTCCCACCGAGATTTGAACTCGGATCGCTGGATTCAAAGTCCAGAGTGCTAACCATTACACCATGGGACCTTCAGGTGTAGGGAGTGAAGAAAAGTGTCGATAATGAAACCAAACTAAGTATTCAAATTAAAGTATTCTTGAATGAAACGACATTTTTATAAAATGAAGCCGTGTGTGCAACAACCAAAATTATTAAATTTCTCACAGTTAGGTTTTTCTTTTGCTTCTTATCAAAATGGAGGGAACATGTAAAAACAAGGGGTCTATAGAAGAAAAGCAGGAGCTACGATGCATGTAAAAGAGATAATCGATGCAAAGTTATTGTTGCCGAACCAGGAAACTGTTTGTTTCTTTATAAAAAGAAAAGATCGAGAAGGTCTCACCGAGATTTGAACTCGGATCGCTGGATTCAGAGTCCAGAGTGCTAACCATTACACCATGGGACCAGTTCAGGATGCTGAATGTCTAACAAGTTAAAAGGAGAAAAGAAATGGAAATGACACAAAAATAGAGTAAGTTTCATTTATATGTAAAGATCAAACGACATTTCAAAAACTGAAGCGATGCGTTCAGACAAACTTTATACTCGGCCGGTGGCTGTTTGATCTATATGTAGAAATCTCCATCCAGGTCTTTTAACATATTCTTTTTTTTTTTATTTTTTCTTTTTTTTTTCTTTTAATATTTACAATACATATACATACATTAATTACAATTCTAAAGTTAGCTACTTACACTACATTACAATATTTGTCTAATGCCTACATAGCTACATATTACCCAACAATTACGTTACAGTCAATACAGTTCTAAAAACATAGTATAAGCAGATGGGAAATTAAGGTACAGAGCCCATGCACAAATCCCACTTCTTATTAAATTTGTCCATGTTATTAGTATTAACACATATAAATTTTTCGGTTTCATACTTAATTTTTACCTTAAGTTTAAAGGCGTTTATAATAGGAGGAGTCAGACTTCTTCTGCAATCCCATATATATACTTTGGCGACTAGTAACAAGTAGTTCAGTAGAGGGTAATTTGCATAGATAATACCAATTATGACATCTTGCAGAGTAAGATGGACGAATTCCCTTGTCAGTAGGTAGAAATAGTATTCGAAATCTTTCCAAAAGGGTTTCACAAGGCTACAATGAAAAAGGAGATGGTGAGGGGTTTCTGGTTCTGATTTACAAAACGAACATTTATCGTCTGAGATGTAACCTATTTTAAACAACTTTGTATTAGTAAATAGTAGTGAATTAAGGACTTTGTATTGAAATGCCTTTATGTATGGTTCAAAGGACACCTTATGCGGTAGCCAGAAAATCTTTTTCACGTGATCTTCTGACAAATTAAAAGTTTGTCTCAGATATTGAGAATTGTTTGGAAGCTTAGCTTTTGAGCTTTTTATTAATGTGTAGTAGTCCTTAGATTTCTTTTTTAACACATCAAAGTCTTTGTTATCTATCGTTACCAATAAGGACATTTCGGACAGGGTGCTTTCCTTGGTTTTTAGGTATAATGGTATGGAGTGACGAAGTCCTGCCCAAGTTAAAAAGTTAGTTTTGCCGCCTATTTTGCTTGAAATAATCTTAAAGGAATCTGCGGTATCTGTGTCAAATAAAAGATCGTTTACGTAAATTATGCCATTTTCAAAAAAAGTTCCATAGAAAATGGGTTGATTGTTTATTCGTATCTCTTTGTTGTTCCACACTATATGTTGCCATTCTTTTTTTGTATCATAACCGTCTCGAAATTCTGACCACCACTGAAGTAACTCAGAATAAAAAAGGGAAGGAACATGATGGTCTTTAATATCGTAGTTGCAATAAAATAAAAATAGACCACCGTAGCGCTTAAGTGAAACTCTAAGGTAGCTTTTCCAAGCACCGTCATTCTCTCCAAAAATTCTTTTCAGCCAGGCTAGCCGTAATGATTTTATCATACTTTCAAGATCGATCATTTTTAGTCCGCCGTTCTCGTATACATTTATCGTGGACAGTCTTGTTACTTTATCCGTTCCTTTCCATAAAAATTTAAATAATATTCGGTTCAATTCTTGGACGATTTCCTTTGGAGCAGGCAGAAGTGACAAAATATAAACAAATTTAGGGATAATTAAAGACTTTATAACTGTCACCTTTCCATAAACTGTAAGACCTCTTGAAGACCAGAGATTTACAAGTTTTTTGACGCTGTCCAGCCTCTCGATAAAATTCTTTTCGCATCGCCAGAAATTTAGGACACGAGACCCCACGCGTGGTTACGCGCGGCAACCTGAAGACTGATCGGGACGCCGAAATGTATAGTGATTTGTATGGGCATTCGAGAAAAATAGCAAATACCTCTTCAAGACGCAAAGAAAGAAAAAATGTGCAACTGAACCATAATAGGTTGTTATATTAAAGGACGAAATATGTAAAAATTATCATAAAGTAAACGACTTTCATGTATATTTTTCACGTTTTTCTTCCACCGGTAGCCGCCGAAATATTTGTAAGGAATCCTGTGAGATTTCTCGAAATCGGGAACACCGTTTGTTTATAAACTGCGATTACTGGTGAAATAAGCTTGATGGAAAAAATGTGCAAGTGGATGTTGTGAAAACACACATTCAACTTACTTTCCTTCGCTCGTAGAGTTCTCGTAGATTCACTTTCATGTATATTTTTTCCGTTTGAAAATCCCACAAAACAAGAAACAGAGAAATTTCCATGTTGTTTGTTCGATAAATTCCTTAAAATATGTCGAATTCAAAACGCCATATCTCGGCGAAACATGCACCAAATTCGCTTCCAAGGCCATCCTTGAAAAGCTTGTTTCTTCTCCTTTCTTTCTGTGTAGAGACCATTTTGGTCAGTGGTTTTTTAATGGACATAAGCCGAGCATACGCCGAGTTGATTTACCGCTGTTTCGGCAGTCGAATATGAGCCCGTAATGAGCACAGCGGACAGCGGTTAATACCAGTATTCTGCAGAAAACAGCGGGTTTTTTTAATTTCTTGTGGCTGAAAACTATATTTTTGTTCTACAGTTTCTGACTATTTTACACGATGGGAGCAATTGAAAGAAAAATTGCAATTAGAAGATCTTAATAACCATTACCGTCATCTTGTTTTCGAAAGACATCCGCTGTACTGTGCAGGCTCAAATGTCCGGAATTTCTGGCGATGTGCAGCAATTTAATATCATAGGAATAATAGACCCCAAGGGCTTTGATTGGTTCGCCGCTCCATTTAATACCAAAGGGTTTTGACTTGTTATTTCTTAAGGAACCAACCCACATTCCTTCAGTTTTAGACGTATTTATCTTAAGACCTGATAGTTTCCTGAAAACATCCAGAAGATTAAAAAGGGCATGCGCAGAATCTCTGTCTGATAGAACTGCTGTCGTGTCATCAGCGTATTGGAGAAGCTTTGTTTCCTCTTTACCAATCGGGATACCTTTTATCGCTGTATTTTGTCGAATTGCTAAAGCAAGAGTCTCAACTACAACCACGAATAAATAGGGAGACAAGGGATCGCCCTGTCTCACTCCTCGTTCCAAAGCAAAATAGTCTGTTGTAAGACCATTGTTAATAACACAACTTTGTATATTCTTATACAGTGTCTTAACCCATCTAATAAAGTCGGGACCAAAACAAAAAGCCTCCAGGCAGGTAACAAGATAATTCCACTCTACACTGTCGAATGCTTTATGAAAGTCTATAAAAATCATTAGACCTGGGATGTTTTCTTTAAGAGTAAAAGCCATTATATCAAAAATCGATCGTACAGTTTCACCTATATAGCGATCCTTAACAAAGCCACTTTGATTATGATGGATAATATCTGGTAGAACATTTTTTATCCTAGTCGCTAGAACC
>JAEMWC010001249.1:125000-147500 GCA_016490735.1 Pachyseris speciosa | reverse complement strand
GCTTTCCCATCCTGTGCACTCTCTGGAATTCAATATCTTTCGCATCATCGATTCCGAGAACATTTTCCATAAAGTTGGCTAACACTTTCTTCGTATCTTCACGTGAGGTTGCATTTTGTTGATCAGTCGATTCCACCAATTCAGGTATACCTTCAAACTTAAGGTTCTCCCGTCGGCTGTACGCCTCAAGGTAGAGGACTTGTTTGCGGCATTCGCTAACTTCATCCTTTCGCTTGTCCGTGCTGGTTTGAAGAGCAGTCTTAAGCTCTATAATTTGTTCGTCTACAAATTCAGCATTCTTTTCCATGTGTGAAAATTTTCCGTCAAGAGTTCTCTGTCTATCTTGAACAGAAGCAATCTCTGTCTCCATAAGGGAGATCTTATTTTGTATTTCCTTAACTGTTAGGTTTAACTCTTCCATCTTCGAATCCAGGCTGATTAGCTTTAAAAGGATAAGATCTAATTTCTCGTTGACGCCTTCTGTAAGGTTCAGCGCCTCCATTATTTCGTCGCCGCCGTTCGACTTGCCAGATACACTTGCCGGGGAATTTGACTTTTTCCACCTTTTTTCTCCGGGCGAAGTTTCCGCAGAACTGCTGGATGTGTTACTACTTCTAGTTTTTCTCTTTGGAGTTATAAATACACTCGATAATTCCATGAACACTTCAAAAACTGCATAAACGGTGAATGGAGCTATCCAGCACACGTCTACATCCTTACACGGTCAACCCCAGTCTCCAGATCAAACGACATTTCAAAAACTGAAGCGATGCGTTCAGACAAACTTTATACTCGGCCGGTGGCTGTTTGATCTACATGTAGAAATCTCCATCCAGGTCTTTTAACATATTCGGAATATAGCACGAGGATTTTAGGGAACGAGGAAGCTGAACTTTCAAAGAGAAGAATTTGCTGTTCTGGAAACTAAAGCCCTGGTCAAACGGCGCATGATAGTCGATGATAGTTGATTCTCTCCAAACTATCATCAACTATCACCAACTATCATTCACATGGTCAAACGGCGCATGATAGTCGATGATAGTTGACGATAGTTCACCGGCAGTCGCGCGAGCAAAGGTCACGCGAGCAGCTAGTTCCAGGCTCTTTCAGGGCCTCATATTCGTCTATTAGACGTCATATCAGGTCATTACTCCATCTCGCCGGATTGCCCTTCTTCACCGATGAACGTTTAGTGATACGCTTCTTTTTTTGCGGTGTCTCTTCTAATTCGTGCGAGTTGACACTTTCTTCAGAAGATATCTTCTCTATGTTATCTTGGTCTTCAATATTTTCGTTGTCATGATTATCATCTTGGATATAAACACGTATTTCTGAAGCTGCAGCTGAGCCTCGCGAGGAACTTTTGGCTGCCATTTTAAACGAGCCCGTCTATTTTCGGGGAAAACAGCTGACCAAAAACTATCATGAACTATCATACGCGTGGTCAAACGAGAAAAACTATCATCGACTATCATGAAGAATTTGAACAAGCTCAAAATGAATGATAGTTGATGATAGTCGATGATAGTGCATGATAGTTGGTGGTCAAACGGAAGCGCGCGCTTCAACTATCATCGACTATCATCAACTATCATCGACTATCATGCGCCGTTTGACCAGGGCTTAACAATAGTTTGTGCCCAAATTCCTAAAAATGCGTTGATTGGCGCCACATTATTTTACATTGTATAACTTGAAGGTTTTCAGGAAAATAAATGAAGGCAACTAATTTTTAAGACTGACAAGCCATCAAACATTCAAAACATCAAAAACTGAAGCGATGCGTTCAGACAAACTTTATACTCGGCCGGTGGCTGTTTGATCTACATGTAGAAGTCTCCATCCAGGTCTTTTAACATGTTCGGAATACAGCACGAGGATTTTAGGGAACGAGGAAGCTGAACTTTCAAAGACAAGAATTTGCTGTTCTGGAAACTAACAATAGTTTGTGCCCAAATTCCTAAAAATGCGTTGACTTGGCGCCACATTATTTTACATTGTAGAACTTGAAGTTTTTCAGGAAAATAAATGAAGGCAATCTAATTTTTAAGACTGACAAGCCATCAAACATTCAGAGCGAATACGTTGCTCTCGCTTCAAGGCGCAGAGCTTAAATTTGAGGACGCTTTGTTGATAGTAAGGTGGCAAATTCACCCTAGAGCCAGGTTTTGTCACTCGTGCTTCATTGACTTCTAAGGGGATAACAAAAGATAAAAAAAATCATCTTGCGTCGCCCGGGAATCGAACCCGGGTCAACTGCTTGGAAGGCAGCTATGCTCACCACTATACCACCGACGCTTCACCGACAAACATTTCAGGTCACTGCTGGTTCATATAGCTTCGAACATCAGTATATTTCAGTGCTTGCCAATAAGTACATTTGCGCAGAAAATTGTACCAATTGACAATCCAATAAGGACAAATTTAAATCATAAAAGGTCACCCTTGTCCTATTTGTTTTATGTAGGTTGACGGCTTATTATCAAAGGAATACACCACGGTCGCAGCTTCCAATAAAAGCTCTAAAAGTATAAAAGGTATTCGCTCGTTTGAAAAAAGACAAGAAAAAACTGACAAAATTTCGCGAGCACTCGGCAAGTGTCTGCTCCCAGGATTCTATCCGTGGCTTCCCATACCGCTGTTTTTGTGTTCCCAGGAGGAAGAGAGTAGAAGCTGCATTGAGACTAAAGAAATGTGTTGAGTTCAGGTCCCACCGAGATTTGAACTCGGATCGCTTGATTCAAAAACCAGAGTGCTAACCATTACACCATGGGACCTTCAGGTGTAGGGAGTGAAGAAAAGTGTCGATAATGAAACCAAACTAAGTATTCAAATTAAAGTATTCTTGAATGAAACGACATTGTTGTAAAATGAAGCCGTGTGTGCAAAAACCAAAATTATTAAATTTCTCACAGTTAGGTTTTTCTTTTGCTTCTTATCAAAATGGAGGGAACATGTAAAAACAAGGGGTCTATAGAAGAAAAGCAGGAGCTACGATGCATGTAAAAGAGATAATCGATGCAAAGTTATTGTTGCCGAACCAGGAAACTGTTTGTTTCTTTATAAAAAGAAAAGATCGAGAAGGTCCCACCGAGATTTGAACTCGGATCGCTGGATTCAGAGTCCAGAGTGCTAACCATTACACCATGGGACCAGTTCAGGATGCTGAATGTCTAACAAGTTAAAAGGAGAAAAGAAATGGAAATGACACAAAAATAGAGTAAGTTTCATTTATAGGTAAAGATCAAACGACATTTCAAAAACTGAAGCGATGCGTTCAGACAAACTTTATACTCGGCCGGTGGCTGTTTGATCTACATGTAGAAATCTCCATCCAGGTGTTTTAACATGTTCGGAATACAGCACGAGGATTTTAGGGAACGAGGAAGCTGAACTTTCAAAGACAAGAATTTGCTGTTCTGGAAACTAACGATAGTTTGTGCCCAAATTCCTAAAAATGCGTTGACTTGGCGCCACATTATTTTACATTGTAGAACTTGAAGTTTTTCAGGAAAATAAATGAAGGCAATCTAATTTTTAAGACTGACAAGCCATCAAACATTCAGAGCGAATACGTTGCTCTCGCTTCAAGGCGCAGAGCTTAAAATTGAGGACGCTTTGTTGTTAGTAAGGTGGCAAATTCACCCTAGAGCCAGGTTTTGTCACTCGTGCTTCATTGACTTCTAAGGGGATAACAAAAGATAAAAAAAATCATCTTGCGTCGGCCGGGAATCGAACCTGGGTCAACTGCTTGGAAGGCAGCTATGCTCACCACTATACCACCGACGCTTCACCGACAAACATTTCAGGTCACTGCTGGTTCATATAGCTTCGAACATCAGTATATTTCAGTGCTTGCCAATAAGTACATTTGCGCAGAAAATTGTACCAATTGACAATCCAATAAGGACAAATTTAAATCATAAAAGGTCACCCTTGTCCTATTTGTTTTATGTAGGTTGACGGCTTATTATCAAAGGAATACACCACGGTCGCAGCTTCCAATAAAAGCTCTAAAAGTATAAAAGGTATTCGCTCGTTTGAAAAAAGACAAGAAAAAAACTGACAAAAAATTCGCGAGCACTCGGCAAGTGTCTCCTCCCAGGATTCTATCCGTGGCTTCCCATACCGCTGTTTTTGTGTTCCCAGAAGGAAGAGAGTAGAAGTTGCATTGAGACTAAAGAAATGTGTTGAGTTCAGGTCCCACCGAGATTTGAACTCGGATCGCTTGATTCAAAATCCAGAGTGCTAACCATTACACCATGGGACCTTCAGGTGTAGGGAGTGAAGAAAAGTGTCGATAATGAAACCAAACTAAGTATGCAAATTAAAGTATTCTTGAATGAAACGACATTTTTATAAAATGAAGCCGTGTGTGCAAAAACCAAAATTATTAAATTTCTCACAGTTAGGTTTTTCTTTTGCTTCTTATCAAAATGGAGGGAACATGTAAAAACAAGGGGTCTATAGAAGAAAAGCAGCAGCTACGATGCATGTAAAAGAGATAATCGATGCAAAGTTATTGTTGCCGAACCAGGAAACTGTTTGTTTCTTTATAAAAAGAAAAGATCGAGAAGGTCCCACCGAGATTTGAACTCGGATCGCTGGATTCAGAGTCCAGAGTGCTAACCATTACACCATGGGACCAGTTCAGGATGCTGAATGTCTAACAAGTTAAAAGGAGAAAAGAAATGGAAATGACACAAAAATAGAGTAAGTTTCATTTATATGTAAAGATCAAACGACATTTCAAAAACTGAAGCGATGCGTTCAGACAAACTTTATACTCGGCCGGTGGCTGTTTGATCTACATGTAGAAATCTCCATCCAGGTCTTTTAACATGTTCGGAATAGAGCACGAGGATTTTAGGGAACGAGGAAGGTGAATTTTCAAAGACAAGAATTTGCTGTTCTGGAAACTAACAATAGTTTGTGCCCAAATTCCTAAAAATGCGTTGATTGGCGCCACATTATTTTACATTGTATAACTTGACGGTTTTCAGGAAAATAAATGAAGGCAACTAATTTTTAAGACTGACAAGCCATCAAACATTCAAAACATCAAAAACTGAAGCGATGCGTTCAAAAAAACTTTATACTCGGCCGGTGGCTTTTTGATCTACATGTAGAAATCTCCATCCAGGTCTTTTAACATGTTCGGAATACAGCACGAAGATTTTAGGGAACGAGGAAGCTGAACTTTCAAAGACAAGAATTTGCTGTTCTGGAAACTAACAATAGTTTGTGCCCAAATTCCTAAAAATGCGTTGACTTGGCGCCACATTATTTTACATTGTAGAACTTGAAGTTTTTCAGGAAAATAAATGAAGGCAATCTAATTTTTAAGACTGAGAAGCCATCAAACATTCAGAGCGAATACGTTGCTCTCGCTTCAAGGCGCAGAGCTTAAATTTGAGGACGCTTTGTTGTTAGTAAGGTGGCAAATTCACCCTAGAGCCAGGTTTTGTCACTCGTGCTTCATTGACTTCTAAGGGGATAACAAAAGATAAAAAAATCATCTTGCGTCGGCCGGGAATCGAACCCGGGTCAACTGCTTGGAAGGCAGCTATGCTCACCACTATACCACCGACGCTTCACCGACAAACATTTCAGGTCACTGCTGGTTCATATAGCTTCGAACATCAGTATATTTCAGTGCTAGCGAATAAGTACATTTGCGCAGAAAATTGTACCAATTGACAATCCAATAAGGACAAATTTAAATCATAAAAGGTCACCCTTGTCCTATTTGTTTTATGTAGGTTGACGGCGTATTATCAAAGGAATACACCTCGGTCGCAGCTTCCAATAAAAGCTCTAAAAGTATAAAAGGTATTCGCTCGTTTGAAAAAAGACAAGAATAAACTGACAAAATTTCGCGAGCACTCGGCAAGTGTCTGCTCCCAGGATTCTATCCGTGGCTTCCCATAGCGATGTTTTTGTGTTGCCAGAAGGAAGAGAGTAGAAGTTGCATTGAGACTAAAGAAATGTGTTGGGTTCAGGTCCCACCGAGATTTGAACTCGGATCGCTGGATTCAAAGTCCAGAGTGCTAACCATTACACCATGGGACCTTCAGGTGTAGGGAGTGAAGAAAAGTGTCGATAATGAAACCAAACTAAGTATTCAAATTAAAGTATTCTTGAATGAAACGATATTTTTATAAAATGAAGCCGTGTGTGCAAAAACCAAAATTATTAAATTTCTCACAGTTAGGTTTTTCTTTTGCTTCCTATCAAAATGGAGGGAACATGTAAAAACAAGGGGTCTATAGAAGAAAAGCAGCAGCTACGATGCATGTAAAAGAGATAATCGATGCAAAGTTATTGTTGCCGAACCAGGAAACTGTTTGTTTCTTTATAAAAAGAAAAGATCGAGAAGGTCCCACCGAGATTTGAACTCGGATCGCTGGATTCAGAGTCCAGAGTGCTAACCATTACACCATGGGACCAGTTCAGGATGCTGAATGTCTAACAAGTTAAAAAGAGAAAAGAAATGGAAATGACACAAAAATAGAGTAAGTTTCATTTATATGTAAAAATCAAACGACATTTCAAAAACTGAAGCGATGCGTTCAGACAAACTTTATACTCGGCCGGTGGCTGTTTGATCTACATGTAGAAATCTCCATCCAGGTCTTTTAACATGTTAGGAATACAGCACGAGGATTTTAGGGAACGAGGAAGCTGAACTTTCAAAGAGAAGAATTTGCTGTTCTGGAAACTAACGATAGTTTGTGCCCAAATTCCTAAAAATGCGTTGACTTGGCGCCACATTATTTTACATTGTAGAACTTGAAGTTTTTCAGGAAAATAAATGAAGGCAATCTAATTTTTAACACTGACAAGCCATCAAACATTGAGAGCGAATACGTTGCTCTCGCTTCAAGGCGCAGAGCTTAAATTTGAGGACGCTTTGTTGTTAGTAAGGTGGCAAATTCACCCTAGAGCCAGGTTTTGTCACTCGTGCTTCATTGACTTCTAAGGGGATAACAAAAGATAAAAAAATCATCTTGCGTCGGCCGGGAATCGAACCCGGGTCAACTGCTTGGAAGGGAGCTATGCTCACCACTATACCACCGACGCTTCACCGACAAACATTTCAGGTCACTGCTGGTTCATATACCTTCGAACATCAGTATATTTCAGTGCTAGCGAATAAGTACATTTGCGCAGAAAATTGTACCAATTGACAATCCAATAAGGACAAATTTAAATCATAAAAGGTCACCCTTGTCCTATTTGTTTTATGTAGGTTGACGGCTTATTATCAAAGGAATACACCTCGGTCGCAGCTTCCAATAAAAGCTCTAAAAGTATAAAAGGTATTCGCTCGTTTGAAAAAAGACAAGAAAAAACTGACAAAATTTCGCGAGCACTCGGCAAGTGTCTGCTCCCAGGATTCTATCCGTGGCTTCCCATACCGATGTTTTTGTGTTGCCAGAAGGAAGAGAGTAGAAGTTGCATTGAGACTAAAGAAATGTGTTGGGTTCAGGTCCCACCGAGATTTGAACTCGGATCGCTGGATTCAAAGTCCAGAGTGCTAACCATTACACCATGGGACCTTCAGGTGTAGGGAGTGAAGAAAAGTGTCGATAATGAAACCAAACTAAGTATTCAAATTAAAGTATTCTTGAATGAAACGACATTTTTATAAAATGAAGCCGTGTGTGCAAAAACCAAAATTATTAAATTTCTCACAGTTAGGTTTTTCTTTTGCTTCCGATCAAAATGGAGGGAACATGTAAAAACAAGGGGTCTATAGAAGAAAAGCAGCAGCTACGATGCATGTAAAAGAGATAATCGATGCAAAGTTATTGTTGCCGAACCAGGAAACTGTTTGTTTCTTTATAAAAAGAAAAGATCGAGAAGGTCCCACCGAGATTTGAACTCGGATCGCTGGATTCAGAGTCCAGAGTGCTAACCATTACACCATGGGACCAGTTCAGGATGCTGAATGTCTAACAAGTTAAAAGGAGAAAAGAAATGGAAATGACACAAAAATAGAGTAAGTTTCATTTATATGTAAAAATCAAACGACATTTCAAAAACTGAAGCGATGCGTTCAGACAAACTTTATACTCGGCCGGTGGCTGTTTGATCTACATGTAGAAATCTCCATCCAGGTGTTTTAACATGTTCGGAATACAGCACGAGGATTTTAGGGAACGAGGAAGCTGAACTTTCAAAGAGAAGAATTTGCTGTTCTGGAAACTAACAATAGTTTGTGCCCAAATTCCTAAAAATGCGTTGACTTGGCGCCACATTATTTTACATTGTAGAACTTGAAGTTTTTCAGGAAAATAAATGAAGGCAATCTAATTTTTAAGACTGACAAGCCATCAAACATTCAGAGCGAATACGTTGCTCTCGCTTCAAGGCGCAGAGCTTAAAATTGAGGACGCTTTGTTGTTAGTAAGGTGGCAAATTCACCCTAGAGCCAGGTTTTGTCACTCGGGCTTCATTGACTTCTAAGGCGATAACAAAAGATAAAAAAAATCATCTTGCGTCGGCCGGGAATCGAACCCGGGTCAACTGCTTGGAAGGCATCTATGCTCACCACTATACCACCGACGCTTCACCGACAAACATTTCAGGTCACTGCTGGTTCATATAGCTTCGAACATCAGTATATTTCAGTGCTTGCCAATAAGTACATTTGCGCAGAAAATTGTACCAATTGACAATCCAATAAGGACAAATTTAAATCATAAAAGGTCACCCTTGTCCTATTTGTTTTATGTAGGTTGACGGCTTATTATCAAAGGAATACACCTCGGTCGCAGCTTCCAATAAAAGCTCTAAAAGTATAAAAGGTATTCGCTCGTTTGAAAAAAGACAAGAAAAAACTGACAAAATTTCGCGAGCACTCGGCAAGTGTCTGCTCCCAGGATTCTATCCGTGGCTTCCCATACCGCTGTTTTTGTGTTCCCAGGAGGAAGAGAGTAGAAGTTGCATTGAGACTAAAGAAATGTGTTCAGTTTAGGTCCCACCGAGATTTGAACTCGGATTGCTGGATTCAAAGTCCAGAGATCTAACCATTGCACCATGGGACCTTGAGGTGTAGGGAGTGAAGAAAAGTGTCGATAATGAAACCAAACTAAGTATTCAAATTAAAGTATTCTTGAATGAAACGACACTTTTAGCGGAGCTCCAGCGGCCCGAAGGGCTGCGAAGGGGAGCACCATACCTATAGAAACCCGTCAACTGCTTTTCTCATGGTAAAAATGGCTAGCGGTATATCTCGTGGGCCCGCACGACGACGACGACGACGACGACGGTGGAGTTGCCCAATAACTAATAATATCCTAATAATAATCATAATAATCCAACATGGCGGCCATACTCCACCTGGCCCAGCTGACCAGCCAGTTTACAGCGTAAGTCTTTCATACTGGACATCCATCTTATAACCAATTGACACCTGTCAAAACAAGGTATCCGCTGACCAGTGTCACGTGACCATATCGCGGGCTCAAGTTGAGACCTCATCGAGGTCAGCTTGTTTTTTCGAAGTTGACCGCTGACCAGGTAGTTGCTTTCGATTTGATCGCAGGCTCAAGCCAGGTGTGGGACACCCAAACCAAATGGAGGCTTAATTTTTCGCGCGCTTTCTGCGGCTCGTAATTTCACATTCACTTGGTTTCTTCATTTTGAGCAAAACAACTTCATCGTCTTCGATCGAAGTTTGTCTTTAAATTCGCGTAAAAAGCATAAAAATCAAGAACTTGTCAAAAGATACTCCGGAACGTGACTTTTCAAGTGATGAAGGGAAGAGCGATTTTTCTCAAGAAAAGCTTCAAACTTGGATGGATTAAGCGGTTGAAAACAGTATAATTCAACGCTTCAAGGGCTTTCACTTTACCGCGGCATCTTGCATCTCACTAAGAAAGGTCACTTAACAGTTCACCTGTGTTAATGGGAGGAACGAGTAGCTCAAACTCTGTGGAAAAAGCTCTTTCTTTGGGCAAACCGTTTGCTATTTTTGCGGATGCTTGTTTTTACCTTACTGAAGCTTACATATTTTCAAGTGGTAGAAACCTCTACAACACAACGCAGGACAGTGAGGTAAATTAAATAAATAGAAGCTTAACATTTGGTTTAATCGTTGTTACTTTTGTTCAGGGATGAAACTTGTATTTTTCTCTCCAATGGATATAAATAACAATCATCTGTACTCGTTTTGGACGCAAAGAAGTAGTTGAATTGTTTGTTTGTTTGTTTGTTTGTTTTTTTTGTTACGTTGTTTTCTTTGCAAGCTAACGAGTGTTTTTACTCGGCTTGGCTGACTGTTTTTCGACCTTGGTACCTCAACAGCGTTAAGAAACTTTTGCCCTTATCTTAATAACACATAATCACAATGAGTCCTCGTAAAATTAAGCATTAAAACTCGAGTAAAAAAAAGCCGATCAAATGCATATGCATGTGCACGTCTCAAAATCTGACATAAAGTTGTCAAAATTTGAAAAACGTTTTAGAGATCTTCGTCGAAAGCGGCCTGTAAACAACAATATTAAGTTTCGCCGTCTATAACTGAACATGTCGTCTTAATTTGTTTGAAACGGTAAGAATCAGCGTTTGGATGTTAAAAACACCGAAATGGGTTGACAGGCTGGGCTGGCTTTCATAAATTTTATATTGGACGGGTCTGCGAGAGAAATGCTGGTGTGGTTTGGCAAGCGCTTTCTTCGTTAACTGGATGACGCTTTGCCAGTGAGAATCATTAATTGAAGAAGGTTCTTCGGAAGACATGGTAATACCAGTAAAACTATCAAAGCTCTTTAGCGTTTTGTGTCAGCCAAGGAAAGATTTTGTGGGAAATGGCGCTATTATTCAGCTCTGTCGCGTTCCGAGTGATTGCTGCCTCAGCGATTCCTGTTGACTGCTCTAAACGATCAGGTGTGGACCTCTTTTTTGTCTTTTCTACGGACATTTATGTCAAAATTGCTAAGCAATTTTTGTTACTTGTCTAATTTCTCCACCTTCTCCAAGAATCTTCGAAGAAATGTTATTCGTATTCTGCTTTGTTTTCTTGTAATACTTGTGTTTGTTGTTCTGTTGTTTCTGAACCGCGGTCAATTCCTGCTGACTGCTCTTAACGATCAGTTTTTACCCTTTATTGTCTTTTCTACGGGCATTAATGTCAAAATAAATACCGATTTTTCTAGACTAATCAGTACAAGCTATTATTATTACAAGCTAGTCTTGTTTAATTTCTCCACCTTCTCCTTCTTCCAGCATAACACTCGCATCGTACTTTGTTCGCTTGTAGTGTTTGTTTTTTTTTAATCCGCTTTGAATTCCGTTACGCTTTCATCTGAAAGTAGTTAGGACTCTCGAATGTCTGTATTTTTTTTGCAAACGTTTGCTATCGAAAACTCTTCGTTTTCCCTGCTGCTGCTCAATTGTTTTGGACACAAATTAAACTGGCCCAAATAAAGCCATGCGAAGTTGCTCGGTGAGAGTGTGCAACTCCGATTCTAGGCTTGGCCTGGCTAAATATATATATATGGCCTTCAGCTTTTCTTTTTATAATCGCTACATACCAGACTGGAATGGTGTTCCATTGAACATCATGCATGCACCTTCTTTAAGCAGGTTTAAGTCCTATCTATTACATTATTTGTGTCAATTTTAAATCAGATGTAGCTTGTGAGTGACAAGTATGTAATTTAATTAGGTTAGCGTTGGATTGTATTTCAATTTTACTTCTTTATTTTTAGTGTCAATCTCAAAGCAGGGGTGACTTGTAAGAGACAAATGTTTGATTTAATTTGATTAGGTTAGCTTTGGGCCACGTTTAAATTTCACCTCTTAGTTTTTAGAATGTGTAATACAGTAATAGCCCACGTATAAGAACCAGAATTTTTTAATTTAGCCTAAATAGATTCTTATATAAATGGTACTGAAAGCAAATTTAGGCTACCAAGGTTCTTAAAATAGGTTCTTAAATTTTCATATGAATTTTATCTGAATATACTATATATATGATAAATATCATCTCATAATACAGTATAAATCATTTATTTGTACCATAGAGAAATGCCTATAGGCAGTTCACTGCAGGTACAGTATATGTCCTTAACAAAACATAACAAAGAAACTCATTCAGCAGTTTCTACCTGTACACTTTTACAGCAACCCCACTGATAAGAACCTAACTTAAAATTTTAGCCTTAATAGGTTCTTATGTGGAGGGGGCTTAAAATGAAAATTTTAGCCTAACAGGTTCTTAAAACCCAGGTTCTTATTCGTGGGCTATTACTGTATTAGATAATATTCTTTGTACGGGAATTTACTTTCTCCCAATTATTCTCCAGTCATGCACTTTTTTTTGTATCAACTTAGATGTATTCGCATGACAAAGTATTACTAAACTTGAAGTAAGCTCTTTCTCATTAATGTACACATCCTTTGGACTTCCTTCCTGCATGCAGTCTTTCAATTAATTTTATTCATAGCTGGTCACACCAATCTTGTGGTATGTTTGGATGACATTTGGTACTAATGTGTAATGGGATTTTTGATGTTTGATGAAGTATGTTGTGCAATTTCAAATGTACATGGAGAAATGTGAGACTAGTCCTTACCTTTTTTGCAAAATAGAAAATCAAGTTAAGATTGCTAACACGGATTTCCAGCACTTTTTCTTTGGTGAATCATTACCTTAAATCCTCATACTACATTGTTAATTACCTTGATAGTGATATCAACCACATGCCCAATATTTTATTATCAAGTTGCTTAGTCTTGCACTTGGCTGGTCAGAAATGCAGCTGGATTTCTTTTTGAAAACACTGTAGGTGCATTGATTGATGAGCTTAATGTCAGCAAGCAGTTTTTTGCGATAGTAAGGTCAAGAAGTAACTGATCAAAAGAAATATATTGGCCTTAATGCATATCATCTAAAAATTTTTGTTGATTTCCATGTATCTTTCTTTCATAAATTTTTTTGATGCATACATATATCCAGAGGATACACAATTTCTGATTTCCAACCGTCTCATGGGAGGCTTTGGATAACTGAAATTGCATTCATTATGAAGTGATGATCTGAATCACTATATGTCTGATGTCGGATACTGATTCAAAATAGCATTCACCAGGCTTCTCCACCAATTTCTAGTGGCTCTAAACCATAACTAAGTAGCCTACAGTTAAACGGGGAAACAGACCTGTCCTTAGGTATTGCTCTAAGATGTTAAGAAATGTTTTGTTTTAAAAATTTATAGATGCAAACTAGCGTTGCAGGTTCTTTTTTACACAAAGTATTAAAGATTATTGTTTTAAAAAAACCTACCTCAATATATTTTTTTGCTTTTTAACATCTCCAAACTCAATTTGCAAAGGAATTTTTATTACCTTACTGAATAAAATGCTTGTTTTTAGGAGGGGTGGGGGTCCAAATCCGTAAAAGGGGATTCATATCTGCTAGCAGTTCTGGACTAGGGGGTCCAAATCTGATCCACAAGCAGATCTGGACTGAAGGATGCAAATCTGCGGGGGGTCCAAATCCACTGTGACACTGGCTCAGATCACCTTTCCATACTATTTTTTACAGCCTTGGGTCTGTAGCTTGAGTAAGGTCAGATGGGTGATACGACCACACACTATATGTAAATGCCAGTAGAAAAAGAATGCTTTTGGAGCTCCGCTTTTAGGCTTGGCTAAATATATATATTATCAAAATGGAGGGAACATGTAAAACCAAGGGTCTATAGAAGAAAAGCAGCAGCTACGATGCATGTAAAAGAGATAATCGATGCAAAGTTATTGTTGCCGAACCAAGAAACTGTTTGTTTCTTTATAAAAAGAAAAGATCGAGAAGGTCCCACCGAGATTTGAACTCGGATCGCTGGATTCAGAGTCCAGAGTGCTAATCATTACACCATGGGACCAGTTCAGGATGCTGAATGTCTAACAAGTTAAAAGGAGAAAAGAAATGGAAATGACACAAAAATAGAGTAAGTTTCATTTATATGTAAAGATCAAACGACATTTCAAAAACTGAAGCGATGCGTTCAGACAAACTTTATACTCGGCCGGTGGCTGTTTGATCTACATGTAGAAATCTCCATCCAGGTCTTTTAACATATTTGGAATATAGCACGAGGATTTTAGGGAACGAGGAAGCTGAACTTTCAAAGAGAAGAATTTGCTGTTCTGGAAACTAACAATAGTTTGTGCCCAAATACCTAAAAATGCGTTGACTTGGCGCCACATTATTTTACATTGTATAACTTGAAGTTTTTCAGGAAAATAAATGAAGGCAATCTAATTTTTAAGACTGACAAGCCATCAAACATTCAGAGCGAATACGTTGCTCTCGCTTCAAGGCGCAGAGCTTAAAATTGAGGACGCTTTGTTGTTAGTAAGGTGGCAAATTCACCCTAGAGCCAGGTTTTGTCACTCGTGCTTCATTGACTTCTAAGGCGATAACTAAAGAAAAAAAAAATCATCTTGCGTCGGCCGGGAATCGAACCCGGGTCAACTGCTTGGAAGGCAGCTATGCTCACCACTATACCACCGACGCTTCACCGACAAACATTTCAGGTCACTGCTGGTTCATATAGCTTCGAACATCAGTATATTTCAGTGCATGCCAATAAGTACATTTGCGCAGAAAATTGTACCAATTGACAATCCAATAAGGACAAATTTAAATCATAAAAGGTCACCCTTGTCCATTTGTTTTATGTAGGTTGACGGCTTATTATCAAAGGAATACACCTCGGTCGCAGCTTCCAATAAAAGCTCTAAAAGTATAAAAGGTATTCGCTCGTTTGAAAAAAGACAAGAAAAAAACTGACAAAAATTTTGCGAGCACTCGGCAAGTGTCTGCTCCCAGGATTCTATCCGTGGCTTCCCATACCGCTGTTTTTGTGTTCCCAGGAGGAAGAGAGTAGAAGTTGCATTGAGACTAAAGAAATGTGTTGGGTTCAGGTCCCACCGAGATTTGAACTCGGATCGCTGGATTCAAAGTCCAGAGTGCTAACCATTACAACATGGGACCTTCAGGTGTAGGGAGTGAAGAAAAGTGTCGATAATGAAACCAAACTAAGTATTCAAATTAAAGTATTCTTGAATGAAACGACATTTTTATAAAATGAAGCCGTGTGTGCAAAAACCAAAATTATTAAATTTCTCACAGTTAGGTTTTTCTTTTGCTTCTTATCAAAATGGAGGGAACATGTAAAAACAAGGGGTCTATAGAAGAAAAGCAGGAGCTACGATGCATGTAAAAGAGATAATCGATGCAAAGTTATTGTTGCCGAACCAGGAAACTGTTTGTTTCTTTATAAAAAGAAAAGATCGAGAAGGTCTCACCGAGATTTGAACTCGGATCGCTGGATTCAGAGTCCAGAGTGCTAACCATTACACCATGGGACCAGTTCAGGATGCTGAATGTCTAACAAGTTAAAAGGAGAAAAGAAATGGAAATGACACAAAAATAGAGTAAGTTTCATTTATTTGTAAAGATCAAACGACATTTCAAAAACTGAAGCGATGCGTTCAGACAAACTTTATACTCGGCCGGTGGCTGTTTGATCTACATGTAGAAATCTCCATCCAGGTCTTTTAACATGTTCGGAATACAGCACGAGGATTTTAGGGAACGAGGAAGCTGAACTTTCAAAGAGAAGAATTTGCTGTTCTGGAAACTAACAATAGTTTGTGCCCAAATTCCTAAAAATGCGTTGACTTGGCGCCACATTATTTTACATAGTACAACTTGAAGGTTTTCAGGAAAATAAATGAAGGCAATCTAATTTTTAAGACTGACAAGCCATCAAACATTCAGAGCGAATACGTTGCTCTCGCTTCAAGGCGTTGAGCTTAAAATTGAGGACGTTTTGTTGTTAGTAAGGTGGCAAATTCACCCTAGAGCCAGGTTGTGTCACTCGTGCTTCATTGACTTCTAAGGGGATAACAAAAGATAAAAAAAATCATCTTGCGTCGGCCGGGAATCGAACCCGGGTCAACTGCTTGGAAGAAAGCTATGCTCACCACTATACCACCGACGCTTCACCGACAAACATTTCAGGTCACTGCTGGTTCATATAGCTTCGAACATCAGTATATTTCAGTGCTTGCCAATAAGTACATTAGCGCAGAAAATTGTACCAATTGACAATCCAATAAGGACAAATTTAAATCATAAAAGGTCACCCTTGTCCTATTTGTTTTATGTAGGTTGACGGCTTATTATCAAAGGAATACACCTCGGTCGCAGCTTCCAATAAAAGCTCTAAAAGTATAAAAGGTATTCGCTCGTTTGAAAAAAGACAAGAAAAAACTGACAAAATTTCGCGAGCACTCGGCAAGTGTCTGCTCCCAGGATTCTATCCGTGGCTTCCCATACCGCTGTTTTTGTGTTCCCAGGAGGAAGAGAGTAGAAGTTGCATTGAGACTAAAGAAATGTGTTGAGTTCAGGTCCCACCGAGATTTGAACTCGGATCGCTGGATTCAAAGTCCAGAGTGCTAACCATTACAACATGGGACCTTCAGGTGTAGGGAGTGAAGAAAAGTGTCGATAATGAAACCAAACTAAGTATTCAAATTAAAGTATTCTTGAATGAAACGACATTGTTATCAAATGAAGCCGTGTGTGCAAAAACCAAAATTATTAAATTTCTCACAGTTAGGTTTTTCTTTTGCTTCTTATCAAAATGGAGGGAACATGTAAAAACAAGGGGTCTATAGAAGAAAAGCAGCAGCTACGATGCATGTAAAAGAGATAATCGATGCAAAGTTATTGTTGCCGAACCAGGAAACTGTTTGTTTCTTTATAAAAAGAAAAGATCGAGAAGGTCCCACCGAGATTTGAACTCGGATCGCTGGATTCAGAGTCCAGAGTTCTAACCATTACACCATGGGACCAGTTCAGGATGCTGAATGTCTAACAAGTTAAAAGGAGAAAAGAAATGGAAATGACACAAAAATAGAGTAAGTTTCATTTATATGTAAAGATCAAACGACATTTCAAAAACTGAAGCGATGCGTTCAGACAAACTTTATACTCGGCCGGTGGCTGTTTGATCTACATGTAGAAATCTCCATCCAGGTCTTTTAACATGTTCGGAATACAGCACGAGGATTTTAGGGAACGAGGAAGCTGAACTTTCAAAGAGAAGAAGTTGCTGTTCTGGAAACTAAAAATAGTTTGTGCCCAAATTCCTAAAAATGCGTTGACTTGGCGCCACATTATTTTACATAGTACAACTTGAAGGTTTTCAGGAAAATAAATGAAGGCAATCTAATTTTTAAGACTGACAGGCCATCAAACATTCAGAGCGAATACGTTGCTCTCGCTTCAAGGCGCAGAGCTTAAAATTGAGGACGCTTTGTTGTTAGTAAGGTGGCAAATTCACCCTAGAGCCAGGTTTTGTCACTCGTGCTTCATTGACTACTAAGGGGATAAATAAAGATAAAAAAAATCATCTTGCGTCGGCCGGGAATCGAACCCGGGTCAACTGCTTGGAAGGCAGCTATGCTCACCACTATACCACCGACGCTTCACCGACAAACATTTCAGGTCACTGCTGGTTCATATAGCTTCGAACATCAGTATATTTCAGTGCTTGCCAATAAGTACATTTGCGCAGAAAATTGTACCAATTGACAATCCAATAAGGACAAATTTAAATCATAAAAGGTCACCCTTGTCCTATTTGTTTTATGTAGGTTGACGGCTTATTATCAAAGGAATACACCTCGGTCGCAGCTTCCAATAAAAGCTCTAAAAGTATAAAAGGTATTCGCTCGTTTGAAAAAAGACAAGAAAAAACTGACAAAATTTCGCGAGCACTCGGCAAGTGTCTGCTCCCAGGATTCTATCCGTGGCTTCCCATACCGCTGTTTTTGTGTTCCCAGGAGGAAGAGAGTAGAAGTTGCATTGAGACTAAAGAAATGTGTTGAGTTCAGGTCCAACCGAGATTTGAACTCGGATCGCTGGATTCAAAGTCCAGAGTGCTAACCATTACACCATGGGACCTTCAGGTGTAGGGAGTGAAGAAAAGTGTCGATAATGAAACCAAACTAAGTATTCAAATTAAAGTATTCTTGAATGAAACGACATTGTTATCAAATGAAGCCGTGTGTGCAAAAACCAAAATTATTAAATTTCTCACAGTTAGGTTTTTCTTTTGCTTCTTATCAAAATGGAGGGAACATGTAAAAACAAGGGGTCTATAGAAGAAAAGCAGCAGCTACGATGCATGTAAAAGAGATAATCGATGCAAAGTTATTGTTGCCGAACCAGGAAACTGTTTGTTTCTTTATAAAAAGAAAAGATCGAGAAGGTCCCACCGAGATTTGAACTCGGATCGCTGGATTCAGAGTCCAGAGTGCTAACCATTACACCATGGGACCAGTTCAGGATGCTGAATGTCTAACAAGTTAAAAGGAGAAAAGAAATGGAAATGACACAAAAATAGAGTAAGTTTCATTTATATGTAAAGATCAAACGACATTTCAAAAACTGAAGCGATGCGTTCAGACAAACTTTATACTCGGCCGGTGGCTGTTTGATCTACATGTAGAAATCTCCATCCAGGTCTTTTAACATGTTCGGAATACAGCACGAGGATTTTAGGGAACGAGGAAGCTGAACTTTCAAAGAGAAGAATTTGCTGTTCTGGAAACTAAAAATAGTTTGTGCCCAAATTCCTAAAAATGCGTTGACTTGGCGCCACATTATTTTACATTGTACAACTTGAAGGTTTTCAGGAAAATAAATGAAGGCAATCTAATTTTTAAGACTGACAGGCCATCAAACATTCAGAGCGAATACGTTGCTCTCGCTTCAAGGCGCAGAGCTTAAAATTGAGGACGCTTTGTTGTTAGTAAGGTGGCAAATTCACCCTAGAGCCAGGTTTTGTCACTCGTGCTTCATTGACTACTAAGGGGATAACAAAAGATAAAAAAAATCATCTTGCGTCGGCCGGGAATCGAACCCGGGTCAACTGCTTGGAAGGCAGCTATGCTCACCACTATACCACCGACGCTTCACCGACAAACATTTCAGGTCACTGCTGGTTCATATAGCTTCGAACATCAGTATATTTCAGTGCTTGCCAATAAGTACATTTGCGCAGAAAATTGTACCAATTGACAATCCAATAAGGACAAATTTAAATCATAAAAGGTCACCCTTGTCCTATTTGTTTTATGTAGGTTGACGGCTTATTATCAAAGGAATACACCTCGGTCGCAGCTTCCAATAAAAGCTCTAAAAGTATAAAAGGTATTCGCTCGTTTGAAAAAAGACAAGAAAAAACTGACAAAATTTCGCGAGCACTCGGCAAGTGTCTGCTCCCAGGATTCTATCCGTGGCTTCCCATACCGCTGTTTTTGTGTTCCCAGGAGGAAGAGAGTAGAAGTTGCATTGAGACTAAAGAAATGTGTTGAGTTCAGGTCCCACCGAGATTTGAACTCGGATCGCTGGATTCAAAGTCCAGAGTGCTAACCATTACACCATGGGACCTTCAGGTGTAGGGAGTGAAGAAAAGTGTCGATAATGAAACCAAACTAAGTATTCAAATTAAAGTATTCTTGAATGAAACGACATTGTTATAAAATGAAGCCGTGTGTGCAAAAACCAAAATTATTAAATTTCTCACAGTTAGGTTTTTCTTTTGCTTCTTATCAAAATGGAGGGAACATGTAAAAACAAGGGGTCTATAGAAGAAAAGCAGCAGCTACGATGCATGTAAAAGAGATAATCGATGCAAAGTTATTGTTGCCGAACCAGGAAACTGTTTGTTTCTTTATAAAAAGAAAAGATCGAGAAGGTCCCACCGAGATTTGAACTCGGATCGCTGGATTCAGAGTCCAGAGTGCTAACCATTACACCATGGGACCAGTTCAGGATGCTGAATGTCTAACAAGTTAAAAGGAGAAAAGAAATGGAAATGACACAAAAATAGAGTAAGTTTCATTTATATGTAAAGATCAAACGACATTTCAAAAACTGAAGCGATGCGTTCAGACAAACTTTATACTCGGCCGGTGGCTGTTTGATCTACATGTAGAAATCTCCATCCAGGTCTTTTAACATGTTCGGAATACAGCACGAGGATTTTAGGGAACGAGGAAGCTGAACTTTCAAAGAGAAGAATTTGCTGTTCTGGAAACTAAAAATAGTTTGTGCCCAAATTCCTAAAAATGCGTTGACTTGGCGCCACATTATTTTACATTGTACAACTTGAAGTTTTTCAGGAAATAAATGAAGGCAATCTAATTTTTAAGACTGACAGGCCATCAAACATTCAGAGCGAATACGTTGCTCTCGCTTCAAGGCGCAGAGCTTAAAATTGAGGACGCTTTGTTGTTAGTAAGGTGGCAAATTCACCCTAGAGCCAGGTTTTGTCACTCGTGCTTCATTGACTACTAAGGGGATAACAAAAGATAAAAAAAATCATCTTGCGTCGGCCGGGAATCGAACCCGGGTCAACTGCTTGGAAGGCAGCTATGCTCACCACTATACCACCGACGCTTCACCGACAAACATTTCAGGTCACTGCTGGTTCATATAGCTTCGAACATCAGTATATTTCAGTGCTTGCCAATAAGTACATTTGCGTAGAAAATTGTATTAATTGACAATCCAATAAGGACAAATTTAAATCATAAAAGGTCACCCTTGTCCTATTTGTTTTATGTAGGTTGACGGCTTATTATCAAAGGAATACACCTCGGTCGCAGCTTCCAATAAAAGCTCTAAAAGTATAAAAGGTATTCGCTCGTTTGAAAAAAGACAAGAAAAAACTGACAAAATTTCGCGAGCACTCGGCAAGTGTCTGCTCCCAGGATTCTATCCGTGGCTTCCCATACCGCTGTTTTTGTGTTCCCAGGAGGAAGAGAGTAGAAGTTGCATTGAGACTAAAGAAATGTGTTGAGTTCAGGTCCCACCGAGATTTGAACTCGGATCGCTGGATTCAAAGTCCAGAGTGCTAACCATTACAACATGGGACCTTCAGGTGTAGGGAGTGAAGAAAAGTGTCGATAATGAAACCAAACTAAGTATTCAAATTAAAGTATTCTTGAATGAAACGACATTGTTTTAAAATGAAGCCGTGTGTGCAAAAACCAAAATTATTAAATTTCTCACAGTTAGGTTTTTCTTTTGCTTCTTATCAAAATGGAGGGAACATGTAAAAACAAGGGGTCTATAGAAGAAAAGCAGCAGCTACGATGCATGTAAAAGAGATAATCGATGCAAAGTTATTGTTGCCGAACCAGGAAACTGTTTGTTTCTTTATAAAAAGAAAAGATCGAGAAGGTCCCACCGAGATTTGAACTCGGATCGCTGGATTCAAAGTCCAGAGTGGTAACCATTACAACATGGGACCTTCAGGTGTAGGGAGTGAAGAAAAGTGTCGATAATGAAACCAAACTAAGTATTCAATTAAAGTATTCTTGAATGAAACGACATTGTTATCAAATGAAGCGTGTGTTCAAAAACCAAAATTATTAAATTTCTCACAGTTAGGTTTTTCTTTTGCTTCTTATCAAAATGGAGGGAACATGTAAAAACAAGGGGTCTATAGAAGAAAAGCAGGAGCTACGATGCATGTAAAAGAGATAATCGATGCAAAGTTATTGTTGCCGACCAGGAAACTGTTTGTTTCTTTATAAAAAGAAAAGATCGAGAAGGTCCCACCGAGATTTGAACTCGGATCGCTGGATTCAGAATCCAGAGTTCTAACCATTACACCATGGGACCAGTTCAGGATGCTGAATGTCTAACAAGTTAAAAGGAGAAAAGAAATGGAAATGACACAAAAATAGAGTAAGTTTCATTTATATGTAAAGATCAAACGACATTTCAAAAACTGAAGCGATGCGTTCAGACAAACTTTATACTCGGCCGGTGGCTGTTTGATCTACATGTAGAAATCTCCATCCAGGTCTTTTAACATGTTCGGAATACAGCACGAGGATTTTAGGGAACGAGGAAGCTGAACTTTCAAAGAGAAGAAGTTGCTGTTCTGGAAACTAAAAATAGTTTGTGCCCAAATTCCTAAAAATGCGTTGACTTGGCGCCACATTATTTTACATAGTACAACTTGAAGGTTTTCAGGAAAATAAATGAAGGCAATCTAATTTTAAGACTGACAGGCCATCAAACATTCAGAGCGAATACGTTGCTCTCGCTTCAAGGCGCAGAGCTTAAAATTGAGGACGCTTTGTTGTTAGTAAGGTGGCAAATTCACCCTAGAGCCAGGTTTTGTCACTCGTGCTTCATTGACTACTAAGGGGATAAATAAAGATAAAAAAAATCATCTTGCGTCGGCCGGGAATCGAACCCGGGTCAACTGCTTGGAAGGCAGCTATGCTCACCACTATACCACCGACGCTTCACCGACAAACATTTCAGGTCACTGCTGGTTCATATAGCTTCGAACATCAGTATATTTCAGTGCTTGCCAATAAGGACATTTGCGCAGAAAATTGTACCAATTGACAATCCAATAAGGACAAATTTAAATCATAACAGGT
>JAEMWC010001249.1:110000-122500 GCA_016490735.1 Pachyseris speciosa | reverse complement strand
CCTAAAAATGCGTTGACTTGGCGCCACATTATTTTACATTGTACAACTTGAAGGTTTTCAGGAAAATAAATGAAGGCAATCTAATATTTAAGACTGACAGGCCATCAAACATTCAGAGCGAATACGTTGCTCTCGCTTCAAGGCGCAGAGCTTAAAATTGAGGACGCTTTGTTGTTAGTAAGGTGGCAAATTCACCCTAGAGCCAGGTTTTGTCACTCGTGCTTCATTGACTACTAAGGGGATAACAAAAGATAAAAAAAATCATCTTGCGTCGGCCGGGAATCGAACCCGGGTCAACTGCTTGGAAGGCAGCTATGCTCACCACTATACCACCGACGCTTCACCGACAAACATTTCAGGTCACTGCTGGTTCATATAGCTTTGAACATCAGTATATTTCAGTGCTTGCCAATAAGTACATTTGCGCAGAAAATTGTACCAATTGACAATCCAATAAGGACAAATTTAAATCATAAAAGGTCACCCTTGTCCTATTTGTTTTATGTAGGTTGACGGCTTATTATCAAAGGAATACACCTCGGTCGCAGCTTCCAATAAAAGCTCTAAAAGTATAAAAGGTATTCGCTCGTTTGAAAAAAGACAAGAAAAAACTGACAAAAATTCGCGAGCACTCGGCAAGTGCCTGCTCCCAGGTTTCTATCCGTGGCTTCCCATACCGCTGTTTTTGTGTTCCCAGGAGGAAGAGAGTAGAAGTTGCATTGAGACTAAAGAAATGTGTTGAGTTCAGGTCCCACCGAGATTTGAACTCGGATCGCTGGATTCAAAGTCCAGAGTGCTAACCATTACACCATGGGACCTTCAGGTGTAGGGAGTGAAGAAAAGTGTCGATAATGAAACCAAACTAAGTATTCTTGAATGAAACGACATTGTTATAAAATGAAGCCGTGTGTGCAAAAACCAAAATTATTAAATTTCTCACAGTTAGGTTTTTCTTTGCTTCTTATCAAAATGGAGGGAACATGAAAAAAGAAGTGGTCTATAGAAGAAAAGCAGGAGTTACGATGGATTTAAAGGAGTTTTTCGATGTAAAGGTATTGCTACCCGCTCCAGAAAACTTTTTGTTTCTTTATAAAAAGAGAAGATCGAGAAGGTCCCACCGAGATTTGAACTCAGATCGCTGGATTCAGAGTCCAGAGTTCTAACCATTACACCATGGGACCAGGTCAGGATGCTGAATGTCTAACAAGTTAAAAGGAGAAATGAAATGGAAATGATACATAAATAGACTAAGTTTCATTGAAATGTAAAGATCAAACGACATTTCAAAAACTGAAGCGATGCGTTCAGACAAACTTTATACTCGGCTGGTTGCTGTTTGATCTACATGTAGAAATCTCCATCGAGGTATTTCAACATGTTCGGCATACAGCAGGAGGATTTAAGGGAAAGAGGAAGCTGAACTTTCAAAGAGAAGAATTTGCTGTTCTGGTAACTAACAATAGTTTGTGTCGAAATTCTTAAAAATGGGTTGACTTGCCGCCACATTATTTTAGATTCTATAGCTTGAACTTTTTCAGGAAAATAAATCAAGACATTCTACTTTTTAAGACTGACACTGAGTCATCAAACATTTCGAGCGAATTCATTGTTCTGGCCGTAAGGTGCAGAGCTTAAAATTGAGGACGCTTTGTTGTTAGTAAGGTGGCAAATGTACCCTGGAGCCAGGTTGTGTCACTCGTGTTTTATTGACTTCTAAGAGAAGTCCAAGGGGATGACAAAAGATAACAAGAAAAACATCTTGCGTCGGCCGGGAATCGAACCCGGGTCAACTGTAAAAGCAAATGGTCTATAGAGGAAAAGTCTGAGTTACGATGCATTTAAAAGAGTTAATCGAAGCAAATTTATTTCTGCCTGCACCAGAAAATTGTTTGTTTCTTTATAAAAAGAATAGATCGAGAAGGTCCCACCGAGATTTGAACTCAGATCGCTGGATTCAGAGTCCAGGATGCTGAATGCATAACAAATTAAAAGAAGAAAGTAAATGGATTTGACACAAAAATAGACTAAGTTTCACTTATATTTAATGATCTAACGACATTTCAAATACTTAAGCGATGCGTTCAGACCGTTCGACGTGCGCTGTAAAAGTTCGAGTTGAAACTAAACGTTTTTGGTTTCTTGTCTTCTTGACATCCACCAGTTCGGGAATATAAAGCCCTGCAGGTTAGTTGGTGTTTGAACTTCGACTTAGCTTGTGCAGGCAAATTAATTGGACAATTTGCTTTTCCGGTAAAACGTACTGTTCGGCTGATGTTTTTTTAAATCAGAATTTGCAGCACAGAATTAACTTCTTAACCTTCCCTGAGGCCGTCTATGAATCTCTTTGACGGAACTGATTAAAATTTATGACTGCCTCTTGTTTTCCGAGGGAAAATGATATTAATTCAGTCTCGTGATTCGCGTTAATTTTATCGATGAGCCGACGACATCTCATTTCCAGATGAGAGTGCATGCATTTAATTAGACGGTATATTTTTTCTTTTCTTTTCGGATGATTGTAGACATATACATAGTGAAAGGATTTAATTCATGGATGGAGCCTTCAAAAATGTTTTGCCGCAATCTTCCACTGTAGAAGATAAGGTTTTTTCGTCTTCTCATTTATGTTGCATTGTCTGTCCTCATGATACATGGAACAGTTTATCTGTTATAACAGATATCCCAATCTCTGTTCCTATGAGGACTAAACGTTATGATAAAACAATTTAGTCCGCGGCCTTGTTCAGTTTTTATTACGTGGTAAACCTAATTGCCTTAAAAACTAATCTCTGAAGTTTCTTCTCTTTGTCTTCAGGTTAAAATTGAAGACGTTGAGAAAGGTCCACGATTGGAGAACGTATAAAAGCACAAGAATATTCAAGGCGACGTCAGATAATTAAGATAAGTTCAACTGTCGTTCACTTCATAAGTTCTGTTTCTACTCGGGGTCAAGATTTTTTGATATTACTGTTTTTGTAATCAGTATAGTCTTTCTCATGCTTTCATATTCTAGTAATAGTAATAACATCTAACTCTGTTTCCCAGCGGTGCTGTCAATTTCAGCGTTAATATAATTTTATGTATAAGTGTTATACCTGTCTATCGCTCCACCCGACTCGATTAGCCCCGCTATACTCGGGCAAACTGTGATTTCGTTATTATTTATAAATAAAGTACTAGTTGTTGTTGTTGTTAGGCACAAATTTCAGTCGCAGGAAAATTAAATCAACAGTTGCTTTCCGCCAAAATTAACCTACAAGTGCAGATGAAGTCATTTTGTTACAAATGGAGTTGTAAAGTTTATTAGGGTGTGCCATGAAAATTAGAATGATCAAGATATCCATCCAAGATCGATTGTGCCATTACATTTCGATAGATTTCTAATTAACATATTTTCGATAATTTTTAGAGACTTGGAAAATTTTGATGGTTTTTATTCAACTCAAAACACTTTTAAGTGAAGCTAACCATGTCCAACAGCAATAGTAATGCTAACTATGGTGAAGCAGTAAAATATCTCATTTTTACCAAGTCATTGGCCATCTTCTCGTGCTTCCAAAGTTATGGAGATATCGGAAAAAATATCGATTTCAAGCAATTGGCTTATTGATAGTATTTTACTGTTGCATTTTTCCAACATAAGTTCTTGAATTTGGAAGTAAATTACCCTGATTGAACAATATTGTCCATTCCTGTAGAGATTTCTTTTCTTTTCATGAAGAGAAAATTTAGTTATGCTTATTTGCTTCAACATCCACCTAAATCAATTTTCAACTCGCTTCTAAAAAAAATCAGCTATAACAATTAGTAACAGCTAAGTGTCACTCATCAACTGAAAAATTTCAGTTTTCCCTTTTGTACAATTTTTTTTTAGTTTTTTTTTGGGGGGGAGGGCCTATTGTGAGTCGGGTGGCTGGGGGAGCCTGTATGGTACTTTTACAACATAAACACACAGCTCAAAAAAAGTCAGTTTGGAAAAATGACAAACTGTTCTATCTATTTCTGACATCCAATCCTGGCGTCGTCATTCGATAGAAATTGATTTCGAAAAGAAATCAACACTATCGAGATGATTTTCAGTTTTGTCATTGTTATCTAAAACAGATAACTATAAAACGTGTAGAGAAAAGTATTTGTCGATTGCTATCGATAGACAAAACTCCATCGATGACAATCGAGATATTTTTTTCAGAAAAAGCTTGTAAGCAGATTCTACAACACTTGAAAATGGTATGATCTGGATCGATTTAGTTTTATGGTATAATGCTCGACTGATTAGATACTAATGTCAATATCTATCTTAGGTGGCTAGCTTGTTAGAACTTTATGGATAGCAATAGACATCAATCGATAACAATCGGCAAATCAAATTCTCGTCATTATTCGATAACAGTCGAACTCAAGCTTTTATTTCTTCGTTTTTCTTGTCGATCACAATCATAATGTTATACAGCTGGAGTTTACTTTAATCTTGCGCACGCTTTGTTATCGGTGCGAAATAATCTATTCCGCGGTCTTTAGGGCCTGTTTATATCAGGTTTTCTGGCCCGGTTAAGAGGGCTGTCCCGCGTGAGAAGGCGGAATTAATTATTGAAAGCAAAAACGTTGATAATTTTGGAAGATGAACAATGACGAATTTCAGGGCTATTTCGCAGAAAAAAGTGTCAAAAATCAAAGAGCATCTAGGGCTTGAAAATTCTTCGGGAGTTTTGAGAAACGCCGGCCTTCGGCTACAAATACCATCGGCACTACAGTTTTAACTTAAGGCGGTTTTCTCATAAATTGCGATTAGTTTCTCTTAGTTCAGTATCTGAGGATATTTAGATAAGCGCATGCGCAAACGATAAACAACTGCAGTTGGAAGAATATTTCACCCAGGAATAGGATTTTCATTTCATAACATTTTTGGAACTGAGCTCATGCAACACTCAACGCAATCAAAAAGGCACGCTGAAACTCGCATCAGTTTGTTTCGCTGCTTTAGTTTAGTTTTCTCGGCGTGATGAGAAACCTTTGCCTAGAGTAAAAACATAGATGTTCAATTTCTTAGCAAGCTTTTGTCAAAATATAACGAAATCCGTCTTGCATGAACAGGAACTAGACTGTAAAGTTGTCGAGCGTAAGCTTGAGAGTTTTTTTGAATTTCATTTTAGATTAGAATATTATTTCCTTTCGAGTTCTGTTATCTGGGCCATCTAGGGTAAATTCGCGCCAAATACGACGTTTTTGAGATACTGAATCCGAAAACTGAACTGTGTAGGACAATTGAATTTCGCGACCGCATCAGTAGGCAATCAGAGTTAGAAGAACAAATCGGGCAGAATGCCTGGACATCATGAATAATTCATAATTTCGCTTAGAAGAGCTATAACTTAGAGAAGAATGGGCCTAAACTTGGCAACTAGGGTTCACAAAATTCACTTTCCCGAGTCTCACAAATGATAATCTCAAGGTTCACGCACGGCTTCTTGTAAATCAAGGATTAGTCTACAATTTGTACTGAAAAAGAATGAAGTTGATAAAGTAGACGTTTTACGTTTTTCCACTTGAAGATACGGAAAAGTTTGCACATTTTCGTATGAACGGTCATTTTGGAGAACTATTTTAGAAAAATTAACATGCCTACTAGATTTTCACGCACGGCAAATGGCAGGCGTGTCTTTCCTTGAAAAGCATCCGCGCTGAAACCAGACAGATGATGCGTCGCTCTTAAGACAACTTCAAGGTAACTTCGTTACTAAAGATAATTACATCACTTCACTTTGCCTGGCGCTAGAGAAGCTTACTGGTTGACAAACATTTTAAGGATATCCCCTCTCAATACCCTTTGTAAAGGAACGAGTTTAAATGTGCTACCTTGTTCGATGACGGTGGCAGCCCTTGTCCCATGACGCCAGTCATAAATTCAGCGTAAATTATTTCTTTCGTCATATTCAATTCGCAATCTAAAACTCGCGCTGTTTTGGAAGAAATTAAATTTGGTGACTATATGTAATATAAGATCGATAGGAGAGTTATTTTTGAATAGAAGTACTCATATTTTGTAGACGAATTTTAATCTTGAATTTTGTTTTGGATATTACTGCCTACCGAAATGCATTATCGCAATCTAGATCTCGCGCCAAATTTGACGTTTTGAAATAATCCCGAAAAATGAACCGTTTTGGAGAAATTAAATTTGACACTAAATTAGTTTATTATAAGAAAAATTTATTAGAAAAGCTGATTTTTTCTGGTATGATTTATTTTTTATTTTTGCGAATTTTGTTTTGGATATTTCCTGTCGAGACGCAGTTTCAAAATGTAGATCTCACTCCAAATACGACGTTTGAGATAATCCGGAAAAATGAATGTTCGAAGAAGTTTAATTTTGCAATGACATTAGTTTCTTGTAATGAAGACCAAGTAGAACAGATAAACGTTTAATTAGAAGAAATGATATTCTCTGGAGCGATTCTACTTTAAACTTGGTGATTCTCAAAACGCAAGAGGAAAGTTTCCAATTCAGCAACATTGTGTATTTGGATAGGAAAACATTTGGGCGTATTGACTATATTGCAGTATCTTTATAGATCTCGATAGCCGGTTCGTTTTCATTGACGTCTAAATTCTGATTTTGAAAAAAGTACTAGCATGAACAACAGACGTGATTACATCATACAAAAATTATGCAAAAAAGATGCAGCTTTGTGAAAAATATTATAACTATTTTTTCCACCGGAATAAATTAGATGTTCCAAAAAAGGCAAAACTTGGTAATTTCAACGTGTTAAGATTAAGCAACAAAAGATAAAATGTATTTTGTATGATTTTCGGCTTGGACGCAGAGTAAACGGAGAACAGTGGTTTTGGAATGCTTGAGAAGTTTGATAATCGTATGATAATAGCGGAGCTCCGCGCGCCGAAGGCGCGCGCGCGGAGAACCATGGTTAAGAAAATATGGTAACCCATCTGCTCGAGAATATTTGGTTTTGGCCACCGTACGACCGACGACCTCCCGTACGTCCGCCCCTCCATGCATACCAAGTGAAAAGTCACATTCGAGATAAACCTGTTTTTTTTTTGCACATTTTAGCAGGAAATCGTTGGAAAAACAAAAATTAAAACTGAAGACAGTAAGAGAAGAAACTTATGATCTTTAATAATAATAATAATAATAATAATAATAATAATAATAATTTATTAATTTATATTGCGCTTTTTAACATTCAATGATCAAAAGCGCATTACAATATTAAAATATATTAAGTATGTACATAAACTAATCGCTAATTTAACAATAATAAAATAATTTAAGCACTAAAGGCTAAAAGCTAACTTAAAAAGATATGTTTTAAGACAAGATTTAAAAGTTAAAATAGAGTCAATATTGCGCAGGCTTGCTGGGAGCGCGTTCCACAGTAAGCTGGCTAAGTTGACAAATTACTTTATGCCCAATAACGTCGTCATACAGTAATAGTGGAATCCGTTTTACCCATTGCGGCAGCACAGTAATCTTAGGAAACTGTTTGTGTGGGCTAGGCAAGATAGGCGGCTTTTAGCAGTATCAGCATTGTACTTTCTGGGCCGTAGCCGGACGAAAATTGTTACCGAGGCAATGCCGATAAAAAGAAACAAACACCTCTTTAAAATGTATGGCCTCTTACAGGAAACTCAAACAATGCTTAATGCAACTGTGAAACTGGAGAGCCTGCTTTATATTTTCGTAAGACACAACGCACAATAAAGAAATTCGACATTTTTACCGAGGCAAGTGCCTCGGTTCGCCTCATACTAGATACGGCCCTGATTTTAACCCATTGACTCCTAGCCGTTTTTACGTTTTCGGAGTGATTTTCCAGCTAAAAACGATCCATTTGATAGCATTTCGTGACTCTTTGTTTGAAACTACCATGGGAAAGTGGTGCTGTCCTAAGGCACTGGAGGCTCAAGGTTTCTGAAAACGTCATTCTGACGTAGCTATTTTTAATCCGTGGAGCTACAACAACGGCCCAAGTTCGGTTTGCTTGCGATTTTTGCTAAGTTTACAGCCATTTTTCATCTTTAGTGGCTGCCTGATGAGCATCATTAAGCGTGACGGTAGCTAAGAGTCCACTTTCTCAAAGAATCGAGCGAGGTGATGTACTTTGTTGTCGAATTTGGCTTGTTACTCGACGAACTGGGAATTTGGCCGGTCGGACACTTAGTACCTTTGGGACTCGACTATTGATGAATTTCTCGACCTACCGCCACATATTTTGGAATTTGTGAGCACTGAAGATGATCACAAGCATGAATTTTTGGCGGTAGATCGGAGTGGCTATGTGAAAGAACTGGGGGAAGGAACGGGCGCTGTCAAAAATTCTCGTCATTTCCCAGCATGCGATGCGGTCGAGATGTTGAAAATAGCGGGAAGGGCCGAATGTACTGGAACAAAAGGCTGTATCTACGCTCGGGAGAAGAAAATGAACAAAAAAAGTCATTTCTAAGCTAGAACAAAGAGTGAATTTTGTTATGATGGTTGAAGTTTGGTTTTTCGACGATGATGAAGGTAAAAAGGGGCATTTTCGTAGCTTCTCTTTGACGTTAAAAAAGGCCAGTTTCGTTCTTGTCCAAACTCAAAAGGCCATATTTGGTAAAAATCGCTATGTTTCTTGCGTTTATTGGATATCCAGATTTAAAGGACATTCCATTTCGTGCTCACAACTCACAGTTCAGGCGATATTCGTGCGATTGAGAAAGTTGCAATGTTTTGAAGCATGGCAGTCTTGTGCGGCCGGTTTCGGCCGGTGTAGGAGTCAATGGATTAAATGCTTATAATGCAATTGAAGGCAAAAATTGAAACTCGAGGCGAAAAAAGCCGATCAAATGCATGAGCACGTTTCAAAATCTGATAGAAAGCTGTCAAAAACTAGCGCACTGAATACTTCATTGAAAAAGTTAGAAATCTTCATCCTAAGACTGTAAACAACCCAAGTTTTGCCCTCTAACTTTGATTAAATCTCGAATTTTTGTTTGTTTGAACCGGTAAGGATCAACGTTTGGATATTTTACTGGCTGTGTACGTGTCTGCGAGGGAAAATTGTAACTTTATTGAAGGCAGAAACTCAAGCTTGAGTTAAAAAAAACAAAAAAAAGCCGATCAAAAGCATGTGCACGTCTCAAAATCTGACATATAGTTGTCAAAAAGTTGTCAAAAATGTCAAAAACCAGCGCGTTTCACGCGTCATTTGAAAACGATCTTCGTAGAAAGCGGCCTGTAAACAACAGTTAAGTTTCGCCGTCTATAAGCACGTTGTCTTAATTTGTTTGAACCGGTAAGAATCAGCTTTTGGATGTTAAAAACAGGGAAATGGGTTGACTGACTGGCTGGCTTTGATACATTTTATAGTAGACGGGTCTGCGAGAGAAATGCTTGTGTAGTTTAGCAAGCGCTTTCCTCGTTAACTGGACGATGTTTTGCCACTGAGAATCATTAATTGAAGAAGGTTCTTCGGAAGACATGGGAAGTGACAGTAAAACTATCAAAGCACTTTAGGGTTTTGTGTCTGCTTAGCCAAGGAAAGATTTTGTGGGAAATGGCGCTATTATTCAGCTCTGCCGCGTTCCGAGTGATTGCTGCCTTTTATTCCTGTTGACTGCTCTAAACGATCAGGTGCGGACCTCTTTTTTGTCTTTTCTAAGGACATTTATGTCAAAATTGCTTAGCAATTTTTCTAGCTTAATACAAGATATTTTTGTTACTTGTCTAATTTCTCCACCTTCTCCAAGAATCTTCGAAGAAACATTATTACGTATTGTGCTTTGTTTTCTTGTAATGTTTTGTTGTTTGGAGGTTTCTGAACCGGCCGGTCAATATTCCTGTTGACTGCTGTAAACGATCACTTTGTACCCTTTTTTGTCTTTTCTACGGGCATTTATGTCAAAATTAATACCGATTTTTCTAGCTTAATCAGTACAAGCTATTTTTGTTACTAGATAGTCTTGTTCAATTTCTTCACCTTCTCCAAGAATCTTCGAACAAACACAGGGATCCGCATCCTACTTTGTTGCTTGCAGTGTTTTGTTTTGATCCGCTTTGAATTCCTTTACGCTTTCATCTGAAAGTAGTTTGGACTCAAGAATGTCTGTCTTTTTTTTTTTTTTTTTTGCAAACGTTTGCTATCGAAAAGTCTTCGTTTTCCCTGCTGCTGCTCAATTTTTTTTGGACACAAATTAAACTGGCCCGAGGAAGCCAAGCGAAGTTGCTCGGTGACAGGGTGCAGCTCCGATTCTAGACTTGGCTTGGCTAAATATATATATGGCCTTCAGCTTTTCTTTTTTTTTTAATCATTACATAACAGACTGGAATAGTATTCCATCCAACATCATGCATGTTCCTTCTTTAAGCAGTTTTAAGTCCTATGTATTACATTATTTGCGTCAATTTTAAATCAGATGTAACTTGTGAGTGACACTGAAGTATCCTGGAAGTATGTAATTTAATTAGGTTAGCTTTGAGTTGTATTTAAATTTACTTCTTAATTTTTAGTGTCAATCTCAAATCAGGGATGACTTGTAAGAGACAAGTATTCGATTTAATTTAATTAGGTTAGCTTTAAGCCGCGTTTAAATTTCACCTCTAAGCTTTTAGTATGTTTAATATTGGATAATAATTATTCTTTGTATGGGATTTAGTTTCTCCCAATTATTCTCCACTATTGCACTTTTTTGTTTTGTATCAACTTATTTGTATTCGCATGACAAGGTATTATTAAATTAAACTTAAAATTAAACTTAAAGTAAGCTCTTTCTCATCAATGTAATTAAGCATCCTCTCCTGCATACAGTCTTTCAATGAATTTTATTAGTAGCTGGTCACACCAATCTTGTGGGATGTTTGGATGACATTTGGCACTAATGTTTAATGGGATTTCATAACAAAGGGTAAACGGATCGGCATGCACTATTGAGTTATGGATGCATGAACGCGGGGGTTGCTAAGCACGAGAGAAGCGTAAGAGTCGCTCGAGGCGTAGCCGAGAACGACTCTAGCTTCTTGAGTGCTTAGCATACCTCCCAAGTGCATCCATAACTCAATAGTGCACGCTAATACGTTTACCATTTGTTATTATAACATACCATAAACATCGTAGAGAAAGCAAAGTCCCATTTTATTGCACATATTTATTTTATTGTTCACGTAGTCTTACATGGCCAAGAAAAACAAGCGCGTGAAACTTCATTCACATAAATTGCAACGGTTTAATACTTCGGTAAACACTATGACGATTGAAACGATACAAATTTTGTAAAATCTCGCCAAAAATGTGAAATTTTAGTTTATAAACATTAGCGCACACATCAGCTATCAGCAGCGTTCACCCATGGGCAAATAGTAAATGGTTAATTAACCAATCAGAGCGCGCGCTTTTCGGTTAACCCATTGACTACCGCAGGTTTTTACATTTTCGGAGTGATTTTCCACCTATAAACGATGAATAGCAATTCGTGACTCTTTATTTGATCTACCAGGGAAAAGTGGTGCTGTCCTAAGTTACTGGAGGCTCAAGGTTTCTGAAAACGTCATTTTGACGTAGCTATTTTTTATCCGTGAAGCGACAACAATCAGGGGCACCCAACGAGCCAAATCAACCAAAAGCTGTAGAAAGGCATTTTTAAATACCTTATGGTGTTTGAAGTCTGTTTAAAGTGATGTTTTCATAACCTAGAAGAAGTTCATCTGTTCGGATTCCCTAGCTGAAAGTTTAATTGCCCGAAAAATTTAGGGAACAAAATCTTCCTGTTAGAAAATGCAAGCTGAAATGAACTTTTCACAAGCTTTCTAGGGTACTAATTTCTTTCCGAAGATGCTAGCTGACGTTTTTGACTGTCAAAAACAGCAATTACGACCTTTCCGAAACCCTCAGGGGCTATGATTTCCCAATTGCGAGTCTTTTAGGCCACGTTTTAGTTACGAAAATCCGAGTGTACTCTTTAATCGACGCCGAAATCCCAAGGCGAATTACCCTCCACCGAACAGATATCTACCGAAACTCGTCGTTGGGTGCCCCTGAACAATGGCCCAAGTTCGGTTTGCTTGCGATTTCTGCTAAATTTACAGCCATTTTTCATCTTTAGCGGCTGCCTGATGAGCATCATTAAGCGTGACGGTAGCTAAGAGTCCACTTTCTCAAAGAATCGAGCAAGGTGATGTACTTTGTTGTTGAATTTGGCTTGTTACTCGACGAACTGGGAATATGGCCGGTCGAACACTTAGTACCTTTGGGACTCGACTATTGATGAATTTCTCGACCTACCGCCACATATTTTGGAATTTCTGTGTACTGAAGATGACCACGAGCAGGAAATTTTGGCGGTAGGCCGGAGTGGCTGTAGACTTTATATGTGAAAGAATTGGGGGAAGGAACGGGTGCTGTCAAAAATTCTCGTTAGTTCCCAGCATGCAATGCGCTCAAGGTGTTGAAAATGTCGGGAAGGCCCGAATGCACTGGAACAAAAGGCTGTATCTACGCTCGGGA
>JAEMWC010001249.1:92500-105000 GCA_016490735.1 Pachyseris speciosa | reverse complement strand
TAAATATGAACAAAAGCACATCACAATAACTATCTTAATAATATAATAATAATTGTGAAAACTTGTGAATAACTTGTGAAAACTTAACTTGTGAAAGCTGTAATGGCTAGTCTGACAACTGTTGTTTCGTCGCTGCCAAGCGACTCTTCAGAGACCTTCCTGATATCTGGCAAACTCGTTGAGCATCTCGCTCAAAGTCCCGTTCACAATCAGTTCAGCAGAAGCAATCTCGCCTTATATCGTATAAGGATTCCCAACCGCTAAATATTCACGAGAGCATTGTAATAATTGTGAAAACTTGTGAATAACTTGTGAAAACTCAACTTGATGTGAAAGCTGTAATGGCTAGTCTGACAAGTGTTGTTTCATCGCTGCCAAGCGACTCTTTAGAGCCCTTCCTGATATTTGGCAAACTCATTGAGCATCTCGCTCAAAGTCCCGTTCGCAATCAGTAATATAAGTAATATATAATAATATAATACAAATGATAAAAACAACTAGTATATGAAAGAATTACAACCTATTAAACGTATAAGGTATTGTTTCATGTTTTGTTATTTTGCTTTACGCCATCTGTGTCCTGTACTTGATATAAAGTCCCCAAAACTTCTGACGTTCTTTGAGGGCCAGACTGAAACTGGCCTTGGCATGTTGGGTTCCCTTATGATTGTTATCGTTATCATATGATTAATTTTGGTCTGGTACAGTAGGCAACTGCACCAGGATTTTTAATTCTAGATTCCTCTCTTACTTGGAGCCCAGTGATCAGTTAAGTGACATACTTCAGACAGCTAATTTTTCAGAGCTGGAAACAGGAGATATTGATATAGTACATCCAATTAAACACCTGACTAATTTCAAAACAACCTTAGAGATGGATTTTCTGCACAGTGGTACCAAACTTTTGTCTGAATATTGACGCTATTCCATCACATCCTTTTGCTTCCAAAATAGAATATAAAATAAATAAGAAGTTATCTGCATTATTTATCCCATAAGTTGTTATTGTCGGTTTTTACCATAATCCTTATTTAATTTTATTTTTTCTCGTCTACTTTTTGTAATTTAAGAAATGTTGTTTATTTTTTTATGTGTATATAGAAAATTGTCACCGAAAAGCCCCTCTCAGCGAGTGTCAATAAAAATTTGTATAATTTGTACTTGGCATGAGTTTAAAAAGAGCATGCCAGGAACAACCCCGTGATTTGTACATGTAATCACCTTATGCTGATCTGGGGTCCTTTAAGTACATATGGTGTCTGGAATAAAAGAACTTAAAATGCGAGATGTTTGACCAAACTTAACACTATTTTTAAACTGGAAGTGCACAACATGTAAATTAAGAAACTAAATTATTAGAAAACCATTTCACTAAGTAATCAAACAGCTACCTCACTTAACCAAAGATAAAAGTGGCCTGTTAAAGATTAAAAACTGATGATGTCTTGTCAGAGCAGTCCATGCACCACGAGTTACTGCACTGAGATCTGGAAACCACAACATCTTGTCTCTTACTCAGGACAGTGGTGGAGATGGTCTGGGAGGAAGGGTGGAGGCAGTGGCGGTACACCCACCAGAGGAGGTGGAGCCTGGCATGAAGGAAAACCAATGAAAATAGAGCCTGGAATGAAACAAAAGAATTTGTTTTACTTTTTCTGTTCTACATTTGTTTTGTTTTGCTTTACTCTTTCATGTAGGTTTTCATGTGGTTTGTCCATTTCCTCCAAGTACCTGGGTGGGTATAGTCCAGGACCACTTTGTGGAGGAAGGGGAGGTGACCACTGTGTTGATGAGGAGGTGGGCCTAGGGGACCTATAAAAAACCATACATCAGAGATAAGTTACCCCTGCTTTAGAAACAGCCAGACTTTTGTTACATAACCAGTGGTTCTTTTACTTCCCACAGAGCCAGATCAAGTGAAAGTACTGTGAGACGGGACCTACATTTTATTGTCCTTATCTGAGAGGACTAGATTTAGTCTACCAGTAACCATTTGTAGATGTCATTACAAAGGCAGCACTTTCTCCTCAATTATTTAAAGACCCTGAGTGTTGGTCCAGCCAGGAATTGCCCCCACGACCTCCTGCACAGTTGTCCAGTGCTCTACCAACTGAGCTAACGTACCGTTCGGCCTTTTACTCATCTACTTCTGCCAGCTTGGCTTCGCTATTCTGTATGGTCCAGGCTTTCTAGCAATACAGTCAAACCTCAATTATCCAGACTTGCTGGGACTGGAGAAAATTAGTCTGTACAATCGAGAGTCGAGATAATCGAAAATTTGAATATTAACCCATTGGCACCCGTGCCGGCCAAAACCGGCCGTAAAAAACTCCCATGCTTCAAAACATTGCAACTTTCTCAATCGCACGAATATTGCCTTAACTGTTAGTTGTGAGCACGAAATGGAATGCCCTTTAAATTTGGATATCCAATAAATGCAAGAAACGTAGCGATTTTTACCAAATATGGCCTTTTGAGTTTGGACAAGAACGAAACTGGCCGTTTTTAACGTCAAAGAGAAACAACAAAAATGCCCCTTTTTGCCTTCATGTTTTTTAGGGAAATCATCGTCAAAAAACCAAAATTCAACCATCATAACGAAATTCAGTCCTTTTTCTAGCTTAGAAATGACTTTTTTTGTTCATATTCTTCTCCCGAGCGTAGATACAGCCTTTTGTTCCAGTGCATTCGGGCCTTCCCGACATTTTCAACATCTTGAGCGTATTGCATGCTGGGAACTAACGAGAATTTTTGACAGCGCCCGTTCCTTCCCCCAATTCTTTCACATATACCGCCTACAGTCTACAGCCACTCCGACCTACCGCCAAAATTTCCTGCTCGTAGTCATCTTCAGTACACAGAAATTCCAAAATATGTGGCGGTAGGTCGAGAAATTCATCAATAGTCGAGTCCCAAAGGTACTAAGTGTTCGACCAGCCAAATTCCCAGTTCGTCGAGTAACAAGCCAAATTCAACAACAAAGTACATCACCTTGCTCGATTCTTTGAGAAAGTGGACTCTTAGCTACCGTCACGCTTAATGATGCTCATCAGGCAGCCGCTAAAGATGAAAAATGGCTGTAAATTTAGCAGAAATCGCAAGCAAACCGAACTTGGGCCATTGTTGTCGCTTCACGGATAAAAAATAGCTACGTCAAAATGACGTTTTCAGAAACCTTGAGCCTCCAGTGCCTTAGGACAGCACCACTTTTCCCTGGTAGTTCAAATAAAGAGTCACGAATTGCTATTCATCATTTATAGGTGGAAAATCACTCCGAAAATGTAAAAACCTGCGGTAGTCAATGGGTTAATGAGACAAAATACATTAAACTGAACCAATTAGGAAATCAGAATTTAATGCAATAGTGTACTGTATTGTAAAAATGAACTTCATGCAAACACTTTTGTCTAAAACATTCACTCTTTGGAAGGGAAAACACCTGTTTTAAACACTCCTTTCAATGCCTAAATTAATAATAAGTCATAATGATAGTTTCTACAGATCTTCATCATGCCTTGCTAATACTCATGCAAAAATATGGAAGGAAATTATCTGGATAATCAAGGTTTCGACTGTATTCATCAACATCATCATTGTTAAATAAATGTTACTATTCTTCCAAAGTGAGTGAAATAAGAAATACAACATGATAGAAAATGCATGAATTTCCAAATGGAAACTCAAAAAAAAATAGCAGAGGGAATTAGCAGAGGGTCTTGGGTTCAAATCCCATCTGGAACTCGGATTTTTTTAGAGTTTCCATTTGGGATTTCATGCATTTTCTACCATGTATTATTATTATTATTATTATTATTATTATTATTATTACTATCATTATTACTATTATTATTATTATTATTATTATTATTATTAGTATTATTATTATATTGTATTATAACATAGCTGGTAAATTTGTGTAGTCAAATTCAATTGCGCGAGCGTGCTTCATATTCCTATTGTGCACGCTGATGACGTAGCAGAGGAAATTTCTCTTTACACAATATTAATTTAAACTACTGCATTAAAAATGTTATAAAACAATTGGTTCATGCGTCAGCTATGTGTTCTTCGAGATATGAAGCATGCAGGAAGTTTGGAGAGCACTCAAGAAGCTAGAGTTGCTCTTGGCTATGCCTCGAGCAACTCTTACGCATCTTTTGTGCTCTCCAAACTTCCCAAGTGCTTCATATCTTGATGAATGCATGCTGGCACATGAACCAATTGTTAAATGTACAAGAAGAGAGTACAATAAAGATTGTGGTCTAAACCTTCACCCTTTATAAGACTTAGTCCAATAGGAAGGTCAGTTGATCATACATAAGTTAATCTCAGCTAAGCCACAATCTTCCAAAGTCTTCCTCACATCTTTGGGTGTACATAGAAATTTATGCCACCAAAATTTTTTTAGCATCTTAAAATCTTTTCACATGCAGTTCTATGTACCTTCATTACAGCCTACTTCAACGTTGATCTTAACACATTCACATTTAAGGTGATTCCTCACATTTGCATCGCTCATCCTTACTGTGCATAATTTTTGGCATCATTTAGCGCACACTCGTGCACATGCACATTGAAAACACAATGGATTTGCCTTGAAACTGAGCTCTGTTAGTTGAAAATGGCTATAAATGTAGCTCACCAACCAGCACAGGCACCCCACCTTGTTTTCTGGTGATTGTAATCAACTAATCATAAGCTTTGGGTGAGAAAAGACTGATCTGATTTCTATTGATGAAAATTGAATAAATAAGAAAAATAGCACAGATTCAGCTTTCTGTCTAAATTAGACTTAAAGTGTTTATTTATGTCCAAAATAATGCATGAACTGTAGTTAAAGCAAGTTCTCGTGAGTTTTGGTTCACAAAGATTTTACAATAATTTGAAATACATGTACAATCTTACAATAAGGATCAAATAATGCCAAAATGTGACATTTTCAATGCCTCGCAGCTCCTAAATAAGCATGCAGAGGCACCCTCCTTTCTATTTCAAAATTGAAGTTCTCATATTATCAATATTCAGTGGACAAAGTTTGAACAAAAATCTATTGTAACTTTTATTTCAGAGGAATTACCTTTAGTTAACTCTAGGCTTTCATGCATTAGAATACAAAATAATATTGTTCCTCACCCATCAATGGTTCCCCTGGAGGGTGTAGCATGCCTGGCTTCACCCATGATGGTACAGAAGAGCCCATGGCAGGTGACCAGAGGATGGTGCTGGACCAGAATGATGATGACTGCCTGTTATGATTTCTATGCAACAACAGACACAAACAATGGTCTGGTATCTTAATAATAATAACTAAGCCACAACCCACAGCCTTGGACAAATCTACTTGAGAAAACAGGTCACTTGGAGACCCAAAATCCTTCTCCAGTATGTGTACCCCAACAAGTAACTTGTGCTTCACACCTATCCCTAACTCAATATTGAACTAGAAAACATTAATTTAGGAGGCACAGACAACATTGACTCGGTGGATCATTTGGGGGCTTCAGGGTCCGAAATTAATGGGTGTCTGCTTGCCCAGGGCAGGTAAAATTTGTTGTGGGAAAGTAAAATCATCAGCACAGTTGCCCCCACTGGGCAGGTAGGTTCCATTGGTACAGGGCAATTTGTGGTACTTGGGTGCAAATCAGTAATAACTTATCCTTAAAATCCCAATGAAGAAATTGAATTGCCTATCAAGAGACTAATGAGGGCTACTTTTATCCAGATCTTATAGATTTTTGAAAAAGACTGTCTTGTAGGTTGCAAAGTTAGAAACTTACCCTGGCTCTTGCCTCTGTATCATCAGCTCTAAGGACAACTCAGCAATGTCATGCTATGTGAAGAGGAGTCAGACCATTTTATGAAAGGAAGAACAAAGAAACCAGTTTTGTAACCTGAATTGAATTCAAAGCAACAACACTATAAAGATGATTCAAAAATAAGTACTGTTCAAAGATTTCTTCAAACCAGTATGTACAAGTACAGTGTTTTCTGAGGCATTTAATCTTTATCGATCAGTCATGGATCAAAGAAGTCAGGGTTTAGCAGTGACAGAAAAAGAGCTTCAGAACAGTTTGATTCAAGTTTATTATGCAAACTAAATCTGTGTTCCATGACAATTAACATAACACTGTAATCAATCATGATGTTCTCTTTTAACCAATTGGCACCCATGCTGGCCAAAACCGGCGGTGCAGAACCATGTCCCCAATGTACTGCTAGTGACAATGTCACCAGTTTTAATGCTCATGGACAACTTTTACGTGCAGCATGTGTAGGGGGACGAGATCTTTCAAACCATACCCAAATGAGCACTATTCTGTCAAAGTCAGGCCGGAGAAAATGCGAAAAAACCAAGTGACGTTGAGCTGAAAATTTGAATGAAAATCTTGTTCCACAACCCACCTGCACTTCCTCCCGCCTAATCCTATGATCCTAAAAGTTTTCCACAAATCTTTTCCCATAGAAAGGAAGCCCAGGAAATGCTCAGCAAGAGAAAAAGAAAGCGAGACATGAAAAGCAAAAGAAAAGGGGAGGAGAGAAAGCAAAAGGTAGAAGGAGAGGGGGTGGTGAAACTTTTCACCCAAAAACTATCTCGAAATTTTGTTTTTTGTGCATGCCCGATCTTGGAAAGCTAATATCAAGCATCAGGAACAGAAGAGCGTGATGAACTCTACCAGCAAACAGAGTTTTGGGCAGTTTTGGTTCTTTTTGGCTAGAATCTGGCCAGAAAAGGGCTCAACAGGCTTCAAAGCTCTTTTATTGATCACCATCTTACTTCTCTTTGTGATAGTAATACACAGATGATAATACAATAATTATGCATGTACATGCCACAAGAACAAAGGGAATGCTTACCAAAGAAGTGATTAGGGCTGAATAATTGTCAAGCAAGGTCATTGTACATTTCTGGGCCTATAATTCATAAAAAAACAATAACAAATTTTCTATTTTTTTAAGCACCAACAAAAATTCAATCTGCCTAAAAATGCATCATGTAACTGTAAGCCCATTCTACAGTCTGCCTGTCAATTACTAAAATGTATTCACTATTTTGAAGGTCAAGGGGAAAATGCATGCTGCTTGTCATTCAGAATTGGCCATGTTCTAAACGAGTGAGGGCCTTGGAATGAGTTTTAAAATTTATCGATTGGAAAAGAAATTGTTGACACTGCATGAAAGAGCATCTCAAAAATGGTCACCTTGCCAGCTTTGACGCTGTTCAGTTGAATTGGTGCTGAAACAAAAGCTTTTTGTGAAAATTAGAGACTTTGTATGGTTTGGAGGGACACTTTCCGAAATAGAGACTTTTGTATGGGACTTTTTAAAGATCTAAATGCATGTCAACTGGTGACGTTTTGGCCAAACATAGTCAAACTTACTGAAAGTATTTATTTTGAGATACCCTAAACCATGTGATAATCGATTTAGTTCAATGCCATTGATTTTCAATGAAGTTTGGATTCATTCCTCCAGGGCCCTTAATCGTTTAGAACATGGCCAATTAAGAAGTTGATCAACAAGTCTACCTTGGATCTTGTTGTGATGGAAGCTGTTCTTATTAATGACAGCATAATGTCCATCTCTTAATTGCCATCTCTTGCTGTCATGTCCATCTTTTGCTGCACAGTGAAGAGGTGTCTAGCCACCCTGTGGAGTGATAAACAAATGTATTGAAAAGAAGTACACACAGTTTTCAGAAATTTATTATGGCAATGGCAATGGATTTATATACCGCACATATCACATAGTTTCATGGTGGTTTACAATTCTTCTCTAGGGTGAGATCGGATGTCAGCCTGTAAAGGCGCCTCTGGCAGCCGCTATCAGTCCATATTTGGACTCACCCACCCACCCAACCCAAACATGAATGTAAAGATAGATGAAAGATAGACCACCACACCGGGAAGTACGTCCCCTACTCTTTTCAAACAGTGTTAGGGTTCTTTAACATCCCACAGATTATTAGGTACAAGTATTGTAAGACGGGACCTATGGTTTATTGTCCTTATCCGAGAAGACTAGAAAGTCTAACCATTTGCAGATGTAATTACAAAGGTGGCACTTTCTCCTCAATTATTTTAAAGACCCTGCATGTTTGTCCGGCCGGGGTTTGAACTCGCGACCTCCTGCACAGTAATCCAGTGCTCTACCAACTCAGTTAACAGGTCGACGGTTATATTTATTCTTAAAGATTATGACTCTCCTTACATTCTCCGCTTCAAAAAGCTTAAATTGCTACCGATAAGCTACTGGCTAGAAATTAAGGATCTTATCTTTTTCTTTAAATGCAAACAGGGCCTGTATGATCTAGATATTTCCTGTTACGTCACGTTTTCTTCTCTTGGTTCTTCTCGCTCCCGATCAGGTCAGCAAAATCTACTGCAGCCCAACGCCTGCAGGACTACACTCTTCAGAAATTCTTTTTTTAATAGAATTGTCTTTATGTGGAATAGTCTTCCTCTGTCTATACGTAATTGCATGTCACTTCCATCCTTTAAGAACCAGATTTACTCTCACTACTTTTCTAAACTGGACACTACTTTCGACACAGACAGAATGCGCACATGGAAAACTTATTGTTCTAAGTGTTGCTCTTACAATCTGACTTGTTGCTACTGATTACACTCTTTTTTTCTAATTATATTTCAATTAAAAATTATTATATTCGATATGTTAGCTTTCGTATTTCTTATTTGGCTGACCTTTGCATGGGACCTGTGTCCTGTTGGTCAAACCCTCAACCAAGTTGCTGTTTTATGTCATCATAATGTTTCTTAGTTTATTTTTGAATTTTGCATCATTGTAACAGCTCTTTTGGTTGTAAAGTTAATAAATAAATAAATAAATAACATTAACCCATTGACTACCGCAGGTTTTTACATTTTCGGAGTGATTTTCCACCTATAAACGATGAATAGCAATTCGTGACTCTTTATTTGAACTACCAGGGAAAAGTGGTTCTGTCCTAAGCCACTGGAGGCTCAAGGTTTCTGAAAACGTCATTTTCACGTAGCTATTTTTTATCCGTGAAGCGACAACAATGGCCCAAGTTGGGTTTGCTTGCGATTTCTGCTAAATTTACAGCCATTTTTCATCTTTAGCGGCTGCCTGATGAGCATCATTAAGCGTGATGGTAGCTAAGAGTCCACTTTCTCAAAGAATCGAGCAAGGTGATGTACTTTGTTGTTGAATTTGGCTTGTTACTTGATGAACTGGGAATTTGGCCGGTCGAACACTTAGTACCTTTGGGACTCGACTATTGATGAATTTCTCGACCTACCGCCACATATTTTGGAATTTCTGTGTACTGAAGATGACCAGGAGCAGGAAATTTTGGCGGTACGTCGGAGTGGCTGTAGACTTAGTTTATATGTGAAAGAATTGGGGGAAGGAACGGGCGCTGTCAAAAATTCTTGTTAGTTCCCAGCATGCAATGTGCTCAAGATGTTGAAAATGTCGGGAAGGCCCGAATGCACTGGAACAAAAGGCTGTATCTACGCTCGGGAGAAGAATATGAACAAAAAAAGTCATTTCTAAGCTAGAAAAAGGACTGAATTTCGTTATGATGGTTGAATTTTGGTTTTTCGACGATGATTTTCTCTAAAAAACAGAAGACAAAAAGGGGCATTTTTGTTGTTTCTCTTTGACGTTAAAAACGGCCAGTTTCGTTCTTGTCCAAACTCAAAAGGCCATATTTGGTAAAAATCGCTACGTTTCTTGCATTTATTGGATATCCAAATTTAAAGGGCATTCCATTTCGTGCTCACAACTAACAGTTAAGGCAATATTCGTGCGATTGAGAAAGTTGCAATGTTTTGAAGCATGGGAGTTTTTTACGGCCGGTTTTGGCCGGCACGGGTGCCAATTGGTTAATATGAGTTTGCACATTATGGTGAAAATGTAGGAGCTAGCATCATCTGTCTCACATTTTTTATTAACAGTCTGAGAAAAACAAGCAAACCATACACAAAAATGGAGGAAAGTGTGGAAGACTAAACTGGATTCCACAGTAACTTGGAATTAAATTAACTAAGGTAACTACATGTACATGCTACTTCTGTCAAATACATAAAACAGGTTAACATGCAATCTTGCACCTCAAGTCTTTGTTCCTTACTGCGCATGCTTGAAGAAACTCCAACCAGTTGCAAAAATATTAATACACTCCGATCCCAATAAAAAACTCACTCTTCTCCTGAAACTCTCCCTTAACAGTTACTTCATGCACACAACGGGCAAGACTCCCCTCCCCCCTCTCCCTTAACAGTTACTACATGCACACAACGGGCAAGACTCCCCTCCTCCCCCTCCCTTAATAAATGTTATCGGACCACATTTTCTGCATGGTCTTGCATTTTGTACGAAGAGAAAATGTGGTCCAACAACATTGATAAGGGGAGGGGGGACCTCTTTTCAGTTGGAATTAAGTGTACCTTCTCAAGTATTTTTGCAACTGGCTGTGGCAACTCTTGAAAGATCCATTATGTTTATGATTCTGACAAACAATAAAAAAACACAACACCTACCTGGCACTGAACACATACCTGGCACTGAACACATAGTATGCACAGTTCAACCAGAAGAATGTCAGACTTCTGGATCAGATTTTTCAGATTCAATCATTTCCTGACTGCCGGTCAAGGGGAGCGAAGACTCTGGGTACGGGACTGGTAAACAGTGCTGATCTATCTGCTGTAAAGACATAATTATTGAGTTTGTAAGCCTTAAAGTGTAAGTGCAAAGTAACATACAATATCAATCACACTTGTCTAGTAAACAACGATGATTATGAAAAAATTGAAGGAACGCAGCCAGGATGAGTCATGATAAAAACTTGAATGGATGTTCTCTGGCTAAAAATATTAAAAATTGCGAGCTTTTGACCACTAGAACTGTGGTCCACATTAGGCGTGATGGAGGTGTGCCAAAATTCTAGAAATTTCCTGATGCGGAAATTTCCTTTGTCAATGATTGACACGCTGTTGAAGTCAATAACATGGTTGTGAGACCAAGCATGATTGGCAATTCTGGAGCCTTTGGCCACTGTCTTCACATTCCTAATATGTTCTTTTTCCTCATGGCAAAGGATCTGCCTGTTTTGTCAATGTAATTCCAAGAACAGTTGCCACAGGGGATTTTGTAGACAACATCGGGTTGTGAAGCTAATGGGGGTCATGACTTAGGAATCAGAAACTCTTGTTGAGGTGTTTTTAATGGCCTGTTAGATAGATAGATAGCCTTTATTTTAAAACGATGAGTATTAAAGCTACATGAGCTTGTGGGGTGAGCTTGTGTTAACAACATTAATATCGTGTTTTTTTAACAAAATAATGTGTTAAGGGTTCGGTGACACCTTTGATGTACAGAAGGGACGCAAAGGAGTTGTACTGGGTTGAGCGATTCCACTAATTTGAAAAACATACCAACTAATTCTTCAGGAGAAGGAATCATGGAAGATCGGGTTCTTCTTGTCTTGATATTGTGAATAAATTTAGAAGGATAGCCGTTGGACTGTAGGGCTGAGTAGACTTTGCCAAGTTCTCGATTTCTTTCTTCTGTGGTGTTAGGGAGGTTCAGAGCTCTGTGTAAAAGGGTTGCTGCAGTGCTCTCTTTGTGTTTAATGTCATGGTGGGAGTTAAAATCTAAGTATCTGTCTGTGTGTTGGTTTCGTATAAACATCGACATACATGTAGATGGTGCTATTATGATGAGATACTTAAGTGTCAAGAAGTGGAATCTGGCCATTGAATTTTTACTTCATTCATCTTTTTGCCCATTGAAGACTACAGTTCTAGTGGTCAAAAGCTTGCAATTTTTAATGTTTTTAGCCAGAGATGAATGTCCATTCAAGTTTTTTTAACGATGCTTATATTGAACAAACCTTGATCATCGCAGATGTGAATACTGCTTGAGCAATAGTGAAAATAAAGCCTTGTACAGAAATCGAACCCATGACCTCCGCGATACTGGTGCAGTGCTCCAGGAATTGAGCTAACAAGCCAACTGGGAGCTGGTCATTTTGTTAGTTCCTACATGAAATAGTTACCCATGAGTGAAGAATATGCGAGAATGAGCATATGAAAATCACATAATTATTTGAACTGCGGATTAAAGAATGAATAATTTTTATGCGAATGATCATCGCAGTTATGAACACTAGCAGTAGTGAAAATTTAGCTTACTTCAACAGCAAAATTATAGACACTATGCATTTAAATACCTTTAAATTACTGTTTTGTCATATTCAAAATAGCTTCACTGACATCGTTCAGAATGAAAAATTCTTTAGAATTTTGATCTCCAAAAAGGAGGTTAGCACCTTAATCTGAGATTACAGTGTATTAGCAAAAATAACAATAATTGGAAATTAGCATTTGGATATGATCAAATGTGCCTTACATGTACGTGTCAAGTATACATGTAGATACAAAATAACATAATATAATCCTAAATTACTTAAAAGCCTTAAACATCTTACATTGTAAAAAGCCTACCTGTTT
>JAEMWC010001249.1:0-82500 GCA_016490735.1 Pachyseris speciosa | reverse complement strand
ACAACAAGGCTTTGCTGTAATACATACAACTGTAAAAATGGTCAGGCCCATGATACAGGACATGTTTCGACAACAAGGCTTTATATTTTTGTAAACGTTTTACAATAGCCCATTTCCGATATGTTTGGGCGCGCGAGATTGGTACCAAGTTTGGACGTGAAAGCGAGGCTTGGGGAATAAAGCGGCAAAGTCAAAACTTACAGATAGTAAACAACAAAAGAACAAGGATCGAAATTGAAAATATTCTACTCGCTGGAGATGGTGAAGTACTGTGCTGTTGCTGTTTGTATCATTGGGACTCATAACAAACCAAATCTCTCATATTTCCGTTTTCCTGGCAATGGAAAATTGCGTAAGAAGTGGGAAAAGTTTTGCAAAAGAGCCGATGCCAAATTCAAGAATCTTACCGATCCTCGAATTTGTTCGCTTCATTTTCGAAAACAAGACATGAAAAAGGCGCCATCTGGCGAGAACTTCGTTAAGCGAGCTCTCCCTACCGTATTTGATCCAGAAAAGGCAGCCACAAAATCGAGCCCGATTAATCTTCGTACAGAGAGACTCAATAAGAGAAGTCTCCAAGTTAAGCGATCAGCTGACAATGATGAAGAAATACCCCCAAAAAAGAAAGATTAGAAATCAGCAATGTAAGTTTAATTGACACCGATTTATTTCAAGACTGCGATTGCATTAAAACGCATTTACTCTCTGACCACGACTACACGAACAGAATTGACGAAGTTGACCCGCTGCACAAAAATGTGTTATGTCAAACCGATCTTAAATACCATGGCAGAGCTCGAGAAAATTGAACAAGAACTAAAGATACTCACAACTAAACCACAAAGCTCCAAGCAAGAACAAAAGCTCGGTATATCGGCACAGAAAAAACGAGAGCAAGTCGCGCAGGACGTGTTGAAAAGTGATGAAGCTGTTAAATTTTACACAGGTATCCCATCACTTATGTGTTTCACATTTCTGTTAAATACCCTCCTGCCATACAGAGAAAACATGAAGTACTGGGACAAAAACAAATCTAAACAATCACACTACCAAAAAGATGCCCAAAATAAAAAACCTGGACGAAAACGTGGTCTTCAAGTCAAAGAAGAGTTTCTTCTTGTGTTGCTGAGGTTAAAATTAGGACTCATGGAACGGCACCTGGGTGATATGTTTGCCGTCACTGTCAGCACGGTTAGTCGCGTGTACATTACTTGGATCCGGTTTTTGGCCCTCACATTCAAGGGCTCTCTACTTCGCTGGCCTTCAAAGGAGGAGATCATTGCCCACCTGCCGACCTCTTTCTGCAAATATCCCAGTACAAGAGTCATTATTGATTGTACGGAGTTTTTTATACAGAAACCTTCATCTCCAAGCGCACAGAAGGCAACATGGAGTGATTACAAACATCACAACACTGTAAAGCTACTAGTGGGAATAACACCATCAGGTGCTTTTTCTTTCATTTCCAATCGCTGGACTGGAAGTACAAGTGATAGGCGTATCACTCAAGAGAGTGGCTTGCTTGACCTTCTGGAAGAGGGAGACCATGTTATGGCAGACCATGTTATGGCAGACAGGGATTTTACCATTAGGGATCTTCTTACGAAGAAGAAAGTAGTCCTTAACATACCACCCTTCAGCAAAAGTAAATACCAGTAATGGAAATTCATCTTTTATTGCAAACATGGATAGGTGTGATTGATTTCTATTTCTTTACAAGGTTTCCTGAAGCCTTCAACTCTACTTGTTTGTTACTCATAATAAGCAATCATTAATATTATAGTTTTCTGTCAAAAAAGCAGGTAATTAACAAAACCAGGTTACTATTTTTTTCTTTACTCTGTATTTTTCACAGGTAAACAGCTTTCAAGAAAGGCACGCAAGGACACAAGTTCTATTGCCAAAGTTAGAATCCATGTAGAAATGGCAATCGAGAGACTGAAAGAGTTTAAAATATTTGAGGGAAACATCCCATTAACATCTGTGAAGAATATTAACCAGGAAGTTATTTTATGTGCATCATTATGTAATCTCCTCCCACCACTTGCAAAGTAATTTCAAAGTCAGTTTTGTTGATTTTACTGAAGATACCTTGCAATGATTCATTTCCACAATAATCTGAGGAAATAATATTATTTGCCCCTTAAGCTGAGCTGAAACAATGGCTACAATTACTATAAAAAAGGAAACTAGTAACTATGAAAATTGATGCAAGTGACTTGGGCTTTCATTGAAGTATATTGCAGTCACATACCCTAACCATCTGTTCATGATATAAGTACATGTAAAATTCTACTTGAGAAACCAGATTTTGAACTTTCATTTCTTGTGCATTTGGTGATATGATGACTAGTTCAGTTTCAAAATACTAAAATTAATTAATTATTCCTCTTGAATCTGCCACTGAACCACAGTATGTCTAAAAACAGAGAATCTGGAATATACATTAAATTAAGACAACTGGTGAAATAATCTCTTGGTTAGTAACTCAGGAATCATAAAACTTTTGTAAAAAGCAGTCAATTTCTGTAGGACTGCTTTCCAAAATGTCTCATCAAACTCCACCTCAATCACCAGGATTCCTTTGTTGGTGTATATAATTAAGTCAGCTACTTTGCAACCAGTTGTTGCAAGTTCCCCTTCAATTTGATAATACCAACGGCCATTAACTTTGGTAATATACTCAGCTGCTGCAATATGAGGGGAAGGTTTCGTTTCGCAAACAAGCTTTTAACCTCCACTACCCTTCTTCCACAACAATCACAATATCGGATACCATCAGGGCTGGCACCAATGTGTGACCACAAAACATTAATAACAAGGCCACTGTTTTCAACACATAAACCTTTGTGCTTTTTCTGCATTTTTTTTATGTAATTCTCTATGGCTGTCTTTTCCTTCTCATGACCCCACTGGAATTGCTGTGGTTACTTATCTGCTGGAAGGGGACAATAGTTTAAAAGCTCCTTGAGTGTATTGTCTTTATTTGTGCTGTCACAAAGGTGACAAATTTTATAAAAGTTTGATGCAGTAAGTCTGCCTGTCCTATGGGTTTTCCAGAATTCAGTCTCCCCTTGGGTTTTGGTTTTCTCAAAAATTATTTCAGGTTGTTCCTGACTCAGGGTAATTGCCTCAAAAAAGTGGAATATTGCTTCATTGTTAGGGGAAGTTGCATTTGGAAAATCAAGACTGTGTGAAGAAATAAATTCATCTCTTATTTCAAAGATTGAGGAAAGCTCAACAGCTTTCACTTCTTCAACTGATTCCATATTCCCTTCCGTAGTTATAAAAGATTGTAGGATCTCTTCACTGACAGGGAGAGCTGGAGGATGTGGAAGAACATGCAGCACCACTGCCTCACTGCATACCTTTTCTAACCCTTTCCGGAAGATTTTGCCAAGTATTTCAACGTCTGGAGTCCTCGAACTTAGGTCAAATTCTGAAAGAACGGGATACACTTTCTGTTTTTTTCCATACTCTGTCTTTGATAGCTTCAGCTCTTGCAAAGGACAAGAGTTGGTGTTAGGTTTTGCCCTCCTGACCCACTGACACTGACCTGAAGTACAGGACTTCAACTCACTTAAACGTGCAGTATGTTCCAAATCGAACAATACAGCAGCAATATGACGACAGTTTCCATCCAATCTATAAATTAAAATGAATGAAAAATAAAAGATTAAGAACTAACCATTGAACACAGAGAGGAGGGGTGAAGGAGAAATCGACTTTTTTTTTAACTTTCCTGGTTCCCTTATTTAACTACATGAAACATTACCTTAATTTTTTAAAGTTAAGAAAACCCTAAGACCCCTCTTCCATCTTATATTAAGATGCCATAGTGTTCAAAGACTCAAGCATGCAAGGACACGCCGTGTTATCGAGGTGAAATCCTTAGAACTGTTCAATCTACTGCTTACACTGTAATTCTATCATTCTTACCCTCCTTTGCAAGGACAAAATCCATCCTTGACGACTCCAGAGTTTTTCAGTACGATAAAACCATTGTAAGTGGGCTTGCTATCTTCTGTTTTGGATCTTTCTGTCGGTTGCACTTTGAACCGAAATAAAGTATCCCTTATCTTTGACGCAGCGCATCATGCAATCTTGTACATGGCCATCCGAGAACAGTTTATACCCATGTAAGCTTTTAAAAGATTTCAGGTCCTCAGCCGTGTATTCCTCAGTTCCAACTAAATATGTATGTAAATCGGCAAACGTAAATTCTGGCATGGAGGCGAAGTCGTATGTCCAGTTTTAAATATGCTTTGGGTTCGGCAGAATTCCGGCTTCAGTCTTAAGTTTACTTGCTATCACCTCTGAAACGTCTTCATCTTCATTGTCAATCCGCCGTATTTTCATCTCGAATGCTTTTTCAGCGAGTTCCACCAGTTCACACTTGCGTTTATTTCGCCCCTGATCGGATACCTACATACCTCTATTTGTTAGATACTCTTTTAACCATGGAACAGTCTTACTTTTGAAATGATCTGCCATCTTGCAATGCGATATTTCTAACCTTGAAGGAATACCCGGTACTAGGTAATTGTTTTGCTGTTCACATCTCCCGCTTTATTCCCCCAAGCCTTGCTTTCCCGCCCAAATTTGGCACCAGTCTCTCGCGCCCACACATATCGGAAATGGGCTATTATAGCATATTAGTACTATTGCAGTTCCCCGAATGCTATCACTATTAATAATAACTTTTGCAAATAAGCACCTACTAAGAACCTAATCAGCCCATTATGTCACTGTTATTGGAAAAAATACCCCAAAATATAAGAACCTATTCCATACCTGCCAACCCCCAGAGTACAAAAATCTGGAGACGTCCCCCCAGTGAGGGGGGGGGGGGGGTACTAAAAAAAATAATGAGGGTACGCTCCACCCCGAGGTCCGACCCCTTACCCTTATATAAAAGAAATCCACTTCCTTGACATCTCGAAAATACTGAAATTCATGAAAAATTCTTGAAAAAGGCCACTGAAGGTATTTCCCGGGAGATTTGGAACTCTAACCGGGAGACCGGGAGATTTGATAAAAAACTTGGAGACTCCCGGGAAACCAGGGAGAGTTGGCAGGTATGCTGTTCAGCCTGAACTCCAAAATTCTCGGTTCTTATACCCGGGTTTTTTACTGTAATGCAAGTTGACAATAAATGAATTATATTAAGCCAGCTTACATTGTTGACAGTAAAACATGAAGCCCTTCAGTATTAAAACAATTTTTCATATCATAAAGGTTATGGGCAGATGTATTACATGCTAGATGATGATTTGGATGTAATTAGGTATTCTACCTCGCTTCCGCAGACAGTACACACAAGTGAAAGAAACTGGGACCCAGTTCGCTGGCTTATTTGCACGGAATGAGCGCTGAGAGAGGGACCTTCGTGGAATAATACGATAGTTGTTCAAAATTAGTGTTTATTAATGCTTTTTTTCCTGATTCCAATCTACCATGAGTCTGCTTAGAAAATTTGAGTGAAATGCCGCCAAGAGAACAGAAGAGAGTCGTAGGTATGACAGATTGATGGAGAATGTTGTTCACACAGATTTCCAGCAATGCTGAACATGCGGGTATAAAGTACAGGTTACATTCCAAAGGTCACAGGTACAGGTCACTGTTTTATTGATTGGTAACTAAGCCAAACGGTTTCTCCTCAATCTAAAAGAAAATTTTGGATTGTGATTAGGGTTAGGAGACACTTTTGGGCTTCTTTATTTATCTGTAGCGTGGTGACCTGTATGTTGACCTGTGGGATGTGACCTGTGGGATGTGACCTGTACTTTATACCCGCCGATGCTGAACCGAGTTTTAAAAAAATCGACCACCGGTAGGCCATAGGGTGGGCCATAGGGTAGGCCATGGCCTAGGCCACGTTTTGTCCACACCAACAAAAGGTGACATTTAATTGGCTGCGTTTGTCCGCCAACTAAGACAACACCAGAAACCGCCGGGACTCTGTAACATCATTTCTCCCAGAATTTTCCGTTTTCGACACAAAGCAGGAAGATATAAAGAACAAAGAACATACCTTCAAAGTTACAAATCTTCTTTTCCGCCATATTTAAAATTGTGCTTAGCAGCCAGGCTTCAGTTTTGGATCTTGGAACAACCATGGTAACCAGTCTTTTTACGATCCATGGAACCCGGAGGGGGGAGGGGGGGGGGGGGTACTAAAAAAAAAATTTAATACGGGGAGGCTCCGCCCCGAGGTCCGACCCCTTACCCTTTTATATACCATTTTTGACAGAAAAGGTAGCCCTTTCGTATACCGTCCATTGACAAATAGCACCCCTTTCGTATACCTAAAACAGGAAGTCGTCTTGTCATTTTCATGTAACGTTCAACAAATTAAAACAGAACAGTCATATGGGATGTGTGTTCGAAATATTTTAAAGAAAGGCCCTTTTCAATACCTCAATGACAGATTTCCCTACCCTTTCATATACTTGGACACATGAAATCCCTACCCTTTCATATACCTGAAGCGTGAAAAAGGTACCCCTTTCGGGCGAAGCCTCCCCGTATAGGCCATTATAGGGAGTACCCCCCCCCCCACCCCGGGCCATGGAACAACAAATGCTCCTTTGCGTAAAATCCAAAATACTTTCAAACAAACTATTCAAATTCGAAAAATATTGACATGTAAAAACGATGTTACATGGCAAATAGCATATCAAGATACGTGCTATGCTTATCATTCAGTGGTGCAATATGGGGCGCCGATTGTAAAAAAAATTATTTACCTTAATTTTGTCATTTTTTTCATTATTTAATAAATAAAGTTTTATGATATGATACCACACAATACGCCAGAATGTATTTCATATAAATTCATATTATTTGATGTCATGGCTTTATTATTTGATATAATAAATCATGATTTCATTTCATGCGTTTATGATTTGATATAAGAAACCATGATTTCAAATCATGCGTTTATGATTTCATATCGTAAATCCTGATTTCAAATCATGCGTGTATGATTTCATATAAAAAATTCTGATTTCAAATCAAGCGTTTATGATTTGATATAAGAAATCATGATTTCAAATCATGCGTTTATGATCTGATATAAGAAATCGTGATTTCAAATCATACGTTTATGATTTGATATAAGAAATCCTGATTTCAAATCATGCGTGTACGATTTGAAATCACGACTTCCTGATTTAAATATATCTTTCATATTTGATATCAGGAATCGTGATTTAACTTAATAAGTATGATTTAACTTAATACATAATCGGTGCGAGCCCATGTGACAAGTCACAAGACTATCCATTGCGCGGGAAAACGCAAACATGGCGAACGAACTGTCAAGGTCAATTGCTTCTGCCGTAACCCAGGCAGTTGAAAGGGCTGTCGAGGAGGCTCTATCACGTCTTCCAAGTCAGGGGATGACTTCTACAAGCTCAAGCTCCACCTCAAATCCGAACCCGATCTCGACCTCGATCTCCACATTGAGCTCAACTTCAACTTCTCAACAGGTATGTACGTGTGCTCGCCTGCAAACTATCATTGTGTCGCGTGTGGTATTTAATAGATAATTAATATTTGGCCATTTTCATTTTTTTTTCTGTCTTACTGTTGTCCTTGATGCTGGTTCCCTGTGGATTGCTTGTTGTTCGAGTAGCTATATTAAAGATGCGTTAGGAACGAAAATCCCCCGGCCTTTATACATTTTATATTTACCCTTTGCGTGACTTTGTTGACAGTCGCCAAGTTATCGCTCTTCAACAACTTGAAACGTAACCCTACATACGAACTTCTCATTGAACTTTATTTATATGGGGGATAGCTGATAAAAGGTAAATCAGTGTCAAATGTTTACTACCGTTTCAGGACATATTACCTGTTTCTTTGTCAACGGCCAATAATGGACAGCAACCTCATTCGTTAAATGAAGGCACAAGGTGAAATATCTTTCATTAATTGAACACTGTGTAATGTGCATTATACGATATAAACATACAAGCAGGAGCGGATCCAGAACGTTTAGGAGTTCGAGGAAATTGCTGTAATGAAACGTTCAATTTTCCAGAAAGCTGCTAGCATTAACTTTTACATCATGTATTTGAAATGTATAAGGTTCTAAAAAAAAAAAGGGATTAAAGTAACCCTTTCATTGAGTATTAGCGCTATGAAGGGGGTGGTCATATTTTCTGTCTTCAAAACTACAAGAAAAAAGGAGGGGCCGCGAGCCCTTCGGTCCTCCCCTTAATTCCGCCCACGACAGGTATGAAATTAAACTACAATGGAGGAAGCCAGACCCGTTGTAGTCGGCAGCTCCGTACATAACCAGCGCATCGAGCGCCACAATCGAGCCGTTAACGAACAAGTGTTTAGTGGCTTCAAGGAAGAATTTTATGATCTAGAGAGAGAAGGGATTTTGGATCCTTTAAACGAGACAGACATGTTTTGCCTGCAGTACATATACCTACCAAGAATAAACCGGAGACTGACAGAATTCACTGATGCGCATAACAATCATGGTGTGTCAACAGAGAGGAACAATTCTCCGGCTCAGTTGTTTTGGTTAAATCTCCATCTTACTGCCTTCAGAGGAGGCAGGTCTTCTGACGACGCTTGGCGTGGTATGAACGTCCGAGATTTGATGTCAAGCCAAACTCTTCCTCACGTTCAAGTTCCTGATACAACTAATCCTCTGAGCCACGAATCTTACCTCCAACTGCAGCGTAATGTGGACCCTCTCTCCTTGGCCAGCGCCAAAGATCTCTACCGCCGTGTTGTGCAAATGGTGGGAGAAATTATGCAACAGCAGGATAGCAATGACTAAACGTGATGCAGATAGCAATTTGTTAACCCTTTATTTTACTTTGCATTTTTTGTTTCTGGTTTGTAACAGCGCAAACCAGAGGTAGCCATTAGTCACAGCTCGTAATATTAAGTTTACTATAACTGAAGCTCGAAAACTAACTGGAAACCAAGTGGGGTGAGGGGGTGTGTATCAACCCATCCTGGTTTCGTCAAATGTTGTAAAAATGTCGCCTCCTTTCGCTCCCAGCTCCCCTCCCCTTCACAGCCGTCTGGGCTCAATAGGATTAAAAGGCGGCAATTGTTTACAATTAAGCTTAATTTCAGGTGCCGTGAAAAAACTCCGCAAAACTGACACTCGTCACATGGACGGACTCAACATAGTAAATTCATCACAGTGATACAACAATTAACTGCAGTTATGACGTATATCAATATAATATTTCCAATCAAAACATACACGTTTACTTTTCATTAACACAGAATAACCTCCTCAAAATAGAGTGTTCAAGCGTATCCAAAGCAAGGAGAATTTTTAATTGCAAAATCCATCTTTTGTTTGAATTCTTCAAACTCTGAATAGCAGACTGGTAGCCTGATATTATTGGAGCACGTATTGGCCATTGGAAAGGGCTCGTCATCTGCAAACGTTATGGTGGCGGGTTCATCAAATCCCAGTGGTGGTGGTCTGCTTGCCCCAGTCACAAACACAAGCACTTCTTCGATAGAAGCTTCCGCGTCGTTTGCTACAGGAAAGTGATTCATTATCATAAGAGATAGTATGTTGGAGGTAAATGAAAGAATGGGCAAACTGTAAAGAAACCAACTTTCCTAGTCATACTGTTTTGAAGTCTTTGTACAAACACGTCACTTGAACTGTCCTCTTGTTTTAAAATAGAAAACAAGTACATGCAACAGATACAAAGATTACGTATACGTTTTTCCGAGACAAACGTTTTCCCTCTTAAAAGAGGTGCCCCAAAGAAGAGGTTCTACTGCATTGGAAAGAAATCCGAGAAACGAAACTCTATTATTGTGTGATTAGATATTTCGTGTAAAATTGTACGACAAAGACTGCGATATGACACTTGTCATGTAGGATAGATTTCGTGACATAACACTGAACAATTTGTGAACCAAATCTGCGCTGAATTTACTCTATGAACTAGTGTAACTGCATGTTTTTACTTACGCTAAATAATAATAGATGTATTGCAATGTTGCAAGCAACTTACCATATTGTATGGCAACTTACCTTCACAGTCTTGAAGATAATCTTTCCAGTAAACAATTGCCCTCTGCTGGGCCGCGTAACGGTTTGATCCTGGTTGCGCATAGTCGATGTGGAACAAGGCGTCCACCATTTCCGCCGTTAGTGGTGTGTTGTCACGGCACAGACATTTCGCGAATTCTCTGGGATTTTCTTTTATTTTTTCGAATACCCCCAATGTGCGTAAACCATCTATTAGCTCTTCTAAAAGGTATCGCACCCTATCCAAAAGGACGTGACGAGCAATTATGTTAATGAAATGGTTCTTTTCAGCAAAATTTGTTGCTTGTGTCTTGGACCCTAGTGCAACCAAAATTTCCTGAACACCAACATCATGCAAAACAGCGTTGAGCCCGTCAATGTCGTCTGCGGTTGCTATCTACAAAAAAAACAAACAAACAAACCACCGGTATTTCATCGTGATTTAATAATAGTAATAGTGATCCTTTGTTTCCAAGATTGCCAATGGGTAATTGAAACGGCTGAGAAATAACAAAAACCCTAAGAAACAGTATCACACGGACAAAAATAAAGAGTTATAATTTCAATGGCCTAATAGTGGCGACTCTCTCTCCCTCTCTCTCTCTCCCTCCCTCTCTCTCCTCCTTCCCCATTATTTTTCCTTTTAAACGCGAAGCTTTCATGCACGGCCGGTCATAACATATTACCAAATCCACAGGTTAAAAGTGTCACAAGTGGTACTTTGCGTAGGTATTTTGATTTTGTAGTTGTACAACATTTATTTAGTTTCACCTTTGACAAGGAGTCCGACAACTGATTATCGTGGATATCGTCGAGGTCTGGCTTAGTGAAGTCGACACCGTGTGCTATGGCGTGGTACAGAGTTGGGCTCAAGAAGTTGCCACCGGGGCCTCCATGTACAAGCGACCAGGCCAAAATTACACCCACGAGGCGATAGTGTCCCTTTTCCCTTGCTAGAAAAATGGGTTAACGAGTTACCTTCCGACACGACGTGCATAAACCAAAGTAATAGGATTACTCTACGTTATGAGTACAAAATAAAATTTACCGTTTGAGTTGGGCACGAGAACGCGCCTATGTGCCGGTCCACCAAAAATCCCAGAATGTTCATTCGCTGCCTTTACCAGCAAACGAAGAAATTCCCTGCGAGGCCCACCAATGTCAACGGCACCTTCGCTGTTCCCAAAATCGTCCGCAAAACAGACGGAAATGATCGAGCTGGGACTGAAACGTTTTCTCTGCAAACATCGGCAGGAATCTTCCCAGATGTGACGGCGCCTTACGTTCACGATGGTTCTCCCCTCAGTATTGACTCGAGCTGTTCTCAAGTCCCGCAATATTTCCTCCAGGTCACGACCAGGGCTGCTGTCTCTGTGACGTATTGAAAAATCAACAACTATATATCAATCACGAACATACAAACTGAACATAACCAAACTGAATAATAACCAGGCACTCATAATATCAACAATAATATATTTTAGTAGATACCACACAATTGAATAGTGCTTTAATTTTCGCGCGCTCTTATTGGTTAATTCAGAGGTGATTAGCAAGTACTATTCACATCCGAGCGGCCGGCGCGCGAGATCACCGACTGCTTTTCGGTATATTGTCAAACATAAAGTAATGTTTTGGTCCGCCAATTATTCAGCTTGTGTGGTATATACTAAAACAATTATTCACCTCACTGTAGGTGCAAGTGGTGGATATTTACCTCGTCGCTTCGCGGCTTGGTAAATATCCACCACTATTCACCTCCACTTCGGTGAAGAATTGTTAAATATTCAAGTACCGGAGTTTACCGACATAGTCCGTATGTTAAAATAGTCACAAGAGTTACCTTGTGCTAAGTTCCAGTGCCAGCATTACGTCCCGTTGATACTCCTCGTCCTCGTCACTGATGTATGGAAAAGGGTCTTCGTCAAGTAGTGTGACATAGGAGCTACAATAACAAAAGCAACAGTGACCAAAATAAATCGCGGATATGTACAAAAAACGTCGTTTAACTAGTTGGGAGTGTCGAAATAGATCGATGCACTATCGAGAGTCGCTAGAAAAAACAAAGATAATACCTATTAGCTAATTTTACAGAGATTGAATACTGTTTCAACTGTGAAATCAGTTCAATGACAACTTGATAGAATTACTTCGGGATAGCGTATTTTTTCTTGTGAGAAAACCACTCAAACAGATATGTAATGGTTTGTTCAATGTTAAAAGTAATCTTAGGTTTGATTGGTTTTCTCCCAGTAATAAAAAAAAGGAAATCCGGAAATAATTCTGCAGTACACCTAAGCATGTACGGAAATAGTATTTACCTGTAAGAACCTGGCTCACTTTGAATTGTCGCAGCGCTTGTAATGCTTCTACCTCCTGTTGTACTTTGAGTACTTGCATTGCTTATTGTGCTGATGGAACTTGAAGTGCTTACGCTGCTTGCAGGGCTTGCTGTGCTTGTGGTGCCGGTAGTGGTCCGTGTACCCGTAGTAACCGCCATTTCCAGTGGAGGTGGCAAATCGGGCATACTGTCGTATATGGTAAGCTGGTATGGGTCAGCCTTAAGTTGAGAAATGGATGAACGTGGTAAGAAGCCATATTGTTTGATATGGACATTCCATGTACAGTACTCGCTATAAGAGAGTGTTTACAGCACCTCTTTTCTATTTCGTCTTTGTTGTGTGTGTGTGTGTGTCAAGTATGAAAGGAACATCATTAGAGAAATTCTCAGTTATCTAAAATCGCCTATGCTAAAACGCAATACATTTCTTCGGGGTGGGGCCAAAGAAGAAAGAAGTAATAATAGTAACCTACATTTTCACCCGGCCACATCAAGGGAAGTCTCTTTGCCATTATGTATAGAGATCCCTGTGAGCACAGAGAGACAACCTCGGGAGCGTTCCATTGAAAAGAACTCGACGTGTGTGGGATGGTTAACTTTTTGGTTCCCGGCATAGTGCTGAGGCAAAAAAAGGTGAACAAATCCATCAGTCAATTTGAACACATTAGACAGTTGTTAACAGCACAAAACCTAGCCAGCGAAGACAGACGAATTTCCGGTCGTTATTTCGCACCACCTGTATTTTCCAGCGGCGTGAAACAACGGCAGGAAACCCGTCTACTTTCGAAGGCTACAGAAAACCTTGTGAGTGTGGTACCTCAAGTAAATATAAGGTAATACTTCGCCCTGAGACAAGCCAAAGGCCGAGGCGAAAACGCTGCTGACTTCTGCCTCTACCTGTGCAGCTTGCCATACCGATTGTAATGCTATTTTCCCGATAAGGCCCATTTCCGCCAACTTTGCCCTTTTTTCTCCGCGGGGAATCGGAATGAAGACATTGTCGCCAAGCTGATGGGGAAGGCAGATTATGTCTTTGTTATAAATTTTCACGGGCCTTGGTGTATTACTCGGTCTTTTTCGTTTAGTTGGCGGTGGCAGACATCCTGTCGTGTCACGAAAAACTGTCGGAAGTGGAGGTCGCCTCTCCAATGTTGTAGTCCTTCGATTCTACAAATGAACAACCAAACACTTGATCACTTTATTAAAGTCTGTAATCGTTCTAGAGGAGGACAAGTGCTCACAGGTGATGGTTTTCGAGGAGAGGGGAAAACCCGAATAAAAACCTCTAGGAACAGAGTAGAGAACCAACAAACTCAGCCCACTTGTGACGCCGGATCCGGGAATCGAACCCTGGACACATTGTTGAAAAGCGAGTGCTGCCACCACTTCGCCAACCCTGCTGCCCTAAAAATATCATTTGCCTTTTTCAACATTACATAACACCTTTGTAAATTGCAGCTATGTATGACGCAATTCAACACAGTTGTCAGTTGTAGGGTTTCGCAAGTTGTTGAAGAGCGATAACTTGGCGACTATCAAGTATCAACAAAGTCACGCAACGGGTAAATATAAAATGTATAAAGGCCGGGGAATTTTCCTTCCTAACGCACCTTTTATATAGCTACTCGAACAACAAGCAACCCACAGGGAACCAGCATCAAGGACAACAGTAAGACAGAAAAAAAAATGAAAATGGCCAAATATTAATTATCTATTAAATACCACACGCGACACAATGATAGTTTGCAGGGGAGCACACGTACATACCTGTTGAGAAGTTGAAGTTGAGCTCAATGTGGAGATCGAGGTCGAGATCGGGTTCGGATTTGAGTTGGAGCTTAAGCTGGTAGAAGTCATTCCCTGACTTGGAAGTCGTGATAGAGCCTCCTCGACCGCCCTTTCAACTGCCTGGGTTACGGCAGAAGCAATTGACCTTGACAGTTCGTTCGCCATGTTTACGTTTTCCCGCGCAATGGATAGTCTTGTGACTTGTCACCGATCATGTATTAAGTTAAATCATACTTATTAAGTTAAATCACGATTCCTGATATCAAATATGAAAGATATATTTAAATCAGGAAGTCGTGATTTCAAATCGTACACGCATGATTTGAAATCAGGATTTCTTATATCAAATCATAAACGTATGATTTGAAATCACGATTTCTTATATCAGATCATAAACGCATGATTTGAAATCATGATTTCTTATATCAAATCATAAACGCTTGATTTGAAATCAGAATTTTTTATATGAAATCATACACGCATGATTTGAAATCAGGATTTACGATATGAAATCATAAACGCATGATTTGAAATCATGGTTTCTTATATCAAATCATAAACGCATGAAATGAAATCATGATTTATTATATCAAATAATAAAGCCATGACATCAAATAATATGAATTTATATGAAATACATTCTGGCGTATTGTGTGGTATCATATCATAAAACTTTATTTATTAAATAATGAAAAAAATGACAAAATTAAGGTAAATAATTTTTTTTACAATCGGCGCCCCATAGTGCAATACTTGATCTCGAGCGGTCATCCGGAACATAATTGATGTGAGTTCAGTAAGTTTTGCACGCGAACATGTGTGGCTGTCTGTGTGGCTAAATATACATACCATGTAATGCGATAGCACTGTACTTAGTAAATCAATCCGGGAAATCAATCAATCAAAACTGGTGAGTATTGTAACAGTAATCACCCTTTGCGGTAAGTTTGTAGCTTATATCACAGGGAACCCAGACAATCTTTTTGTGTGACCCTTTGTTATTTTATAGTAAATGTATTGGATTTACCGTATGTTTCATGCTCTAGCGACGAATCGCTAAATATATGTATTGAACAACGCTAAATGAAAGTTAAATTGTCTTACCTGTGATGTACTGTCGTCCTTTTGCCTCAACAATGATATTTTAAGCGATTTTGTCGGGTTTTGTCTTCGCCGCTGTCTGTGCCTCATAAGAAGCGGTCCCCAACTAGCCCTCGAATAAATTCAAAATCAAGTGATCGAAATGCGTAGCAAGATCTTCATGTGCCAGCTGGAAACCGTCGTGCTGATTGCCTCTTTTCTGATTGGACGCCGTTAAATAATAACTTATTAGTCTTCCCCACAACGGTACGTATTTTGAATTGGTTATTGTTAAACGGTGTCCAATCAAAAACAGGCAATCAGCAGGACGGTTTCTAGCTGGCACATGAAGATCTTGCTACGCATTTCGATCGCTTGATTTTGAATTTATTCAAGGGCTAGTTCGGGACCGCTTGGGCGGATTTTCGATCGAGAGGCACGAGAAGAAGCGTGAATGTTTCGGCCTTTATGTTGCGTGGTTTGGAAGCTGAGCGATGCGATTTTCTGGGGAAAAATCGCCTCGGCGCTGGCTCGGTGCTGGAGCCGTTCAAAGGTCTTTCCACCCTTTTCATTTCTTATGAGGCACAGTCCACTGACAGTCGGCGGGGAAGACAAAACCCGACAAAATCGCTTAAAATATCATTGTTGAGGCAAAAGGACGACAGTACATCACAGGTAAGACAATTTAACTTTTATTTAGCGTTGTTCAATACATATATTTAGCGATTCGTCGCTAGAGCATGAAACATACGGTAAATCCCATACATTTACTATAAAATAACAAAGGGTCACACAAACAGATTGTATGGGTTCCCTGTGCTTATATCTCACGCAAATGGAATACATTTTCCGCAATCCTAATGCCAAGAAGAAGTGGAGATACAAAAATTATAATTTACATAAATTAAAGCTACATAGACTGCGAGTAGTCTCTAATTTCATCGATGGATTGTGGGGCGGGCGAAAGATACGCGCGTGCGAGAAGTTCGCCCGCCCTACAATCTATCGCCGAAATTAGAGACTACTCGCAGTCTAAAAGCTACAAGGAATATTGAATCACAGCTCATTGGATCCACTTTGCGCTTGCACTGTGCACTTTACATTTTAACACCACTTTTAGCTACTTCTGCGATCTACGTTCGAGCATCATTTTCTCTAAAATTCTAGCCCTTTTTAGCCATTTTAAGAGCAACATGGTTCACAAACGATAATGCTTCTAGAGAATAGTAAATACCTAAACAGCTTGTATAAAGGATAAGCCCTCCTTATGGATCGTTTTCACGGATGGTTGAAAAACGTATCACTTATGGATACATGCTCAAAAATTCCTAGATCATTGATAACTCTAGAGATCTTTGGGGGCGGCTTGCTATGATATTCGTCATATCTCCTGACTATTTTCTAGTCTCCATTGGCAAACACTTCAGACACTTCTAGCCACTCATAAATTCCTTTATTATATGACTGGCTCTTTCAGCTCTGTCCAGCACACGTAACATAACATTTCTTTGCTGTTTCAACTTCGCGAAAGATGATGTCGGGAACAAGCGAAAAATGTTCCTGCGGTATTGTGCTCACTAAAATACAAAACCGAAAAATTGGTTTGAATCACGGCAGCAATGAGTAAATTGATTTTTAGAAATTGTTTGTTTCAAAACAATGCGTTACGCTTGTTAGGTAAGCCACACCTTCAAACTCTTCGCATTCCATGCTGTTTACTTTCGCAATATTGATTAAAGTCGCTGGGATTGCTCACGGACAGGCCAAGTCGATGCGACAACGTAGTTGCCTTTAAGCACCATGTCACGACAAGCTTTTCTCGCTCTGTTAGTGCTGCTAATGTTTCAGGCAGTAACAAGCGCTTGGAATAGTAGCGAAGCGCGAGAGGCTAAAGAAAAGATGGATACTCTCTCCATAAAACTTCACAACGATATTAAGGAGCTCAAGGAAACCATCGAAGAGGCAAAAGAGAACATCACGAAAATCGTAGACAGGCTCGTTATTGTGAAGAAAGTACAAGTTCTCCTCGCGCAACTTAACCAACAGCCAGTTCCTGGAAAGATGTGTGAACACAGATACATTGTTCCTGATTTCCACTACAAGCAGGTGATATTGATTGAGACTAAGTCAGCTCTGCCATATGGCTACACAGCTAGTTTGAAAGGTAAGAGTTCTCTGTGCTAGATACAGTAAATACCTTGGTTTTTGTAAGATAATTTCGCTGCGCGGCAAGAGTACAATGTATGTTGACTATGTTCTCAGAGATTATTCTGCTCAATGAGAATACAGACGGCAAAGTAAAAACGTTTGAACTTTTGGAGACGGAGTATTCGCTGTTGAAAGGTCAGAGGTGGTTTTGCGATTTTGTGTGAATGAGTTTTTCTGGGAAGAGGTGGAAGAAAATTCAACCCTGCATTAGAATTCTTAGTCAGAAAATGGTCACAAATACTGCGAATAGCTAAAGTAGCTCTGACGCGGTTCTAAGGCCAATGAGCCGTTTGCGAATGCTTGTCGAGCAAAGTTCAACGTCCAACGATCTCAATGCACGCTTCGGCAAAACAGCGGCGAAAGCGTGAATCCTCGCGCGCGAGACTTACACGCGTGTCTCCCCTGTCTCACTCTCGGTTTGTTCGGATCGCTCCAGACCTTTCGTTAGAGTTCGTTCGATAACCGTAAAAACTTACATTTGTTTTGGAGTCTAGATTCCTTTCTTCCCTTTCACTATTCAGCGCCTCCTACACAGGCTAAGCCTGGGAGTTGAGTAGGAAAAAATACAAGATTGAAATGAATGGAGTTGAAATTAACCATGTTTTCGTGGATTTTTTTTAATTCCGGTGCAATGAAGTCCACTTTTGTCCGGCAACGTACAAAACTGGACCATCGTCGCTAGGCTTTTATAGATGCGAGGACATACATTTTACTGTGAATGATATATGAAATAAATCATACATGAACTGCGGAAATGAAATCAAATGAAGAATGATCCTCGCAGTTGTGAAGGCAATTTATGCAATTGCGAAAAGAAGCCTGAAAAAAATTCAGGACTTCAACGGGGTTTGAACTCGTGACCTCGCGATTACCGGTGCGATGCTCTAACAAACTGAGCTATGAAGCCACTGACGTTGGGAACAGGTCAATTGTGGGTTCATATGTTCCCATTTCATTTCCGCAGTTCATATATGATTCATTTCATATATCATTCACACTCATTTCTTTCACGGGAACATATGAACCCACAATTAGAGAGATTAAGTTCGAGGTTTTTCGGCTTTTCCCGCGAACCGCGAACGTCAAGAAGTCTCGTGACCAGTGCCTTGCCGTCAGGTTTGCGGTTTGAGGTTCACGTTTGTACGGCTAGACCACACTCTAGAGGTAAGTGATTTACCGCAAGGTTTTTTGCACCCTAAAACATCACAATCCCACGTTTGAGAGGAAATGCTACCTTTTAGAACTCTTTCGCTTATTGATTATCGAATTCTTTTTCATAGAAACGTAATTTTGAAGACGATTTCTCAGCTCAGATAAAAGTGAACGAATGAATGAAAACAAACATGGCGGCCTGCTATTTGTTGTTAGAACCAACCACGAATCTTAAGCCCCGAATATGGGCAGACGGTTAACGTAAAACCGCTAACCGCAAACCGCGGTTTGCCGTTTGCGGTAAGATGGCCAAACCTGTATCTTAATCTCTCTATTGACCTGTTCCCAACGTCAGTGGCTTCATAGCAGTAGTAGGGGTTGAGCAAACTTAACCCCGCGATGGATTAGGTGGATTAGGTGCCTATGGATTAGGTGGATTAGGTGCCTAGTCAATGACGTCACAGCATACTAATTTGGATTAGGTTTACTAATGAGCGTCACTCTAGTTCAATAGCAACAATAGACTTGCCCAAACTTGCCCGGTCTCTTTTTAACCCTGATTGGTTAGTCTAACTATCACCAATATTTTTTCAGACATTGCTCCAAACATGCAAGTCGATTCAAGCGCTAATGTTGTAACTTAGTTGAAAGCATTAAAATACAGGAACTTATTTGTTGTGTGGCAACAAAACTGATCCATCTATTCGAGAAACCGCTTGGTTCTGACTGTTCTTTTATGAAGCGGTAGTTCCGTTCACACAGCCAAAACACACACATGACAGGAATTTTAACCGAAAACCGCGTTCTCTTCTATCTCAATACTGAAAACCCCGATACTATCTGACCTCTCAGCTTTGGCGATGAGAGATGCGTGAGAGAAAATAAATTATTAGCTAACTTTTTTCGTTTTCCGCTCCGTTAGTCACGCACGCGTTATGCAAAACGGATCTCAGCTCTTCTCTCAACCCTATATTTGCATACAAACTCTAAAGTAAAAAAGCCCATGGGGGAACCTTCTACCATTCAACAACGACAATAGACGGCTTAAGTTGTTTGGAACGATCAATATAAACACGCGACTAATATGAATTACACGTTTCTTGAGAGACAAACATAAACTTTATTGTCTTTTCTCAGCGAATACAGAAACAATACAGAAAGTGATTTGAATTGAATAAAAATACATTTATTGACAACGAAAGCTCCAACAACTACGAAATGCTTAGCACAAAGTATCAGAAAATTAGGATGCAATCAATCGTCCTCTTGATATTTGGAATACTTGTAAGGTGACTTCCTGTGTAAACGTCGAGATCGTCTTGAAAGCTTCTTCGGTTCATCGTCCATGTAATTTACAAATTTTAATTGTGGGCGTTTACGCTTTCTTGCTGGCGACAGCGTTTCGACTGTGGGAGGGGGTGTCAAGATCGACGGAGGGAGGGAGGGAGGTGCGGGCGTGGAGGTTGCCATGGTAGATAAGGGATGTGGCGCTGGTTCCTTTACCGTTTGTTCAAGTGCTGGCGCTTGACCTGGAGTTGGTGGCAAATTGTTTACCATAGCCTCGTTAGAAATGTGTTCCCGCCCTTGAGGTTGAGGCAGAATTGTTGCTTCAGGTGTTAAGGAATTGAACTGGTGTTTATATGTTAAAAACTTGTTTTGCAACTGCATGTACTGCCTCGCTCTTTCGTCGTCTCCAAGGTTTGTACGATACAGAAGGTTATCCATATTATTCTGAATGCGCTGCATCTTCGGAATTACCGGGGGAACCATCTGGGTTTGCTGCTTGAGATACTGGAGCAGTTCCTGGGAAATGTTACTCTCTTCGAACCCTTTGTCGAATCTTTCTTCGCCAGGTAATACATTTGTTCGCAATCTGCAACTATCTGGAGTCGTTGGCTTGAGATCAACAAAAAGATATCCAAATGGTCTTCTCACCGCTTCTTCGTACTCTTTTTAAAACAAAGCAGTTTGTCTTGGGTACATTTGTTTGGCTAAAGTCAAAATCTGCAGTTTATCCCGAGGATTCTTGAAAAGGACCAAGTAATGACTGTTTAAGCTGATGCTTCGGTTGCCTTTGCCTTGGTGAAACAGATTTTGTACAATGTAAATAACGCTCAGGTTTCTATGATGGGATCCTTTTGTAAACAGGTTCACGATCCGATTATCACTTCCTGCTTCAATCATTTGGTCGTCGATGACAATCAAGTTGCGTATGTTGATATCCAAATAGGAATCATTGTCTAGAGAAGGCGGAATCCCCTTGACAAATTCGATTGTCGGTATCACCATCAATAACTGGGTGTAAGCGGGTTGCCACTGTGAATAACACCAGATTATTCTCTCCGGTGGCTGATCGATCACGGTTTGAGCTTGTTGCAAGAGTGATTGCACCCAGAACGTTTCTCCCGAGCCAGTCATCCCTGCAACCATGCAGGTAAATGGGTGAAGCATTTGAAACCGCCGACACTTTTCTTGAGACATCGGTATAACTGGAGCGAAACCGGAATAACTGTGTTTACTGTTCATGTGTCTTTGCATACTATCTTTTCTGGAAAAAACCTTTTGACAAACAGTACAGGACCAACTCATGTCAACTGAATCGAAGCTTAACTTCATCTGACAAAATGTGTAATGTTTCACAATGATATAGGTTTCAGCCATCAGAATTCTATTGTTTTCCCTCCTCCTCCTCCTCCTCCTCCTCCTCAATTCTATTGTTTACCACTACCGCCACCACCACCACCACCACCACCACCACCGCCACCGCCGCCACCACCACCACCACCACCGCCACCGCCGCCACCACCACCACCACCACCGCCACCACCGCCACCGCCGCCACCACCACCGCCACCACCGCCACCGCCGCCACCGCCGCCACAACCACCACCACCACCACAATTCTATTGTTTACCACTACCGCCGCCGCCGCCACCACCACCACCACCACCACAATTCTATTATTTTCCCTCCTCCTCCTCCTCCTCCTCCTCAATTCTTTTGTTTTCCCTCCTCCTCAATTCTTTTGCTCTATCACTATATTGAAATCAATATAAAGCGCGACACTGGAGAAAGTATGTCATTCGAGTTTGGGAAAGTGTTGCTTACACTTCATTTTCGTCAGAGTAGAAATGAAGAAACTTTACATTCCAAATACCAAGTTGTATGAAGACTATTATCTAAACCAAGCTAAGCAAAAAGGAGGTAATTTACCGGCTTTCCACGGATCCCGATTTCAGCAGGGATATGGCTTAGGTTCCATATTGAAAGGTCTGTTTCGCTGGGCAATGCCTCATTTACAGCAAGGTGCTAAAATGCTTGGCAAAAAGGCATTACAAACAGGAGTCCAAGTCGCTCAAGATGTTCTTGATGGAGATCATGTTAACACAGCGCTTGCAAAGCGAAGTAGAGAAGCTATTGGTGATCTAGTATCTCAGGCTGGGAGTGGTCAGAGTTCTACAAAAAGAAAAGTGCAGTTTCGTTGTTTACCTCCAGGGAAGAAACGAAAAACAGTTGTGTTGGATCAAGACCAAGACGACTTTGAACTTTGGTCGTAAATTAAGCTGGGCTCTCTATAAAATACTGGCGCCTACTATCCTTAATTCATTCTATGACCATGTCTCGAGTAGTAAAGAACAATCGCGGTTTCCTTGAAATCTTAACTTGTTGCCCTGAACATCAGCGTCAGTTTCTCCTGGAAACAGCCACTCCACAACAGATGCACGCATTAGTGCAAATTATTTATAATGTGCTTCGTGGAAATATTCCAGTCTCTGAAGAAGATAAGCGTAAAATGATTCCATTCAAGGATGCCATTCTTAATCTTGTTGAGCCAAGTATTCCTTACAAGACAAAGAAGCAAACCCTTGCTCAAGAGGGTGGAGGCTTTATTCAAGATTTGTTGATACCAGTTGTAACTAGCTTGGGGCCCCTAATGTTATAAAAAATCGCGAACTACTCTGTAGTGTGTTCAGTTGGTTCTTGTCGTTAGCGAGTGCTGGTCAATATGAAGAGAAAGGTCGATTGGGATCAAGAGGAAGAGAGTGATTATGAGGACACTAACACAAGTGAAGAGGAAAGTGATGACGAGGAACCTCGAATTAAAGATGTTTTAGAAGGACTTTCCCAAGCCGTTTCCAGACAACAGGCCTCCGATTTATTACACAGCATGGCGGCTTCCAAGGATATCTTGTTTTGGACACCTCGTGGACAGTTACTTCGAAACCAGAGAATAATACCAGTGACCAACATCTCAGAGCTGGTTGAATATGTGTTACTCCCTTATAACGACGATGTTTCCAAACCCCGCGCCCTCAAAACATTTATAGACGGGTTGGCAGAGTTAGGAATTAATAAACGTTATATAAAGAATAAGAAAACTTTGGCTGAGCTAATGGAAAAAGAACGAGCCTATCGGGATAAAGACGGCGAGGTTGGTGATGAAGAAATGGTTTCCGAAAGCAGTGATGTTGAAGATGACAGAGAAACCGAAAATCCTGCAAATCTGGAACATGAAGGAAATTCAGACGTTGAATGTTCTGAAGAGAGCGCAAGACCAGAGATTTTGTCCCAAGGAAAAGGCTCTTGCTACCATTGCAACGGGGGAAACATCTACCAAACTGCAGTAGTGAAATGCCCAAGATGCCACTGGCATGATGGTTATAAGACTTGTCCGATTTGCGCATACAAAATTCCTGTTGATCGTAAACACTCGACGGATGGATTTATTTGCTGCACTGATTGTCATGCAGTGAAAAATATTGATTCAGACACTTTTAAGAGGAGTCATTATCTTCCAAGCGAAGATGAAGACGATTGATTTTTCCTCCACACGAAGTTCAAGAGGATGACTGACGTTTATTCATTTCAAATCACTTTCTGTATTGTTTCTGTATTCGCTGAGAAAAGACAATAAAGTTTGTGTTTGTCACTCAAGAAAGGTGTAATTCATATTAGTCGCGTGTTGAAAATTAAGCGCTCCGAACGTCCATTGTTGTTATTGAATAATAGAAGGTTCTCCCATGGGCCTTTTTACTTCAGAGTTTGTATGCAAATATAGGGTAGTTTGGATCACTAGTTTTGAATAATTAGTGACTAACGGAGCGGAAAAGTTAAAGTTAGCTAAGTCGAATTTATTTTTATAGGCGAAACTGTTAACACTTTCGGAAAATCGAACGATAATCTCGGATATAAATTTTCCTTAGCAAAGCGACTGCTTGAACGATAGCGCTTTCGTTAAACTACCCGCTTTTATTTTGAACACATAATAGATTCTTGACTAACCAATCAGGGTTAAAAAGAGACCGGGCAAGTTTGGGCAAGTCTATTGTTGCTATTGAACTAGAGTGACGCTCATTAGTAAACCTAATCCAAATTAGTATGCTGTGACGTCATTGACTAGGCACCTAATCCACCTAATCCATAGGCACCTAATCCACCTAATCCATCGCGGGGTTAAGTTTGCTCAACCCCTACTACTCATAGCTCAGTTGGTTAGAGCATCGCACCGGTAATCGCGAGGTCACGGGTTCAAACCCCGTTGAAGTCCTGAATTTTTTTCAGGCTTCTTTTCGCAATTGCATAAATTGCGTTCAGAACTGCGAGGATCATTCTTCATTTGATTTCATTTCCGCAGTTCATGTATGATTTATTTCATATATCATTATATTAAGTTTGCTCAACCCCTACTACTCATAGCTCAGTTGGTTAGAGCATCGCACCGGTACATCGCGAGGTCACGGGTTCAAACCCCGTTGAAGTCCTGAATTTTTTTTTTCAGGCTTCTTTTCGCAATTGCATAAATTGCGTTCAGAACTGCGAGGATCATTCTTCATTTGAATACATTTTACTGATACTAAAATGGCTTGACAGTGTATCTTCTGTGCATTTAATTTCTTCCGTTGTAGTGAACCACAAGGCATTGGTTGACGCAAACAAGGCTTCTTTAGATGGTGAAGATCTCCGAGTGTATTACCAGCCTAACCGTAACAGCTTGCCACACGAGATCGACCGAGTGGTTACTGGTTTGTACACCACCGAGGCTACTGTCCACTTTAGGATCCAGAAAATGATACCTGGAAATACTGTGGAAGGCAGCTCCTATGCTCTCATATTTGGTGGCAAAAACGTGGGAAAGGCAAAAGCAGATCCAAGAAACGTGTTCGCCTTCTTTGAGGACTTTTCCAATTCGACATTGAGCAAGTGGAAGCAAATTTGGGGTGAGTGGTCAGTCAGCAATGGAACGTTGTTTGGCAAGACGGGAAAGTCGCCTTTCGGAAACGCTGAAGTAGGCTTGTACTTGATGGAAGGGGTAAATTGGCGAGACATCGAAGTGGAGCTTGATTTGAAAGAAACAGGAGCCGGCGTGGTGTACCCCGGTCCTTTTCTACGGGTCCAGGATTTCAGTCTGAAGCATACAACTGCCTGGTGGTTTGAATATTGGACAGATCACAGAGAATGCACCATGCGGCCTTTCGTCAACAACAGGGACGGCTCGTGGAAGTACCCATGTCAGCTACCGGAGAACTTTGCTAAGAACAAGTGGTACTACTTCAAGTATCGTCTATTGGGAAACGAAATCAGGCAGTGGGCCAATGGAGTACAGATACAAAATGCCACAGTGGAAGCTGACTGGATGATCCTTAAGGGTACCATCGGATTGGGCTGCCATAGTGTTTACAGCGGAAGCCCATCTGGATGTAGAACCTTCTATGACAACATCAAGGTAATATTTAAATATTATATGTGTTGCAATATGCAGATGCTTTCATTCCCATCGATAACAAAGAGAAAAACGGTGGTTATATTAGTGCAAGGGAACGTCTGTCACAGCTGTACATATAACTTCCAGTACACAAAGGCACCCTTTACCACGTGATTCGTTTGTTCGTTCAATGCAAGTACATTTACGAAACTTTATAGACAATAGACAATAGACAGTGACTGGAACTGAAGTCAGGTTTTGATTGAGAATATTACTATGAAACATTTCCCAGGCACCGCAACCACTTCACTTTCTGATCTAATTGGTTTGTTTAAAAGATATTTCTTTAGCGAGACATTTCAAACCAATTGTCGACCGCTGACAACATGTTCTGCATTTCATCATGTCGTTATAGGTTCGCTTACTGGTGGAGTCCAAGCCCACTTTATCAACTGGAGACCGATGTAAGCTTACACACCAGTTAAACGTGAAGATACCATATGGAGAAAAGGAACACCCAGCCGATTCCTGTAAGCAGATCTACGACCAAAAACAGTCCTCAGCGAAAAGTGGTGTGTACTGGGTGAAGACATCTCTGAAGGGCAGCGAAGCTATTCAAACCTTCTGCGACATGGCGAGTGGTGGATGGACTCTGGTTGGAAAGGTCAGTGGTGGGGTAGGAAATATTTACAGCAAATGGCTCGTACAAAACCAAAACCCAGAACAGCTGAAGTCACCCGCAATGGAACATGGAAAAACCGGATATTCCTGTTTGGATGCTCGTGTTTTGGCTGTGAAGCACGCATCCGAGGTCATGCTGTCGAGTGCAGACAACGCTGGAGGAATAGGAAGCAAATGGGTTAAGTGGCAGTTGCCATCGGGCAGGGAAATCAATAGCTGGTGGAATCACGGAGTTGGGCAGAGAAACGTCCAAGCAGCGGGTACAAGTCAAGTGACTGTTAAGGCATGGAATGGAGGCACGAAGGTAAGAAAAATACGACGTTGTCTTTTGTTTTCAGAGTGAAGAATCATGACTTCCAACGGAACATTGAAGGTTATACTGGATAATCAACTGAAAACGCAAGTTCAGTTCAGTTATTTGACGAAAATAAACGGCTACATACAGGGAATAATCTAGCTTCATATCACCCACAAGTGCTATATAAGAAAGAAAGAAAGTTCTCAAATCAAATGAAGAATGATCCTCGCAAAAGTGAACGCAACTTATGCAATTGCGAAAAGAAGCCTGAAAAAAATTCAGGACTTCAACGGGGTTCGAACCCGTGACCTCGCGATTACCGGTGCGATGCTCTAACCAACTGAGCTATGAAGCCACTGATGTTGGGAGCAGGTCAATTGTGGGTTCTTATGTTCCCGTGAAAGAAATGAGTGTGAATGATATATGAATTGAATCATATATGAACTGCGGAAATGAAATCAAATGAAGAATGATCCTCGCAGTTGTGAACGCAATTTATGCAATTGCGAAAAGCCTGAAAAAAATTCAGGACTTCAACGGGGTTCGAACCCGTGACCTCGCGATTACCGGTGCGATGCTCTAACCAACTGAGCTATGAAGCCACTGATGTTGGGAGCAGGTCAATTGTGGGTTCTTATGTTCCCGTGAAAGAAATGAGTGTGAATGATATATGAATTGAATCATATATGAACTGCGGAAATGAAATCAAATGAAGAATGATCCTCGCAGTTGTGAAGGCAATTTATGCAATTGCGAAAAGAAGCCTGAAAAAAAAAAAAAAAAAAAAAATTCAGGACTTCAACGGGGTTCGAACCCGTGACCTCGCGATTACCGGTGCGATGCTCTAACCAACTGAGCTATTAAGCCACTGATGTTGGTCAATTGTGATTCAATTCATATATCATTCACAAAGAAAGTTCTGTTGGGTACTTCCCGGAATTTTTGATAAGTTTTGTCGTCGCTTAAAAGCGGATTAGAGTAGCCAGTGCCTCTTAACTTCAATCCTGACAAACAGTATCCCGAGCCCAATATGTTTCATACAAAATAATTGTGAACGCTAATTAAACACGAAATATTGTTGGCTGGTTTGCTTTTTTAACTTGAAAGGAAAACCCAGCATAGCAATTTACTTTATCCTGTCACTGGCTCCAAATGCGAATAATCAAGTCTAGCATCTTTATGTTATTTTTTGGTGATGCCGAGAAAATCCGCCTAAAAAAGGTATCAAGATGAAAGTTAGGATTGCTTTCTTGCGATGTTGATTGCCTTATCAGGACAATCAAAGTTTTAAATTATTTCATATCAATTAAGTTAATGTTCCAATATTTCTTTTTAAAGGCCTGCTACCAAAATAAATACGGTATAATGCCCTTACCACAGCATGGTGGCTCGTACCCTTATGCCTCCTTCAATACTCAAGGAAATACCGCGACCAATGACTACTGCATGGCGGTTGGTGTACAGCGTTCGGGCTCATCAGCAGACGGATGGACCCAAAACGCCAATGGATACGACAGCCCCAACAGCGATTCTGATTGGCCCAACAGAAATTATAATCACCAGTCTCCTTTCGTCCTCGTCTGGCTGAAGTGATGGTTAATCTTATATGCGTCTTTTGTAATGGACTTTATTAGTGTTTGTAATGTGTGTCTGCTCTTTAGCTTTTAGTATTGACATAGCCATTCCTGATTAAAATAGAACATCGACAATAGTATGCAATAGTTTCACTTTAACATTTAATCTTTGCATTGAATTTCGGACTTCTCAAAGACCCATTATGCAGTTGTCTTGTTACCCAACCGCTCTCTACCTACGATCTAGTACTAGGTTTTTTTTTAAATATGGAGCAGCACTACTACCTATTGACAAAAAGCTTTCCCTAGATCATCCTTACGACAAATGTATGGGGATTGAGCTAGTTCGCTTTTGTTGCCTTCTTGCTTCACTTTACCAATGACACAAGATTTTGTTAAATTCTGAACTGAAGAAAATGAATGATAATAGAAAGAAGTTAAACGGCTCAATCGAATGTATTTACAACTCAAAAGCTGAACAAGGACCCGAAAAACTAAAGAAGCATGAAAAGTATTGTGCTTATTATGGAAGATGGAGCAACAAACAACTTGCAGATCCAGACACACGATGTGCCACGTGGACAGCATGGAGAGGAAAACTGGAACGGAAATCGACGAGTGTAATCACCTCTAATTTTACTGCACCTTTGTATATTGGAGTTGTCAATAACAATAAGAGTGAGACTAATAAAGCCAACAATAACGCGAGAGCGGTTTCTGAGTGTTAAGACCGAAAACAAAGAAATTACTCAACTCAACCATAACCGAGGAAAATAGTAGAATAAAAATAATAAGCATTCGATTAAATCTGTGCGAGCGAGTTACGATTGTTTTAATTTGGAGTTCGATCTTCATATCGTCCATTTTAGTCCGAAAGAAGGTCGGTTAGTGCAGTCTCACTTACATAGAAATGAGTCCTGATGAAAAATATATTTTGTTTTACTATTTCAGCACTTTTTCGCTATAATGGTCTGTGGGTTGTTAAGGGCCAGGGATAGAATATGCAACGGTAACGCGAACAATTACCAATACGTGAAAAAAAAATTACAGACAATACGTAAGGCGTAAGCATACCCCCCCCCCGGGGGGGGGGTACACCCAGAAAAATCGGGTGGGGGTGTGCGGCCCGCTTCCTGAAACCCTTAACCTATTTCAGACCAAAATCTGCGATTTTCCCAACCCTATTTCAGACCTGACCAAAAATTTGATACCCTATTTTAGTCCTATTTCACGTACACAGTTGGCGTAAACATAATTAAAAGACAAAAAATAAGGGCTTTTGTTGATGGTCTTATCGGCTAAAGATGAAGAAGTAGCTTCTTCTAAAAAAACATACCGAATTCAAGACAAGAGCGCACAAACCATACCCTATTTCAGACCAAAATGGTCAAAACTGATACCCTATTTTCAGACCAAAACGGCTAAAAACCCATACCCTTTGGGGCCGCACATACCTATATAGCTCATATAAGGCAGTACCCTCCCCCCACCTGGGAGCATATCTCGGTAAAGGCTGCTGTCAACCAAGTTAACCGGAGCCAAGAGCTGAGATCTTTTTGGTGTTTGTTACAATGTTGAGCTGTAAACAGACGCAAATACCACTCACATTATTCGAATTTCAGCTTTTATTGCAATTGTTATTACAAGTTTCCCTAAAATTCCAGTAACAGCTCAGGCTGTCCTGACAATGACAGGAGTATCAAAAAGACTTTTAATTTTTCAGAGATTGGCCCTTATTGCTGCTACATATGCACAAATAATCCCACATTCATCAAATGGCTAGTCTCTTGCGAAATTTCTCTCTTATATTACCAAATCTTACTTTAGTACGACGTCCTTTGATATAAACCTTTTGACTTGTCTTCACGGGTATATGTATGTACTAAAACCAGTTAATCCAGCGTTAACTCTCAGTCTTTTCCCCTGTTTATGAGAGTACCATTTGTGCGACATCTTGGTATACTTGGAACCAAGGAAGGAAAGTCATAGCTAGTCAAAACTCATAAATTGGATAGAGTGAGAAGCACAAAACATGGTCCATATGACTGACGAAGCATATAGCATTTCTTCTCGGCTTTAAAAAGTTTATTCTTAGGACCATGTGATCCTTAAATGCCACTTGTAAATTAGACTATGTAACTTGTTCAGGAACCGCACATGTTGTGGAGATGGTTCACAACAAATCTTGCGTAGGCAGTGATTGTACGTCAAGTGGCTCTAATCCAGGAGTGGATTGTTTCATGGCCTCAAAACATCTTGCGACCTTTCTCTTTAAGGAGACAACACCATTCCAAAAGGAGCAGAAGCCTTGTCTTACAGACAAAGATATCTTTTCCCATAAGAACTTCACGTGGGAAATTCCCTTACCTGTGCAAAGCCAAAAACAAAACAAAATCAAAGTACAGCTGTGAAGAAGTCGTGGATATGTGACCTTATTTGCGATAAGGGGGATTAAGCCAAGGTGACTCGAGAAAACGGCGTTTTAACTAGTTTAAACGGGTGAAAACTCTTTCTCGAAAGTGTTTAAACAACTTTTTAATGCGTTCCGAAACGTCCAGCTCTTTTGAGCATCAATTTTATTGTTCATGAGCTTAACACAATTTAACCTCGGGGTTCATATTTACATATTCGCGTTTGAATGAATTATCGAGGCAGGGCGATATCGTGGGAGTTAAAAAAATGTGCTCCTTTTGAAAGGTTTCTGTCTTGTCCGTATGGTCGGATAAATATCAGGCGAAAGGACGATCTCGCCAAAACGAAGCCAGCCAAACACTGCAGTATTCCGAGAAAATTGTTACACAAAGCTGTCGAACGAACGTGAACGCAACCGAAATTTGACATATGCAAATTATGCTTTTTACTGCCGGTCGGAAACCATCGACGCCATGCTTTTGGATATAAAAATAATCAAGTTTCATTCAAAACTTTTACTGAAAAAAAATGGCACGTTTAGTTAAAAAGAAGAGTATTTCTCAAAGCAAACTTGTGTTTACATTGTGGCTAGACGCGATGGCGCCACCTAAAAATAATTTAATTTTAGATTGTTTTGTTTTCGTTAGAATATTATTTCCAACGCTGAAAATGGCTTCGCGAATGTAGCTATATTGGTGTCAAAAGTTTTCGTCGTCAATTCCTGTACACACTTGGAAAATACCATGGGTTGAGCGGCTCATATATTTTTTCCACAGATCGTGAATTGGATGAACGAAGGAGAAGCTGCGCTTGTGACGGAATATTGATTATAATTTCTTTCGCCGTTCGGCTGTTTGATCGGACGTTCCTTTTGCCGTTTACTTCTTTCGATCCGAGCTGAAATAAAGTTACTTTACTTTACTTTTTTCATTCCGTTAATCGGTTCGACTGTTGCTCCACAGACATTACTTTGGAAAGCCGATAGAGGTGTTCCGGCAATACTTCGGAAAATCGATATCTATTGGTATGCCGTTGACATATCGATTTGTTTACATCTGAGTGAGTGACAAATTTGCATAATCTGCCCCCTAACAATACTCGTTCCTACGCTTCGCGTATCCACGACTAACAAGTAGATTTGTTGCTAGAAAAGTAGCAACAAATGGGGATGCCCGTCAGGTTAAATTATATTTTGGAGAAAATGATATTGATACCCAGTTGGGAGAGGTGGGTGGTTTTTAATGATGAAAGTAAGGTGTAAAAGTATGTTGCCCTATTTCTCGGACACCCCTATTTCCGGACACTTTGACTTAACGATTCTGTATTTCGTTGTAAAAACAAAACAAATCCGAGCGATAGGTTTTAGTCGAAGACTTATCGACTAGTCTGCTTTCGTTTGTTCTTTTCGTGGCCTAGCTTCGCTGCGTTTAGGTGGGAAGATTTAAGTTTTTGTCGAGGTAAGTAAAATTTGTTTCTTAATGAATGTGATATTTATCTCGCGTCGAATTATGTCTTTTCAATTAAGCGGTCTGCGCCATAGATTGTATCATTTTTTCGACATAAGTGAAGCTAGAAGGCTAGGTCTTTCAGCATATAACAATTTTCCGTTTCCAGTGTTGTATCTCCGAGAAAGACTACTGCTCTGCATTCCTTTCCCTCTGTTACCGAGAACCAATAAAATGCAGTAATTCTTGGCAGCTGCGCCAATCATATTTCTCGTTATATTTGCCGCCAAAAACACAGCAAGACGAGGACTAGGACCAGGTTTCTAGAAAATGGAAGCCTGCTCCTTATTGGTCAGTTTGAGGGAAAGGAATGCAAAGCTTGAGTGAGCAGCCATTAGTGGGGAGGAGCGTTGTGTGACGACCCCAAATAACGGCTGCGAAGGAGACTAGCTGATTTGCGGTCTGATGCCTTCTTCGCTAAAATGAAAGAAAATACTTTAAAATTCGGACAGAGTGAAATTTTTTAAAGGAAAGTTTCTTTATTTGACTTTTATATGATGTATTTTGCCATGATCGAGAAAGAACATTTTAAAGAATAGGGAGAGCATTAAACCAGTAACGATCGTCCGGAAATAGGTCAACCAGTCCGGAATTTGGGCACTGAATTTGAAAAAAGTGTCCGCAAATAGGGCAACTAACTGTATTGGGTGTTGTTTCTGTTTGATAGACTTTGCCAGAATTTATTTGTCTTTTACCTTCATGAAACACAAATACAAACAGGAGAGTCTCCCTTATTTGTTTCATGACAATATCTAATAAATAACATGATGACACGGTAGTGTTCGGCTGTGACAGGCGTGATGCGTGACTAGTTTCACAGTCACGCTACATACAACAGTTGTCCTTCAAAGGACGACTCCAATAAATATTTTACCGAAGAAATCATTATTAGCCATTTTATTACAATTTCTTCAACGTTCTAGCGTTGTAATTGTTTTCCCCGTTCTCAGGATGCAAACGAAATCACACCCTACAGTATATTTTATCAATTGCGGAGAGTACCTATTTAAATCAAACTTGCCCGAAATCCGCCAAAAGTTGTTGCCACTGAAACTCATATTCATGAATATGTAGTCCCGGAAAACGCCAAAAACAACAAAAACAACGGCAGGCTGCGAAAATTTCTTCCAAAACATAGATCACTTTTCCGTCCTTTAAAAACAACGCGGTATACTCTGTCAGTATACGCGGTAAACAACGTGTATTTCCGTCTCATGGGTTTTTATTCTATGCTTAACTGAATGAACCGAGCATCTGAAAATCCACGAGTCGTGAAGGCACGATTTGAAGAAGTTTGCGAACCCTTGTATTCGGCAACAACTCAGTGTCACTCATTTAAAACTGCGTCTTAAACGTGTATGTAGTCACGTAGTTAACTGGTAATTTAGAGCTTTAGCAAAGACGACGGCGACGGCAACGACATACAACTTCTCGTTTTTGTAACTCTTCAGGAGTGCTCGATGGAGCCGATCTGCAAAAGAACCGCTCTGCAGGCCGATTTTGGGCTGGCTGGCAAAATGTTTGCTGAAATAAAAATCTTGCTGGCAGTGTTATTTTAACGAAATCTTGCTAGAATTTGTGTCCGTAATGAGTCTTACTGGCTGACAGGAATCAAAACACGTTATTTCTGGCAGTTGTCTTATTTCAGTTTTCATGCTGGCTGAGAGTACTGAGGGCGCACTTTTATCTGCGTGAGATTGAAAATAAAGTTAATGAAAAACAAACCGTCTTAATATCATGGGCTCGTAACGCATTTTTCAAGAGTCTCAACGTATTGAATAGCATGTGCTTTCAGTTGGCTTCGTATTTTGGTGGATTTTTATCTGCGAGAAGATAGGACTTCAGGGAAAAAACTAAAAGTAAACAACACGGGATACAGATAGAAGCCTACTGCCTTTCTTGGGAACGATCTGACATCCGAAATAAACCATTCTGGCGAGATATTTTGCCCAAAAATTAAGTTAAAATCAATACTTAGCTGGCTGGGTATTTTTCTTCCTTACGCGACTGCTGGCTGGCAAACTGGAAAGATTCCACCCGTGCTGGCTGGCATTTCGTGTTTGAGGCATTTTCAACTTTGCTGGCTCGTATTGAAAAGACACGCTCGTAGCTGGCTGGGATTTTTATTTCTCAAACGTTCTCGCTGGCATTGAAGAGCGGTTATTTTTTTGCCAGGAAAGTTAAATATTAACGAAGATTGACAGGGGGACACTCAGCTAGTGTTTAGTACATCGTACGATAAAAATTCTCAGAAAAGGTCGTTGGGTACTCCTGACTCTTTCACGATTATTCCAATTTGCTTAGCTTCTAAATTACTGACGAAATATCCAGGGACTAAATTACTATGAACGGCGTTAAAGTACGAAAAAAGAAAGACAAATTTACCGTCAGGGGCTTACGTTCTCGAGAAAACCTAAAATTTGGTCATTCCACGTTGCTGTTTTGCAGAGCACGACAAAGCAATGTATCAAAATACAAAATTCACGTGCAGAACTATTGTTTGTGCTCATTAAACCCATCGTTTTGTGGCGTTCTCGCCGCCGTTGCCGTCCTCGTTGCTAAACAGGGGCACCCAACGACGAGTTTCGGTAGATATCTGTTCGGTGGAGGGTAATTCGCCTTGCACTTTCGGCGTCGATTTAACAGTGCACTCGGATTTTCGTAACTAAAACGAAGCCTAAAAGATTCGAAATTGGGAAATCCTAGCCCCTGAGGTTTTCGGAAAGGTCGTAATTGCGGTTTTTGGCAGTCAAAAACGTCAACTAGCATTTTCGGAAAGAAAATAGTTCCCTAGAAAGTTCGTGGAAAGTTCATTTCAGCTTGCATTTTCTCAAAAAAAGATTTTGTTCCCTAACATTTTCGGGCAATTAAAATTTCAGCTAGGGAATCCGAACAGATGAACTTCTTCTAGTTTATGAAGAAACCGCTTTAAAAAGACTTCAAATACCATAAGGTACTTAAAAATGCCTTTCTACAGCTTTTGCTTGATTTGGCTCGTTGGGTGCCCCTGGCTAAAGCTCCCTAATACTATTTTCTACGCTGAGAAACTTACCTGACACCGAATGCAAATATGGCGGACCACTCGGTCGGCGCCCGGGACGAGTCGCATAAAAGCGAGGCTAGTAAGGCTTCGATGTTTTATTTTGACATCCCCAGAAAGGCTAGTTCCTTCGACGTCGATTTGGCTCGTTTTGTTTCGCCCTCCCTACGCGTTTTTGTGTTCCTGAATGCCACCAGAAGGGAGTGAAATCTTCCACAGCAGAGAAAGTGTTTTTCTCAGTTTGCCTCTTAGGGGAAAACAGACGAAGGAAAGGAGTTCACTATATCTCCGAAGGAACTGTTTAAGTTCAGCCTGGAAGATCTTAGAAAATGTGTAAGCGATCGCATTTACCTCCAAGTCGTTGTTATTTGTCTCAATGCTTTTACTGGCTTCAATGACGGGGCAGTTGAATTTCATTCGCTTGGTTACTACACCGTAGTATTTGTGTCGTGCGATTCCGTACGAGTGGACGCGGACGTAAACAAAAACTTCTTCTATGGGGACAGAGGATGTCTTTCGAGAGGAGCTTTTCTTTACCTTGGGGAAGGTTCTGGCCATGCAAATTGTGTTGGAACACCACCAGACACCACATAAGCTCGTCATTGAACCGATTTTTGTAAGATCTTCTATCCTGAAATGATAATCGGACATGATGTAGCGAACAAACTTTAGTTCCCGCGGCGATCCTGAACTCCTTTTCTTCGTCTCAACGAATTGCATTAATCCACTATTTTGCCTTAGAGGTGAATGGTGGAAGATTTTTATCCCTCCTCGAGGCATTCAGAAACACAGCAACTCGTACGCACAGCGAAATAAAACAGACCAGATCTACAACGAACCAAGACTTTTCTGCAAAACAAAACATCAAAGCCTGACTAGCCTCGATTTCATGTAGCTCGTCCCGGGCGCCGACCGAGTGGTCCGCCATATTTGCATTCGGTGTATAAAAACGAACAAAAAGCAATAGCACACTTACGTTTCCCGTTTTCTAGCCGAAAACCAGCGTCGAAAGAGCGACGAACTGGAACTCCCAAGAGACGTTATATGCTTATTCCTGATTGGTCCTCACTAGATGTTGTAATCCCCAAGGGAAATACACACGCTTTCGTGAAAATAGATAGAAAAACAACCCATGTTGTTTCACTTGTTTGTTCTTGCTCACTGATTGTTGGCTCCAAATTTCATACAGTGTTTATATTTTAAAATACGCGTATGAACTACTCTTTCGGTACCGTAAATATCTCTCAGTACTGCGCTATTACAACCAGCGCCTTCGTATGTACCAATGATTTCATGGGTATAATCGATCCTCGGGAGCAGAATTTCCACCCCGCAAAATGATCCATGATATTAAACTGGTTAAATGCTTTGGAGCAAGACCCGGGGGCAAATTGTGCAAACTTGAAAATGTTCTCTCGTGTACATTGGTTGTGCAAAATCACCCTGGAGCGTGCTCTGGGAACAAAATCCTTCATTTTTCCTCGGCTATTAGACAAGTAGGCTACTACTAAGCATTAGGTTAAAAGATATAATTTCGACCTGTTATTCTAACAATTCTTACCCAATACAACTAGCAACACTGCGCTGTTGAGGACCACGAAGAGGACGTTGACGAACAAAGAATCGTTCTGTTTGTGACTTTGATTGACATCGCTTGTGCTGTACATGGTACCAAGGCAGACATCAAAGAAGATGACCCACAAGACAAAGGTTTGGAGTCGATCTTCAAACTTGTCTTTTATCGGGCGGAAGAAGGTGTAGCCTACTCCAAATACACTCACGGTCAACACAGTAAAACCAAGTTGTGAAAGGCTTTCAGAATCAAAGAGAAAGATTAAGGAGATGAGTATCAACTTACGATACATCTCTGTTATCTCCCAAAACCAAAACCTTTTCTTATAGCTCTCATAAAAGACTTTCAAACCAAAACCAAATTCATCTTCAGCCTGTGACGCACGATATTTGTAAACGAGCAGCAAAATCAGGAGGGGAAATCCGATCGGATACAAAGCAAACACAGCAGCAATGGGCCAGTACAGGTTGTGTCGGGCTGTGAAACATTTAATGGAGTAATCAGCCTTTAGGAGGGGAATGCACTGATTTCTGTTATCTGTGAAGCATTGTGTGACACACGCGCCTGGCAAAGGCAGAATTTGGATGATCGTTTTACTGGTTATTGGATATGAGGCCAGAAGAAACAAAAAAATGTTTCGATAGCAGGACTTTTTCAAACTAGACAATGCTCGTAGTTTTTCGCTGCATGGGCAATCCTGTTTTCGTTTGATGTGCTGCTTTTTAAGGATGAGGTAGAGAAAAACGAGAAACACAACGAAGGCATTCACAGAAAGAACCAAAACAAATTTAAGAAACTGGTCTAGTCGCAGTCGCGGGTAAACGCAGCTTAATGGAGCAAACTGAAAAATGTTTCCCTCAAACAGTTTCAAGTATCTTTCCATGGAAATTAAAGCCACCGGCCACTCTACCCTGGCCAATGCCGAGAAAAGACCAGTGACGACTTGATAAAATCCTATCATAATTTTGAAACATGACATGATGATGTCTGCCACAGTGCGATCATTCTCTGTTTTCTTTGAATCGCCCCACAGAACCATCAGAAACACCAGAACAAAGAGCGCAAACACTGTAACACATGAGGTTATGGTGATAGTCAACCGTGGACATTGCAGGCAAGTGTTGAATCGTAAATAGTAGCCATTGGTACAAGTAGCACACAACGTTCCTTGGTATCCTTCGTGACATTCTGAATCAATCCCGCCCTTGCAGGAGCCTGCGTAAGGACACTTTATAGCTTTCGGTAGTGCCATTGTAAATCTAGAGTACCTCTCGTTGTAATCAGGTCCAAAGTTGTGGATGTTATTAACGAAATTCCTATAGAAATCATTGCTACTTTGGTTGGGCCACTTCCAGTAATAATTAGGCGCCAGTATCGCTGTATCTTTGAGACAGCCTGTTCCTTGGTCCGGGCATGCCGTACAAGCCCCAAAACGATCCAGGCGGTAAAAGCCGTGAAGACATCTGCATGCACGATAACCAGCGGTTTCGTTGGAAAGCGTACCTGTCATTGAAATAATGAATTGGCTAGAATAGAAACTAACATCCGTTCATGGTTTGGGTAGAGATTAGAAGTGGGCGACTTCCATTATGATTATGATTATGATTATCTCAACTAACTTGGCACCAACCAATTTTTGATTGCAAAAGTGGGGTTGACTAAGATAGTAGATAGCTTAAACAACGACGACCGCAACGGCAACGAAAACGTCATTTCAAAATTCAACTTCTCGTTAATGTAACTCTTTCGAGATTTTTCCAACTTGTTTAACTTGTTATATGCTGGCGACCTATCCTGCAGCTAAATTAGTTTCAAAAATATTACCAGTACAATTCTTGTATTATGAATCCGTTTGCAACCTTATGTATGATATAAACGTAAATACTGCTCCAAGAAATATCTTGAATTTGTTTTCTCGTGCTTCTAGTGTCCATTCCTATAAAACGCGTTCCTCTACCTCTGTTCATTTTATACAAAGGAATCTCGCATTAATGCCACACGAAATGCTTTCTCGCGTGTTGGAGTCAAAATTTGGAATGGGATACCTACAACTCTAAAAAAAGTGCAAAAAAATCTTTTAAAAAATCCCTAAATGGTAAGTTATTTGACATACTTGAAACTGTAACTCCTATATTGAAGTGGAAACGATAATTGACCTAATGAAAAACTGATCCTCTTTTGTCCTTCTCTTTTGCTAGTATAATCTGATTCTCCTTTTCTCTCTTCATCTCTTTTTGATTGCAATATTAATGATAATAAAATTACCTGTAATTTATTTTAATTTTGTTGCATAGCTTAATCAAACCCACATTATTAAGTAAAGTAATTCATTGTTATTTGTTTTTTTTTTTCTGATATGTTCTCGTGCTCGTGTTGTCCCGCCTCGACTAGCTTTGCGGCTATTTGCGTGACAAGCTTCTTATACCTATCTGAATTTGTCACTAAATTGTTGTTGTTGTTGTTGTTTTAAAACAGCGTTGAAGTTGGGAAAAAGAAAGAAGAGTTCATCGTCATACACTCACGTTCTCCACAAAACCTAAAATTTGGTCATTTCAGGTTGTTGCTTTGCCGAGAACGGCAAAGAAACGTACCAAAATGTAAAACGCACGATCAGAGCTATTGCTTTTGCTCATTGAGCATATTGTTTTGTGGCGTTCTCGTTGCCGTCGCCGTCGTTGTTGCTTAAGCTCTCTAGTGATCGCATGACGACGGTGACGATGATGAAGATGAGCGTTATGGCCACGATGATAGTTATGATGGTGATAATTATCATTGTGATGATGATTTTGGTGGCAGCAGTGCATGGTGGTGCTGGGTATGGTGATGCTAACTATGATGGTCCTGGTGGTGTGGATGTTGCGATGGTGTGTGATGAGCAAGATGCCGATGAAAATGATGATGTTGATAATCCTAATTCTTCCGTACGTCTTCTCATTGTGGGAAATTGGACAGACAAAACCGTCTCCTCCAGCATATCCTGTCTGCATGCACTGCCGCAGCTTCTGTTCATGAGTGAGTTACGAAAAACACGGGCTCACGTCCTCCTTGAACCTTGAACTTGGTTATTTGACGCTGTTATTTTGAAGAGGCCGGCAAAAAAAGTGTACCAAGATGTAAAAAGCACGTACAGAGAGATTGTTTTTGCTCATCAAACTCAGTGTTTTGATGGTTCTGAAGAATGTGAGGATCCCGACGACCGCAAATGATGATGAAGATGGCGACGGTGGTGGTAATAGTGACATTGAAAGCGAGGGTGAAGTGAATGACTTTCATGGAACTTTTTTTTATAATTAACAAAAAAGAAATGGCGCATTTGTGTCCGTGACAATGCTTACCGTATGGACACGCCCAACAATCACCCGCACTTCTTCCAGGGCTGCGTTCAACGGAAACGTAAGTACCTGTGCTGCAATGCTTACAGTCAATCTGGCCCATTTCGTCCTGATAAAAACCTCCTGAAGACATAAGATTGGAAAGAAAGCCAAGCAGTATATAATTAAGCCTAAAATTAACTCTGTTACCCACGATGGTGTATATTATTCTAGTCGGTATAATTCAAAAGGTTTGGTAGGTTGTTGTTTTGAAACTGTTTGCAAGTTTTGAATCATGGTTAGAAAAAGGTACGTTACTTCTTTAGTCCACTACCTAATGACTATAAAGCAAAACATCTATTATTTTTGGAGGCAAATTACTTCCTATCGTGATTTTGTCTTAGCAAACCTGGTCCCCAGTGTAAGTGAATTTTCACTACGTCATCCATACACCAGAATAGAATTAACAATTGAAACACTCGTTGCCTTGGCGACTCCTCATAAACGCCAAAAAAAAAAAAAAAGCAAAAAATGAGAGAAGTAAATATGAGAGTATGGTAAATATACAAAAGTGGTTTCAATTCAGTGGAGAGCAAATCTTTCAAGAAAACGTACGAGAATGAAGAGCTGGAACTTTTTCAGCTTTGTGTTGTTTGGGGATCTAGAATCTAAATTACAGGTAGAGTTTGAAAACTCCTAAATCATGGCGTCTAGTGTTACCTGCAGGACATGGTTGACAAGAACCAATTCTGGTCCAACTGTCGTGGAAGCCGTAACTATGGAAACCAACTGAGCAAAAGCTGCATTTACAACGTCTATCTACTAAATTAAGGGCTGTACAAGTCTTGCAGACGAATCCTGAATGTAGAAAGTCATCGTTGTATTCCGCTATTTCCGGGGACAGGAACATGTGAAAAGTTGTTGAAGGAGCACATGTTCTAAGCGGATAAAGAAACATAATTACTGCTAAGTTGTGGAAATGTATTCTATATTTAATTAGACGAAGAAATCTGTTGTTTTGACGAGTGTAATTTTAAACAGTATATTTAAAGTAAGTGCTTGGCTAGACCAAGGAAAAAGTTTAATCTTAAGATTGCGAGGATCTGCCGCATCATGTCTCTGAATTTGAGATGTTAATCGCTCATTTATTTGTTGTTCTGTGCAGTTAGTGCGTATTAACGAAATCGCGTAAACTGATTTCAAAACCTAAACGTTAAGTAACTCACGAGTTCTTGTCATATATAAGACTAAGATCTTCGAAGGATATCTAACTGGCAATTATGGAACAAGGGGGTACGTAAATTTCAATAAACTTCCAAATTGCCTCCAGATATGCGAATTCGAATCTTCTAAGGCGCAGGAAAACCCTTTCAGCTGGGAATGAACATCTATAAATACCTTTGGGACTATACCCCACTAAGGGCTTTTTATGTACAACTGTGTATGTGTTACGTATTTATTGTTGACCAGCGTGAAAGCTTTTCCTTATGTTATTACCTGTTACTTTTATGCATGTTTTTTAATTCACAAATATCTTGGCCTCTTAATTACGCCACTAAATTACATAGCTGCTCTCCTGACAGTCTCCTCAAAGGAGCTCTAACACCTTCCTTGCACCATGCGCCCTGAAGATATGGTAATTTGCTCCCTAAATGTCAGAGGTCTGTCAAACAACACCAAACGAAGAGAAACTTTTCTATGGTTGAAGAAAAAAAAATGTTTTCTATTTACTTTCTGCAAGAAGTGCACAGCACAAGTGAGTCTGAACCTTCTGAACGTTCTGAATGGGGATACTCAACCATTTTCACCACATTTTCTAGCTCCAGAGCAAGCGTCGCCATACTGTTTAACTACAATTTCAAATTTCAAATTCAGAAGCAGTTTACCGATCCCGAGGGAAGGTTTATTATTGCAGATATAGAAACAGAAGATAGAGTTATGACGCTTGTGAATGTTTATGCGCCTAACGAGGACAACCCGACCTATTTTAAACATGTCAGTGAAAAGTTGTCGTCTTTTGAATGCGATTTTATAGTCTTTGGTGGCGATTTTAATCTAGTCTGCGATGTCTTTAAGGACAAAAAAAGGGGGCATTGCTACAACACATGCTAAGTCAAGAGATGAGGTAGAAATATATATTTGGCGCACCCTTAATCCTAACGCTGCGCTTTTTACATGGAGGAGGAAAAACCTGAGATTCATTGCCGCTTAGCTTTTTTCTTATCAGCGATTTTCTTTGCCCAGAGATTACTGGAGCCGAAATATTACCCGGTTATCGAACTGACCACTCAATGATTACAATTCGCATTACCACAGCTACCAATCCTAGAGGGCCAGGCTATTGGAAGTTAAATACACACCTCTTAACCGAAACGGAATATGTTACCTTGATACGAAAAACTATCGCTAATGTATCAAAGGACTATGAAGGTCAGAACGAAGTAGACGAGATTCTATTATGGGACGTTATCAAAATGGAAATTAGATCTGCTTCCATATGTTATGCTACATCAAAGAAACGGCGTCTTAAGCACAAAGATTATCTGTTGGAAGAAGAGGTTTTAGCGCTCGAGAAAACACTTGACGACCGTAATATATCAGATAATGTTAGGGAATGTATATAATCATGCCTTTCAAGACATTACATGGCCTGCTTACAAGGTTAAAGCTTTAGGGGTCTGGTTTCTCTACAATCAAAGGGGAATCTCTGATACTTAATTATGAGGAAAAAAAGGAAAAAGTTTCTGAAATGATCGAAAATTGGCAGTTCAGAAGATTAACCCTCCTTGGGAAATTAACGGTCATTAAGAGCTTGCTCGCATCGCAGTTAGTCTACATTATGTCCCCTCTACCTACGTCCCATCACCACCTTAAAGAAATAAGGAATGTCCTTTTCAATTTTTTATGGGATGGTAAACCCGATAAAATTAAAAGATCAAAATAATAAACGATTATGCAGAAGGTGGTCTTAAAATGCTGGACATTCAAAGCTTTAACCGCGCCCTTAAGGCCAAATGGATTCAAAAATACCTAGATCCACAGAACAAAGGAAAATGGAAATTACTGTTAGCTTTTTCCTCAATACCCACAATATTGAACTGCTTTTGCACGGTAACCTCAATCCAGATGACGTTGCCTCTTTGGGGATTGAGGAACCTTTCACAAAAGAATTAATCGAAAGTTGGTCTCGTCTTAATTTCAAAAAACAACTCTCAACCTTTGGTGAGACTCCAATCTGGTACAACTCTCTTATACACATCAACAATAAGCCCATTTACTATCGGAGCTGGTTTTCGGCAGGTTTTTCCCTCATAAGTCACCTCCTGGAAGAGGATTCACTTTTTTTGGAGTTCGATACTTTTAACAAAAAATTCGGAATTAAATCCCATTTTCTTCAGTATTACGGCGTAACTTGTGCAATCTCTGAAACGCAATCATTGTCCACCAATGATTATTGTCCACCACTGTTGTCCACCAACGAGAGGTGCTACTACTGACACCAAAAACCTTCTGGCCTCACGGGAGTTCTGTAAGTTAGCTTATAAAATGTTTCTAATACAAAGTACCTCTTCCCCGTGCAAAAGTCAGGGAAAATGGCTTGCAGACTGTAAAGCTCTTGGTTTCGACACGATAGACTCGAGTAAGTCGTACACGGTGGCCTTTCTAAGCACTAATGAATCTAAATTACGAATCTTTTAGTTTAAACTTCTACACAGAAAATTGGCAACCAACTGTTTCCTTTTCAAAATTGGGATTGCAGCTGATGACCAGTACACTTTTTGTAAAGCAAGCTCAGAAACTCTCCTACACCTTTTTTGGGACTGTCCTTTTGTTAAATCTTTCTGGAATGAAATTGGTACCTGGATGAGAAACAGCTCTTGCTTCCCAAATCAAGACTTCTCCTTTCTCTCTTGCATAGGCTTTGTGAACGATACTACAAACTTGCTTTTTCACCATGCACTTTTAATTGCGAGGTATAACATTTATTATTCAAAAACAATGTGCCTTCATCCATCACGAGAATTTTTTTTTCGAATGATGTTAAATTGCCTTGACTATGAAAGACGTTATGCTGTCAAAACTGGGGTCATTGAGAAATTTCAATGTGAAATGGGGAGCATTTATCCGGGAAAATAACCTTTAGTTTCCTTCTCCTGTGTCGAGAGTTACGGAGAGTAGCAATTACAATACTACAGTTTTTAAGGTCAATTACAAGAGAAATATAATTATTCCTTTGGACAATAGATGGGCATTGAATCCGTAATCGTTTGTGCGTATATGTTAGTATTGTGTAAAATTTATTATTTATTTATTTAATTTATTTTACTTTTGCTATAGTATGTAAGCCTCCTGTAAGTAAAGTAAGTATGTAACATGTGGTATGTAGGTATGGTATGCTAGTATCGCGATGTAAGTTGTAATATGATGTTATATGATGTAAGTTGTAATATGTCGTGATGTAAGTATCATGTAAATATTATGTAAGTTATATAGGGATTTCAGTTAGTATGTAATTAAACAAAATATTTTAGTTTGGCGATGAAAATAGGAAGGTTGACCTCTTTTCCCTGACCACTGCTAGAACGTTTGTGCTAATAGAGCGGTATGCAGAATTGGAAACCCACGAATTGAACGCTACGCTCAGTAGGTCAGCCATACTTACATAATTGAGGAGTATCTTCCAAGAGGAAGTTGATAAAGGTTTTTACAAGCAATAGACCTGGAAGGAGTTCAAACAATTACTTTAAACTAGGTGATAGGAAAATGATTCAAAATCATTCACGTGCATAACTTGTATTTAAAGAGATTTCGACTTGCTTCGCATTTGCTTTGTACACTATAAAGCTACTTTAGGCACAGTCGCCGGACGCTAGTCGATTTCATCCTCGTTACCCTCTCTTTTATCAACAGCATTTGTCTCCTGACCTCGTTGATATGCCACTTTTGGAAAGAATGTGCCCTTCCAATTATTTGGAAGTTCGACGCAAACCGGTGGATCAAAGCAGTGACTGTTTTCATTCGGCATTCTAACAAGGCATTTTCACTGGTTGTATAAATGGGTATAAATAAATGGTATATAGAAAGAAAACAACGACTGAGGGCTCCAAAAGGTTTTAGTTGGTCGTAATAACGGGGTTTTCAGATAAAACAAAATGAGTGGGCTTTTGCTCGGGGCACAAAAAAATTGGTCCTAATAACGGGGTGGTCGTATTAACTTGGTGGTCGTGTGGTGAGGTAAATTCCACTGTACAACACAATTCAGTATGGCCGACGGTGGTCGTATCAAGCGGAATCCACTGCACTTTGTATTTGTTTGTTTTTTTATCTTCACGTCTGGTTTGGTTTTTAACCCTCAAAACTGCCTATGGATAATGGATGCGATAACTGATGCGAGTCAGTAGTGCTATGATTCTAGACATTGCAGGCATGGAGACAAAAATTCATTAATCGTAGAACGTGCATGTGTGTGGTTCATGGGAAATGAAACAGACATTGATTTCAAACTGCTAGTGTTGTCTTTATGTGAAACTGGTACTTACACTCTTGTCTGGTTTGTAAATTCATCAAATATACCATCTGGCAATGAAGTCAACAGATTGTCAAAAAGAGTTCTGTAAGAAAGAAAATCAATGATAATGATAATGACGATGACGATAGCGATAGTAATAATCATAATCATAATGATAATCAGGTAATACTTACAGTGTATTAAGATAATGGAGTCTGGAAAAAGCCTTTCCCTCAATATACTTAATTGCATTGTTGTGAAGAAACCTAAAAGAAAGCATTAACAATTTCAAATGAATGAGTTTCAGATTCCACTGAGAAAGTAGATTAATGCGCGTTGATCGTGTAGGCTTTTACTGTATAAAATTTTCCTACCACCAGATAACTCGTATTTCAGGACTTATAAAGGACTTTTGGCAGGACGAAAGGGCTTTTGACGTAAAGCAACTTCATGGGGTGCAGATCCACCGTTCCACAGCTACTGGCAGGCCAACCGAGGCCTAATAACGTAGGCGTTTAAGATTCTTACAAAGACTTCCACAGCGTCTCGCATTAGAGCGTGTTGTATTAGCGAAAGTTACGGAAATTCTTAGTTCATCGGTTGCAATGTATAGACGTACGCACTCAGTTTACTCCCCTTGACTGAAGCAAAATCAGATGTCACCCAATGACCATTAGGTGTAACCGCCCCTCAAATTCAAAATTTGAGTGGAGGGCTGAATTTAACAGAGACCTGTAGCTGTATGTTTTCAAGGCGAGAAAGAGCCCCCTTATTCCAAGAATTGATGCCTAAATATGTCTCCGTTTTGACAGTGGGAGGAATCATGGAACCCGAAATAGGCCCGAAACGTACCCCTGATCTTGAATTAGCGGGCCTTCTAATGTGAAACAAGACGTCTATCTGTAAACAGATAGCGTCACTTTCACTTCTCATAATTTGTGAAAAGCAACAAGTTTTGGCTCCCGCCTTCTTTAAAATAAACATGCTTCAAAGTCGCACCACGTATCGCAACAGTCAATGGTTCTATAATTTACTCACAAGGATCGCAAATTCGGAAGGTCCGCAAAAGTATCTCCAGCAATCGCTGTGAGATTATTCTTAATCAGCATCCTGTAAAAGGAAACTAAATTACTACCAGATGAAAATTACCCTGCGAGCAGAGGCCCTACTTATCTAGGAAGATCGAAGCGCCTCTGCTCGCAGGGTAGATGAAAATTTGTTCAATTATCAAACCATTTTTAGCATATAGCCAGAAAAAACTTAAGTTTGGTTAGCTTTCTATATACTGTGTTCTGTACAAACCAAGCCCACAACTTTATAGTACCGAACGCTTGTTCATCATACGTCACAGTGCTTATGTGCAATTTGCAAATCCTTATCGGTACACCCCTCACACATGAGTAATACCGGAAATAGTAAACACGCCAAGCAGTCATTGGAGTCTTTCTATGTGTGTGCTTCTTGGGATTTGTGTAGATCGATCACGTGAAAACTGAAAGCAGATCACGCAAAATGTGAGGGTGTGTCGAGCGGGTAAAGTTCTGATATTCTGGTTTGACTGGTCGTTGAGAGCAGAGAACGATAACTCGAATAAACCCGTTATTCTTTAGATAACTCTTAGGACATTTTACCCGGGGGGTACTCCCGATTTTCCCTACCCTATTTCAGACCTGACAAGAAATTAGATACCCTATTTCAGACCTATTTCGCGTACACCGTTGGCGTAAACATAATTAAAAGACAAAAAAGAAGGGCTTTTGTTGATGTTCTTATCCCCTAATGATGAAGAAGTAGCTTCTTCTAAAAAACATACCCTATTTCAGACCAAAATGATCAAAATCGATACCTTATGTCAGACCAAAACGGCAAAAAAATCATACCCTTTGGGGCCGCACTTACCTATAAAGCCCATATGAGGGAGTGTATCCCCCCGGGACATTTTACTTATTGTACCTCTTGCACTAGCCTTTCAAAGGTCATGTTTCTCCTTAAAGTTCAGTACATGTCATTTACAAACCAATCCATTAACTTCTATTTACACCATGAGCGGTTCACAGCCTTCATTTTTTCATTTTTAGAAGACTCATTCTGTTCTGGCGGGCCTCTGGTCCCAGAAATAAAAGCAAATATTGAAATCGCGTAACAATGAAACAGACTTACAAAGATGTCAACTTGTCAAGGCCAGTAAAACTACGACGGCTGATGTGATTGATGTTGTTAAAGTTTAAATTCCTTACGAAAACCGAGCAAGAAAAAATAAAGGACACAAATCATTAGTTCACCAATAATTTAACAAAATAAGAATCGGATTACGTGAGGCAAGATCAAATTTTGCTTTTTAAAGCCGGGGTTGTATCCGAGTAATGAAAAAATATATATGGAGACCATTAACCTCAAGGGAGCAGGCGCTTGGACGAACTTAACAAACAAATTCTTTAAGATAGAGCGTGCGCACATTTGAGGGTCTCAATAGACTTCTTTAGCTTGTATATTTTGTTTTCCCAATGTAGGTCATGCGATGTTGCCACGGGGATTTTCCCTTTTGTCTTTTCATAAATTATGCCTACATATGCACGTGAATAAGACGAAATTTCAATTCTCTAGGGTAACTTCACATGACCTACATTGGGAAAACAAATTATACAAGCTAAAGAGGTCTATGGGGTTAACCGTCAACCGCCAAACAGCACAAACTCTCCGCCAACCCTCCTGAACCGTCAAAAAAGGAAAATATTATTAGCCGTCAAACGGTTTAAAGGTTTTCAGATCCCCCTATATCAGCTGCATATCACTTCTGGCTTTCAAAGAATCGCTTCAACTGGTAAACCATTTTAATTTCCATGTTCCTAAATATACTCACTTTAAGGTCTTTTCTATTAATATGCTTCTAAACTGACATCACAACTGTATTCCGGTTTCAACTGAAATAGTATTGATTTACTGCATCGACGCGTTTTTTTAACTTTAAATGTCTGACTTGAAATTTCCTTTTGTTAACATTAAACTGTACATGTAAAAAGCCCTAGAATTTAATATTAAACCGTCAAACTGTCGGTATTACAATGTTCATAATATTCGCTAGAATTTTAAAAACGATTATGATTTACAAGATTAAAAAGATTTAAAAAAGTAAAAAACCGAATGTTTTCGGCACTAAACCATCTTCAAAACGTTTGGTTTTTACTTTTTAAAAATCGTTTTAGCCATGTAAATATTAATCATTTTTCAGTATTACAATGTTACAATTGGACCGTCAAAGGTATTCCCCACCCCCTCCCCCACTGAGACCATGAAATGTAGGTTGCACAGCGTTGAACTATGTCCCAAGAAGCTGAACAGGATATTTAGTTATATTTTTACATTATCATTTTATGTTTTTTTTAAAGGATTTAAAAGTATTCACCATATAATGCTAACATGCAACCTACCATATCAAGTGGGAAAGATAATAGCATTTTGATTTTACATACAAAAGATATAGAGACTCGTATCCAAGAAAGATGTTCTCTGGTAATAGCTGTAATTTGTTGAAGGACACATCACTGAAATACAACGAGAAATTAGTTTGTCAGGGAGTTTGTCACCCAAACTGAAGCTAAAATATCAAGGCATGTCGAAATAGCAAGCTATTGTTGTTAAATACCAAGAGCGAGAAAACAATAAACAAACAACAGAAACAATGGACCCTAGCCCTGAAATAATGGAGCTGCGTGGTAATAAGAACCAATGAAATAAGAGGTTACTGAGAGGTGCGTGGCATCTGAAGAGCAGCTGAATCTATAAGTAAATAAACTTTTATTTCACCAACAATGTGGATGTCCAGTAGTTACGTGGAACTAATTTTTTTTTACAGTTTTTCAGCTGATAAAGAGATGTTTCGTTGAAAGCAATTTACTATCAAAATGATTGCCAATGATCACAAACTCCGTATAAAGTTGAAGCTTTGCGTCTCCAAAGTAAAGATCGGGGAAACACTGCTTTCATTTCGTGACTGCGTGACTGTGGCATATGCATGAGAACCAAGCTTGGTTGGTTACTCAAACCCAAAACTCATGAAAGATTTCCTTTGTCACTCCAGCGCAGGCATTATGACACAAGCACGTTTTCCAGTAACCAATTTGCACGCTAGGTTTCCAACCTGAAGATCTATCGATTAAGCTTGTCAAATTTTATGTTAAATACGAGAAAATAAACGTTTAACCACAATTGCTAGTAATATCGCAAGCTGATTGGCTAATTTGCTGTTGTCGATAAGAATCTGGACAATGCTACTCGCGTCAACGTGTCACGAAATTCCTTTTTCCTCTTCTTTGACCGCATTGATATTGTTGACATTGTTTGTACTCTTACTGACAACTCTAGTCGCCTTGTGATTCCACTACATTTTTACCACTGTGATGACGAATATCGTTGTCGATAAGAGTACAGACACATTCGATTCAGTAAAGAAGACAACGCTAAACCCGCATTCCATTTTTTAAATATTATCTACGTTACAATTTCACAACGAAAATTTGCTGCCATGTTTACTAGTATACAATTAGCTTTAAAGCCTGGTTTAAGAGTTTTTACTAGCGACGCAGGCACAAGCGCAAGCATAAGTGCAAGTACAAGAGCACTTATTTTACTGTGAAAAAGGGCTTAACGCAAGCATAAGCATAAACGCAAGCACAAGCACAAGGATAAAAAAGTTTTCTTTTTCCTTGTGCTTGCGCTTATGCTTGCGTTCGCTTGCGTAGTGTTCGTTTTCACTTGGCATAACCTACTTATGCTTGCGCTTGTGCTTGCGTCGCTAGTGAAAACCAGGCTTAATTGATACATTTCTACACAACTTACAGTATTATCAGTACTCGAATTTTCCGAAATACGTGGTATGGGAGAGACCCAATTCCGTTATTAGCCAGGGACCTGAAAATAAAATTAAAAGGTAATATTCATCTAAACGACTAAGAGCACCTAATGTAAATGCCCTTCAAAGTGAACAATTGTCGGAACTGGAGTACATGTATTGTTGTAATCGGATCTCTTTTTTGAGGGAATCAATATTTGTTAGAACCGCTATGTCGATAGTAATATTCACGCCAGGGCAACGAGGTACCAAGGTACAAAACCAAGCATAAATAATGTAGTTGTGAAAGCTGTCTTGTATAATTAAGTTGAACAAAGGATTAAGCAAAAAACACATAAGAAGCTAATGGATGGGAACGCGACATTCAATGTGCGCAGATTATCCCGATATAAAATCCGTATAAACAAACCCGATACATCACATTAAGTGGTGTAGCTTGTTCCTTGCAAATCATCAGTTGATTTGAATTTTCGGAGAGTGGAGCTTGTGAATAGGTATTTGTTTTCACATGCAAAAAGGCCTAAACTCACAAAATCCAAAAGATCTGGATCCCCGACTCTCCAAGACGTGAAATATCCGGTATGCGATTTCCATCCAGTGCACTGAAAGAAAGCAAAATAACAGCTCTAGGCGAATAAATGGCTATAGGCATACCAAAGAGAGCAGCACCAGGTGAATGAATGGCTATAGGCTTGACAAAGGGAGCAGCCCTTGGTGAATGAGTGGCTATAGGCATACCAAAGAGAGCAGCCCCAGGTGAATGAATGGCTATAGGCTTGACAAAGGGAGCAGCCCTTGGTGAATGAGTGGCTATAGGCATACCAAAGAGAGCAGCCCCAGGTGAATGAATGGCTATAGGCATGAAAGGGAGCAGCCCTAGGTGGATGAACGACTATCGGGACACCAAAGGGGGCAGCCCTAGGGGAATGAATGTCCACCATCACTCCCACCTTCTCTCTAAACGTAAATCAATGCGTTTAATGTCTACCAGAGTTTATGCTCCGCATTGACCCTATCCATACTCGTCTTTCATCTGCACGTGATTGCGGGAGGTGGGAGGTGGTTCCAAAAGTATTGAGGGTGCGAGAAGAATGCTCGCAGAGCGTATTAGGGAAGGACATTCCAGGTCCGTCATCGCGGGCGATGACGTCACCTGACCTGGGAACAACGCCAGGATGTTATTTAAAGTGCCCCTAACCCCAATTTTTATTTTATTTTAAATGATTCGTCTCTGAATTAGAAGCACAACCGTGAAAAAATTTTTTGATTCGGTTGAATCTTCGCTTTTCTGTGCCGCGGTAAAGTCTCGAAATTACGACCAAAAACGCCGCCATTTTGTTTCACGACCGAGTTAAAGGGAGATTGGGTTCAGCGCTTGTATGACGTCATCCGGGAACGGAAGTTCTGTTGCGCTTACAAAGTTCTTTGAAGGAAGCAAACGAATGAGCCAAAAACAGTCCGGCTGTTCGTGAAATAAACATATTCCCATCGGCTGATCTCACAAGCATTTTATGCCCTTTTATACGGTGAAAACAGAAAATTCCAATGAGTCCGTTCGGTGAAAAGATCTCCTCTTTAAAACTCATTTATTGTATAGTGATACAACCCAAACATGTGCATGTACCACGTTTCCAATGCATCGTGATATTCGGTGTGCTCCGTATCGGATACACAAAGGATTTAACCGCAGCGACACAAAGTAGTCCAGAATGTAATGGCAGCTAAAATAATTGTCCCTCGATATGTACCTTTAGGAAAACCTCATCAATCTAACTCCTTTAAATTTTTCGGCTTCATGAGTCCTACAGTCTTCGACACAAGCGCTCTATTAAAACCGGTTTCCATCGTCAGGGGCACCCAACGAGCCAAATCAACCAAAAGTTACAGAAAGGTATTTTTAAGTACCTTATGGTGTTTGAAGTCTGTTTAAAGCGATGTTTTCATAAGCTAGAAGAAGTTCATCTGTTCGGATTCCCTAGCTGAAATCTTAATTGCCGGAAAATGTTAGGGAACAAAATTTTCCTTTGAGAAAATTCGAGCTGAAATGAACTTTCTACGAACTTTCTAGGAAACTATTTTCTTTCCGAAAATGCTAGCTGACGTTTTTTACGGCCAAAAACAGTAATTACGACCTTTCCGAAAACCTTAGGGTCTATGATTTCCAAATTCGAATCTGTTAGGCCACGTTTTAGTTACGAAAATCCGAGTGCACTCTTTAATCGACGCCGAAAGCGCAAGGCGAATTACCCTCCACCGAACAGATATCTACCGAAACTTGTTGTTGGGTGCCCCTGCATCGTCAACAATCAAAATATATTTCAGAGGCCATGCTAATTCACTGACAGAAGCCCATGTCACTGATCAATACAATTGTAGACTGCTAAGAAAACTTGAAGTGTTTACAAATCAAATTGATTAACTTCACCGAATTCAGTTGATTTAGACGATGGTGCCACTCGAACTTCATGTTCAAATGGAGCTACATGTAGTAAAATGTATCCAATCGGGTCTTTTGTGTCAGTTTGTTTACATCGGATATATGCAAATTATTCTCGCATCGCGAAGTTGCGTTCGCTTATTTGTAACCTACAGTTTAGACGGATACGTAGCCTCAAATTTTAATTGCAGTAAGCTATATTTATTTTATTTTACCTTGCCTTGACTTCGTTCACAGTACTGCCTGAGGATAACTAGAAGTTCAGCTAAAGTCACGTAATTCGCGTCGGCTGAGTTCACTTTCCGTTCTCTTGTCAAATCTATCTTTGCCTTCTTTGAATAGATACCATAAATAAAGACTCTCCATAAATAGGCACTTCCACAATTAATTGCTGATGTTCGTTTAAAATACCGATCTAAAGTCGGATGTGCGCCGTTTATATAAAATAACAATTATTGTTTTCAAACCGCTGCACAATTCCCATTGCCGATGCACGGGTACTCGGTCGTTCAAGATTGAAATGTTAAATCAAAGCTTTTGCTCACCAGCAGCGTACACAGAACCACGAGGTACGGCAGATAACACTTATAAACGAAGTTAATCTTTTTCGTCTTCTTCCGCGAATCTTGCTGTCCATTCCTGGTCTTCATAACCATGAGGCTCCTTCGAGCTCCTCGCCGATTCCGTTCTAGTTCCACTTCAGAAATGAAGTTAATTTGGTCTTCACCCTACACATAGTCCGACTCTGACTCCGAGGACGAGGAGGACATGATTCCAACACAATTTCGACTACTCCCAGGCTTTTATCCTCCAATATGTGCTTCGATGACCCAACAAACGCTTGCAAAAACAGAGATTGACTGAAAAGCTATCTTTCAATCGTTCCCGGGATGACGTCACCAACCTCGTTGGACCCAGACTCCCTTTTACTCGGCCGTGCAACAAATTGAATGAGACTTTGGCTGCCCATAAAAAATGGAGGATTCAACCAAATCCAATAAATCTTTCGCCGAAATACTTCGAATGATAAGTAGATTTATTTAGGCGAAAAATTTTTTTGGGGTTAGGGGCACTTTAATTGTCGAGGCGTGATTCTGCGTATACAGATATTAAGAAAGTTATATTAATCTTCAATCTTTCTATCAATCTTCAATCTTAGCGCGGCCGAATTCACCCACGCACCGTTATGGAGAGAAAGGGTAGGGTGCGGGAGAACAATATTAACAAGTAACTCATGGCAAGGATGTTGATGCTGTTGAGATAAATAAATGCGCCGAGAAGCTTAGAAAATCCGAGACTCAGTTCGCATATGCAGCTCCTTGGTCGTGCCTTTGTTACGCCTTGCTCGCATATTTTGCTTGTTTCTTGTACGAAAATCCGTTATTTTTTTTACACTATGCATACATACAAGCTTGCCACGTTTACTTGACGTCAACCTCCGGATGAAGTCCGCGCTGGACGGACGAAACGAATGGAGAAATAAGCAAGAGTTAAAAATTCAGTTCGTCGCAAAGGCTTGCTCACTAGATCGGTGCCTGATGCTTCACTGGAAGAAAGGCTATCGTCGCGCGGCAGGTACGCTGATATAAGAAAAAGGATTGTGAGGGGAAAATCTTTAACAAATTCTTACAAGAATTTCTGTTTACGTTAACCTAAAATGCAGATTTACCATTATGAATAGTAAACCATTAGATGCAATAAATCGTTGGTGTAAAAGTGGCAAGAGATGCATTTGCAGAATGAATACTTACAGCCTTGAAACCATTTTTGGGCCTGTAAAATCTGGCATCGATGTTAACAGATTTTTTCTCAAACGACTGTGAAAAGAAGGTGATAAGCAACACTGAGCTCTCGATTCTTGCGGTAGTTCTTTACATATATTGTATCTGCTAGAGAGCTGAAAACCACGTTATGTGATGGAAGCATCCTAATAAAAGATTATTGTTATTAGCTCTTAGATCTATTTTAGCTTAATAATGCTACGTAGTTAGCTTTGCAAAAAACAAAAAAAAAGCATACCGTATTTCTCTCAATCGGCATTTTTAGCATCTTAAACTCTTCAGTCTTAGTTTTCGAGAGAGTAAACCGGAAATCTCGTTTTACAAGATTAGGAAACACTTTGTATTAATTCCGAACAATGACCGCTATCTACCGTTATCTCACTTACAATCTACCAAGCTTGTGAAATCTTTTAAACGTTCCATTAGCTATCGTCGTAATCTCGTTCTTGTCTAGAAACCTATCATCGAAAAAGGGAAACGAAAAGAAGATCTGGGAAGTGGCACTTCTCTGCTAAATTATCTAACTACATTGCAGCCTTGTTCCCAAACAGAGATGCAATAAAAATGAATAAAGAAAATAAGAGATCAATCTGTCATTAGAGGTTTACAAAGCGACTAGGATAGTTTAAATACACTAACATGATCGCCTCGTTGAAGCGAACCTTAGTCAAAGCACCTGATCCTGCAACGCAGACGTATGAGGCCTTCCAAGAGGTGGAAGCGACATGCGACATGGCTCCGAAAAAAGGCGACAATCTTCTCCTAAAACACCGACAACCGACGGAAATTGACAGAAAACGCGCGACTGTTTGCGATAGCAACAATTTACTTTCCATTCCTCTTGTTTTCTTTGCAACAGCGACATTTGTTTCTAACGAAACAAGCGACAGACAGTCGTAAACGAGCGACAAAGCGACACCAGACCACCCCTTAAGGTCTCACGTATTTTGGGGTGAGCAAAGAATGAAGGTTTTTTTTGCGAAAACCATCTTGAATTATATATATATATATATATATATTATATATATATATATATATATATATATATATATATATATTCTGTATAGGAGGGAAACCCTAACCCTGTACACCCCAAATAAACATATTTTCATTGAATAAATGTTTGAAAGAAAATTTGCCCTGAGCGGGATTTGAACCCACGTCCCCCGTATACTAGTCGGGTGTGATGACCACTACACTATCAGGACAACCATGCTGGCAGCACGGCAATCGAAGATGTGATTTACGTGATCGAAGACGTGGCTTCCCGGGAAATTTTACTTTCTTAGGTGACAAGGCAGGGGTAGCCTATAACTCCATTTGAAACCTAACTAAGGTTTGGAAAGCCTACGCCTGCCCCCTTAGTTATATTTGCCACTCTCGATATATATATATATATATATATATATATATATATATATATATATATATATATATATATATATATATAATCGAGAGTGGCAAATATAACTAAGGGGCAGGCGTAGGCTTTCCAACCTCTACGCTTTAAGTGTCCAATGTATGAATGGCTTTTCCGATACGGCACTCGCCCATCAAAAACAGGCTTCCAGTAGAGGCTACAAGTAGTATCTGGTGGTGCTGCTAGTAGAGAAATGTGGGTACATATGGTGGAAAAGCATCTGCACAGTTGACATACTCACAAACTGATCAATTGACCGCCAGGTCCTTCCAATGTTCCGGGCTGGATGCAAGATAACTCGTTTCTTGACAGATCACTGGAAAATGTAATGTCCATTAAGTTTATCTTTTCTGGATTCTGATCCAGTTAGGTTTACGTGAACCAATACCGTTACAGACAAATGGTGTAGGAAAATTTAAGGGTGATACGAGATTCCAGAAATGTTGATGACAGCTTATTTTGGCAAACCCAAAACAATTTGGGCGTTATCAATGGTGATGCTGATTAATTCGTTTATCATGACATTGAATCGATTTTAATAATATTTTAATGGAGAAAACGTCGAGTTTGCTTTGACAGTAACAGCACGTGCATAAACACAACAAGAAATGGGATCGTCGCGTTTTTTAACTTATCCTTAAGCCCTACTTGCGACAAACGCCTACTTACTTTTCTTCCATGAAAAGAAATTAATGTTAATATAAGGACTTGAAGGCCAATTATTAGCTCAAGCGCGGACAAACAGAATAGGGATTCTTTGTTTTAATTCGTTGGGTATTTTTGTTTGTCTGCTCTGATTTCTTTCTTTCTTTTGTTTGTTTGTTGTTTAACCTACGGCTGTGCTTTATTGACGATGAAAACCAGGTCTCGGACAAAGATGCAAGAGTATAATGAAATAACGGGCTTAACGCCTCCACAAAGGTCTTTCTGGCCGTGCTATCTTTACAGGCGCGTAGTCCTTTCAGTTCTAAATTAGATGGCCTTTGTCGAGTTCAAACAGAATCTCTACCATCTGATTTGATAAAATACACTGGCATTCTATTCCAGCTATTTGCACTTCGGGGCTTGTTTATTTAATCCCAAACAAGTGAACCCGTCTTCAAAATACAAGGAACAACTTTGTTTTGACAATCAAACTTAGTCTGTCCTGGGTAGTGGGTCTACTTACAGATATGTCAAATTTTTCATCGCTCTGAAGGCCCCACTCTCAATGTGCGTCAGACCACAGCGAATCATTGATCTAAATGAATAAGTCCTATGTCAGTAAATTGTGCTCACAATCTCTGTTGTCATTGGGTGAGAGTATACAGCTAAGTTACACTGGGTGGGAATTGTCAAGTCATAATACAGGTGTGTGGCTCCGAATCGAAAGACAGAAAACAACGCTCAAAAGTGATGCCACGCTTACGAGCCCCTCCTGATTTGCACTAAGAAAATAGATGCAAAATATTGTTTGAACTTAAAGCATTTTTAATCTGATAGCAATTTTCAAGTTTCTTTATGTTTTCAGCTCCAAATTATGCGCATTAGCTTTGTGCTAGCATCGGCTTTTGTGCTGTTTCTGTGGCAGTAAATTGCCAACTGTATATCGCTCTCAGTCGTCCCCTTCCACTTAACTCCCATCTTATTCACGCAATTGCGTATAAAAGCTGTTAGATATCCAGCCGCATCCACAAGTGAGTCTTTATTACATGATATTACATGTTTACTGTATTTCCTTGAAGAAGCGCCCGGGCACTTATTGAAATTTCAGCCAAAAGCGGGTGCGCTCATTCGAAGGAAGGCGCATTATCGAGAGGGCGCTTATAAAGTTTTTCTTAAAACGAACTGTAACTATATTTTGGCTCATGCGCATGAAATAACTTTGCAAGCCAAGAGAGATAGAATTAACCGAAGGGAATTACGGAAAATGGAGAGGGTGGGCGCTTATTCGGGGAAGGGCGCTTATTAGAGCGTGGACGGTTATTCGAGGAATACAGCAACCCTTACCAGAATATAAAACTCCGTCATTCTATCATCGATGTTCGTGGAATTGAGCGTACCTCTCAATAGCTCTTCTTATCACAGATAAGTTATCCCGAATGTATAGTTTCTAAGTAACTTACAGATAAGACATTCTTTTAAAACCATCAAAAATGTCCGCGGTGAGAACAGGTCCAATTCCTTTATTGTAATCAGTTTCCCTATCGATAAAAAAATGCCATTGATTAGATAATAGCAACTCACTACTGATTGTTAGCGTTGAGAACTTGGTATTCAAGAATTATTTGGTTAAGACTTTTCAGACATATTTAAAAGTCCTGTGAACAATCTTCCGTAGCTATTCTAATTTTAGCAGACTAGAAGTTGGTCCACCACACTATAGTAAAACTGGAGTTAGGATTGGGCTTTTGTTTTTTCTTTGTCATTGGAATTGGAATTGTTATAGTCGAAGAAACAAAGCTTCAAAGCTGCATTGCTTTTAATTTTCGACGATATTAGCCTTTGAAAGAACTGTAAATAATGGTGTCATGCGCAATGACGATGTATGTAAGTTATAGGTTTGTTTTAACGCGGAGCAGTTTGAATTGATAAAGTTGTAGTCGGCAAGTCGAATAAAACAAAGTTGTACTCTCTCAATCAGGGTTAAGCAAACTTTAAAGGATATTTGAAGGTATATATATTGGCATCATCAGGAGCATCAATTTTGAAGCTTGAGTTTTATCCCTATAATTCAGGTGTTGGCTGCAGTGGTTGTGCTTCCGCTCCTTGAGTTTTATTTTTGGTTTGCTGTTGATTGACATTGATGCGCACGTTAAGGCGTCACGTTATTATGGGAACGAGGTTGCGAAGAAGCGTGCAAGATGCGTCCTTATGTTGTGTTCACCTGTGAAAGAGTTTACTAAAAAGAACCAGCAATGTGTTAATTAATGTCGTATCCTCTACAATTAATGGTGATTAATAAACAGTTATCGTAGTCGTCGTCGTAATCAACAACAGCAACAACAACATTGACATAACAATTTTCGCAAAGTTATGCCAAGATATTTGTAGTGCAAAAGTGCCCTAATATTTACATAATGTAAATAAGTAAAACGACTCACTCACAAGGAGTTTAGCCGGGTCAAGCCTTCCAAAATCACTTGCAAGCCACCATATGAAAGGAGTTGCGGCGCAGGTTGCTAAAAGACGTAAGAATTATGTGATTGAATAACAATGTTCTGACCCAAAAGGGTATCGACCTGATGCTGTAGACCCATTTAGAATTTCCGTTTTATAATATTTTATTATATTCAAGCGCAAACACACACACACACACACACACACACACACATGCGTGACACACCAAAAACAGTGATATGACATTATCAAGCTGCAAATATAATAAGTCGATACACATAAAGTATATCGGGAATATACTGACATTTAAGGGTGTCTATATTAATTTAGTGTAAATCTACTAGCGTTCTATCACGAATGCCGTTCTCTGATTGGCTACGCTACTCACTATCTATTCTGTGATAGATAGTGAGTAGCGGTTGTCAACAAAATGGCGCGCGCTTCTTCGCGTTTTCGAAGTGTCTGTGAGGAGAATTTGGATAATTTACTTGTTTCGCTTTGAACGACTAGTAGATTCATACTAAAACAATTACATTATTCGCTCTCGATTTCTATGCGTGATAGCTGATTCGGGCTGCGCCCTCATCAGCTATCACGCGATAGAACTCGAGCTCATAATCTAATTGTTAAATATTCTGAATCCTTACACGAGTGTGTACGGTCTTGATATGTCTGATATGATATATCTGTCATGTACTGATCCGCATGCTGGACCGTATAAGCCATTTCATTCCTCTTATGCGACCCTGAATCTGATGGTATATAGCCTGCACGTGAGCCCGTATACCGATTATGAAGCACTACTACAGGGCACGCTATAGTAAGCAGCAATGACTGCCCTTAAAGAAGTCTTTATAACTCAACTCTTTGTAGAGCGTCTTGTTATAGGTCTTGTGCTTTCCTGGTATAAAAAGAAATCCACAGGAAGGTGGGAACAAATTATCTTCAATAATGGAATTTTATAGACGCACTATGTTTACCCGGTTCGTTCAGACTCAAAATTTGAGCTGTGCGCGCCTCAATGAACTAAAGTGAACAGCGACACCCTACAAGACAAACTGAAACATGCAGTCGGGACTCACATCACTTCCACACTTTTTGGAAGATAGAATCCTTTGTCAATTGCGTTTTCTCTTAGATTGCTGGAATAAAAATATCAAAGGAATTTGAATTTTGTAGTGATTAACTTGCATATTTATGTGACATTATAGCCAACTGCACTAGTGTACTATTTACACGAAGAAAGCTAAAAGGACGTTGTGATCAAATATGTTTCGGAAATAATGGCTCATCATGTCACTTTCTTCTGTTAAACCGTCATAACAGAAAGAAAACAAACGTCCACAATCTGTGAGATAAAAGGATACGAAACAAACAAAGGTTAGTGCAAGGATTTGAATTATCGATTCAGGAAATGTTAAAAAAATCCATCAATGGGTTTCGATTTGTTACGATAGCGAGATTTGAGTTACCTACCTCTGCCCTCGACTCCGGCAGATAACATTAAACCTTGTTAGATAACACTCTCAGATAACTACAGATTGCAGATGACAACATTGTTGTGATAAATAGACAAACATAACATGTTCTTACACAACTACAAGAGACTTTAGATTCCTGAAGGTATTCCTTGGAATAACTAATGTGATCAAGTTTCTTGAAAGGTCTCTGGATAAAAGAGATAGAAATAGAGAAATTAATAAGTTTGCAGTTTTCTTTCATCTGATAATAGGAGCCTTTTTGAGTACGTCTACCAACTTTCAAATTACAAACCAGGCTCCTCCCAAAATCTCATCACTGCTTACCAGCAGATAAAAAGATTGCAGAAACAAGATTGAAGTCATAGTTTTTAAACGCGTCTTTAAATAAAAATTAGTGAGCAGCACACAGCAACAGATCTTATCAGCTTTATTATCGCCGACAAGTTCCGCCTGATCACACAGGGACTTACGATTTAACTTTGAATCGTGAGCCCCAAACTCAATTGCACATTTTGTGTTTTGCACCTTAAGTGCTGTATGTAAGCAGAAATGGACTGGGACTGTCCCATGAGACTTATAGGACGCAGAAATACGTAGGACCCTACGCACCCAAGTGTGAGGCTTCAAAGTGACTGTGTTCGTTTAAGTCAACTAACAAGGAAATCAAAGCAGGAGAAGATGCACCAGAATTGTAAGTTCTCTGTTCAATTTCCGATGTTTTCCTTTATACGCTAGCAAATAACAAATTTGTTGTAACTTTCTTTAGTTTGACTACGGTTACGCTGAACCGTTAAGTTCAAGGATTAAAGCACACCATTTCCTGTACTCCAAGTGTTGTTCTTCAACTCGAACATTCAGAAGTTCGAATCATTTTTTAACGCGGCATTTACGTTATATCCTGCGCGTATTTGTTTGTGAGTGATTATTGCTGTTCTACCTTAATATGAACGTGATTTATACTGTAAACGTTTCATATAAAACTAGTTCCTTTAGCAATTTTAAGAATCCCCTAGTTCTTGTCTACAAAAATAAAAAAAGTAATAAATAAATAAACTAGAGGCCAATCGGAAATTGCAATTTGCTACTTCCCTGATTCACCTACATGGTTGTAATATTATGACAAAGTTAGCATAAGGAGATCTGAATTCTTTTCCATATCAATTATATTTTCACTATGGCATCATGTTGATCATGTACAGATAGTTGCTGTCACATGGGCGAATTTGATATGCAACGCGAGGATTTCGGTTTGTTTAGGCAGGTCGAGTAACTACGAAATTCCGTGATTTAACAATAAGCTTTCCTAAATGGCAAAAAAATATTTATTGACTCGAACTGAGTACGTTTTTCGCAAATTTAGCTAAAGTTGCTTCAAATACAGCGAATCTGTCAATTAAAGATAAAGCATATTAAAAATTGAAATCAAAACCTGTAATTTTGTTTAAGGTGGATTCTCAGAAGCGCTCAAACATTTCGGAGAAAGCCACAATATTTTAATATAATCAAGATGACGGCATTCTTGTTGGTGTGTTATTTTTGTTAGCGCTTGCGCAGAAACGTCGGAAGTGAGCTCTGTTGATGAAAAACGACGACGACGATGACGACGGCGACGACGACGACGAAGAAGAAGAAGAAGAAGAAGAAGAAGAAGAAGAAGAAGAAGAAGAAGAAGAAGAAGAAGAAAAAGAGAAGAAGAAGAAGAAGAAGTAGAAGAAGAGGAAGAAGAAGAAGAAGAAGAAGATCGTTTCCCTAACTTCCTTGTTCCTTTTAAGAGTACTTACAGAACAACTAAACGGACATTAAAAATTGACGTTTCTGTGAAATCCGACTCTTCCGCACTAATAACAAATCAAGAACTGAACATCTAAAACATCAGACTTAAACTTTTCACGCCAAACAGTAACTCAAGTTTCACGTCTCCGAGAAATCCGAGAAATCCGTCGTTTCAGTATGCGCTGAAAAGATGTTTGACATAAAACATAAGTTGTATCAAGACTTGACTGCTGGTTGAATTCATGGAGTAAACACAACTAAACATCTAAAAACATCTGACTTAAACTTTTCATCCTAACAAGTAACTCAGGTTTCATGTCTCCGAGAAATCTCTTTTCCGTATGCACTGAAAAGATGTTTGACATAAAAATGAAGTTGTATCAAGACTTGGCTGCTGGTGGAATTCATAGAGTGAACACAACTGAACATCTAAAACATCTGACTTAAACTTTTCATCCCAACAAGAAGCTCAAGTGTAATGTCTCCGAGAAATCCGAGAAATCCGTCTTTTCCGTGTGTGCTAAAAAGATGTTTGACATAAAACAAAACTTGTATCAAGACTTGAGTGCTGGTGGAATTCATAGAGTGAACACAACTGAACATCTAAAACATCTGACTTAAACTTTTCATACAAAGAAGCTCAAGTGTAATGTCTCCGAGAAATCCGAGAAATCCGTCTTTTCCGTGTGTGCTGAAAAGATGTTTGACATAAAACAAAACTTGTATCAAGACTTGACTGTTGGTGCAATTCATAGAGTAAACACAACTGAACATCTAAAACATCTGACTTAAACTTTTCATCCCAACAAGAAGCTCAAGTGTAATGTCTCCGAGAAATCCGAGAAATCCGTCTTTTCCGTGTGTGCTAAAAAGATGTTTGACATAAAACAAAAGTTGTATCAAGACTTGACTGTTGCTGGAATTCATAGAGTGAACACAAGACTTTTTTTATAATGGCGGAAAAGGCGGATTTCACGGAAACATGAATGATTAATGTTTAAAACTTACAGGAATGACTGACTGCTGATTGAATTCATTCAGTGAGCACAAACTTTTCCATGAAGGCGGAAAAGACGGAAAAGACGGATTTCCCGGAGATATGAATATATAATGTTAATTTAATATATATATATAATATAATACTTCTCTTTATTACTGTAAGTATCATATATATATATATATATATATATATATATATATATAAGACACTTACAGTAATAAAGAGAAGTATTATATTATATATATAGATATATTAAATTAACATTATATATTCATATCTCCGGGAAATCCGTCTTTTCCGTCTTTTCCGCCTTCATGGAAAAGTTTGTGCTCACTGAATGAATTTATTCAGCAGTCAGTCATTCCTGTAAGTTTTAAACATTAATCATTCATGTTTCCGTGAAATCCGCCTTTTCCGCCATTATAAAAAAAAGTCTTGTATTCACTCTATGAATTGCACCAGCAGTCAAGTCTTGATACAACTTGTGTTTTATATCAAACATCTTTTCAGTGCATACGGAAAAGACGGATTTCTCGGATTTCTCGGAGACATTACACTTGAGCTTCTTGTTGGGATGAAAAGTTTAAGTCAGATGTTTTAGATGTTCAGTTGTGTTTACTCTATGAATTGCACCAACAGTCAAGTCTTGATACAAGTTTTGTTTTATGTCAAACATCTTTTCAGCACACACGGAAAAGACGGATTTCTCGGATTTCTCGGAGACATTACACTTGAGCTTCTTTGTATGAAAAGTTTAAGTCAGATGTTTTAGATGTTCAGTTGTGTTCACTCTATGAATTCCACCAGCAGTCAAGTCTTGATACAACTCTTGTTTTATGTCAAACCATTTTTGAGCACATACGGAAAAGACGGATTTCTCGGAGACAGGAAACTTGGGTTACTTGTTGGGATAAAAAGTTTAAGTCCGATTTTTTAGGTGTTCAGTTGTGTTTACTCTATGAATTGCACCAGCAGTCAAGTCTTGGTACAACTTCTGTTTTATGTCAAACATCTTTTCAGCGCGTACGGAAAATACTGGTTTTGTTTGCATGGATGCTGTGTTTGTTGAACAACAAACAGGCGTGACAAAGAATTTCATTTTTTGTTTTACAGCTATTGTGCCGACCACTTATCGAACACAGAATTACTTTGATTGAGATAGCAGGCATATTGAATTTAGTTTTATGCTGCAAAAGGCAGCCAAGACAAGCCAAAAAAGCAAACAAATAAACAACGAAAGAGAGCCGTGGTGAATAACTTTGACGATAGCATCACTTCTGAACTTTATCAACAAGTTTGATCCTGAATCGTGACAAAAATGCAGCATACATCTCGGTTTTTCCTTTGACTTATTCTTGGAAAACAAGCGCCATTGATTGGGTAGAATAATAGCCTTGTTTACATTGTTTGCACGTTTTTTCACAGGACCATCTTGATCTAGAAAGCAGGCTTATGTCGGTCAAGTGTTACTTTGCTAATGCCAGCAGGTTGTGTGCTTCAATTTCTCTTGAGAAACAACCTCACCGTGCAGGCATAATATTCCTCTTAATCATACCATTTTCATTGAAGTCTGCTCTTCTGGTAAATCACACCACTGATGGGCCTTATTGTATTACTGCATGTGGCAACAGCGATCCACCACTTCTAAAGGAATGTGACAAAGAAGAAACGCCCTCACGCACTCTCATTTGACAACTGCAAATAAGGAAAAGCCCTTATTCGCTCTCATTTAATAACTGCATCAGTTCTAACACTTCCTCGTCAAAAAATCGCATTTGAAAACAAGAGAAACAAGCAATGAGTCGTCTTCCACCGTTCTTCATTAGCACTTTGAAGACAAAAGCAAGAATTGGCTAAGTCTGCAAATTTATTCGTCAAGATTTCTTCGCGTTGATCCACTATATAAACAGCATAACCAAACTACATTTGCACCACTTCAAGCCAGAACGAGAGAAGTATGCAACGGGCCAGAAAACCTTGCCGGCAGCTAAACAGCGAAACAATAAAGAGCGCAGCACTTTGTTATCTGACGCCAGTTATCAGTGGAAGGTGTAGCATAATCAGCGCTAAATGTGCTTGGAAAGTGAAGGACAGGGCCTTGCCAAGGGCGTGGACATCTATTTGCACCAAACGGGATTCTTGCGACAGTGCTATTTCAGGTTAGGTTTACTTTCGACATACTGGTTTCAGAGGAAAGTTTAAGAACGCGGTCAGTTTCAACATTTGACGCATTTAAACTCTATTTTATTTCAGGTATTCAGAACGTGGCGTTTTTCTTCAGCGCTATTTCAACCCAAGAAAACAAAAGTGGTTGCATAACGGAAGATACTGATGATGAAAGCAGTTCGGGCGATGAAATACCCAGTTCCATAACTCAACAATGGCTCGAAGGCAGCTTGACAAATATCAACAAATCGCTCTGCCCCGCAATCTCGCACTGGGTCGCATTGACAACGACTAACGGAGCCCCTGCCAGCCCTATTTCAGTACACAAGGCTCTGCTGAATTGCGGACTGGATGTCACAGCGACTCAGGTAACGACGTTACTTTCTTCAGTTATAATTTTTCTCGAATGGATTACCAATTCTGACATAATCCAAGCGCTCTCTCAGCCAAACAAATACAGTCAACTCTCTCGTAAGCGGACACCCTCGGGAATTGGAGAAGTGCTCGTTAGTAGAGCTGTCCGCTTACGAGAATTATTCCCATAGGCGGTCGCTTACGTGAGAGTTAATTAGCGGGCGTTAATTACATGTTTTAATTGGGTAGCCAAAAATAGCCACAAACTGAAACTCTTTATTGATGTCAAATGTTAAAAGTCGAAAATAAAAAAAAAGAAGAAATATTCAGTATACATTGTACATTGTTTTTACGTCGGACTGTTGTTGTTGTTTTTGTTTTTGTTTTTTTTTGTTTTCGTTTGACAGCTTTCTTTCCCGCGGACAAATGGAGAGTTGGCAAAACCCATCTCCACTGTTTTGTTGCTCTGACAAAGGTCATAGAGTATTTTTTGTGGATTAATTGCAAATTATAGGCAACTTTCATTGCCAAGTGTCAATTTTTCTACATGGAGTCTTCGCTTACGGGAATATGTAAATACAGAGTTTGACTGGGAGGTAAAAAGGGGAATTGAAAAGGGTGTCCGTAAGTAGAGCGGTCCGCTCACGAGAGTGTCCGTTAGCGGAGAGTTGACTGTAGTCGAAACTAGAGGGACATAAAAGAATAATATCCACGGTTCCCTTGTGTGTCTTTTGAAAGCACACACAGTTTAGTGTCATTTCTCTCCAAAGTGGCCACTAACGATCTCCTATACTGAATTTAATGCCTTTCAGGTTCAATTCCAAGAGGGTGCGGACTCTCCGGCCACAAGCGAACTCTACAAAGTGCTAAAGGATCACAAAAATCCTTTCGTGAAAGACCTTGTAAGATCCTCGTACAAACACTGCTACGAAGAAGAAGTTAGGAAGGTGGTTGGTGATGATGTGTTCGGTACCCAAGAACTGGACGATTGCGGCAGTGAAAACGTGGTGCGAGTGACCCTGGTTAATCAGAAATTTCACGCATCTTTACTGAGTGCAATCGAACGTCTGACCGTGGCTAAGCTACAACTGGACAAATTCGGCTTCGCGAACGACATGGCAACGTCCCAAGCGTCCACCAGCCAGCTTTCTTGCGACGAAGAAAAGATGCTCTCCAATAAACTTGCCATCCTCGTTAACGATATAGCGATTGCTATGGGAAAGCTTGACTATGGTACTTACAGGGGAAAGATCTATAAGAGAGACGCCAGGTCCATGTTCACTTTCTCATACAAGTGCGAGGCAAGGGTTTTTGTGAACACCCTGGCCACCAACGAACGCTTTAAGTCGAGGATACTTCCGCAGATGAAGAGAGTCATCGAGCTGTTATCGGATCCTTACTGTGAGCTGTTTCGACCATTGACCGTCGATTACGATCTCATTGAAGTGAGCAGAGGCGTTTGCTGGTCATTGAAGAAAGGGAAATTCGTGGAGGATGCCATCGAAGAACACCAAATTGGTAAAGTGTCACCTCGAGCATTCTGCCCGTACGAGCCAAACCAAGTACCAGACGCAAAATACTTTCGCGAGATTTTGGAGAACAGTCTCAGTCCAGACGACGTACGCAGATTCTGCGAAGACTTCCTCAAGCTGCTCAACTACAACAAGAAAAAGCACAAGGACAAGGTGCCGTGCCTGGTCGGAGACGCGAACAGCGGTAAGACTAGCTTATTTTTCCCGATCCTCAGCCTCGTACATCACGGGAACGTAGCCACGGTTACCAAACAGCGCGCTTTTAACAAGTCGATGATCACACCGTTCACGGAGGTGATATTCCTGGATGAGGCTACGGAGTCAACCCTCGAGATAGACGACTGGAAGACGTTGACACAGGGTGGTTATTCCGCCCACGACGTAAAGTATCAGAGGGCAAAGTCGTTCATAAATCGCTGTCCCATGTTGATAACGAGTCAGAGAAGGTTCAACTTTGGACCGTCCGATCAACCAGCGATGGAGAGAAGACTAAGGACATACCAGTTCAAGAGTTTGGCGAACCCCAGAAGGAGTGCTTCCACTTGGTTGAAAAAGCACCCCATGGATTGTCTGGTCTGGGCCACAGCAAAGGCCAGGGAGGCACGACATCGTGCGCCCGACGACGAAGAAGAAACGGAAACAGAAACGGAAACGGACGAGGAGCGATCGTTTTACGAAGACGGCATCTTGCGGCAGAGCGAGAAAGAAGCACTACAAGCGCTGTCACTGGATGAGGGCATGGCAGAAAACACCGAGCCAGCTGCCGCAGAAGGCCAACGCTCTCAAGACGCCACGGAAGTTTCCGACAGCCAATCAGATGCCAGCCAGGCGGGCGACGTCATGCTGTCCTTGGAAGAACATCTCAGGGGGCTGCAACCGGAGACCCTTCGTCACAGGCAAGTGATGCATATGATTCAGGCGGAGAGGACCAAGAGGAGCAGAGCGGAGACGTTGAAAAGGGAACAGCACGAACGGCGCAAAATCCTGCTAAGGAACAAGGGTGTGTCGACCCAGAACGCGGAACTCGTCTCTTCGGATCCCGAAGAACCGATCCCTAGTCCAGTCGCGAGGGACCTTCAGCAGTATCAGCAGGCGCAGAAGGCAGCCCAACAGCAGGCACGTCGAGAAGCTGCTAGCAAAGCATTCGAGGGCGCTTGGCTCCGGGCCACGGAAAAGGAACTCAAGGAGTGCTGCGACCGATTCCAAGCGAGCACCGACCCTACGATTCGCACCAACATGAAGACCTGTATACGAGCGCTGTCGGAAAAACTGAAAGATCATCACATGTCGCTGGGCACTTATGGTACCGCTGAAGCCTTGGCCGAGCGGAAGCGCGTCTGCTCGGCACTGGGTCTGTTGAGCGTAAAGCAGCATCACCTGGTCACGAGTGTTTCGGAGAGGCTGCCGGTACTCAAGGTTCAAAGCACGCAAAGTTCTGGAGGAGGGGATGCGGACGACGAGGACGACGACACAATCTTCGTCACTCCCGTCCCAGGCACTCGTACTCCGCCGATGCGTGAGAGAGGCGACTGCGAAATCTCTGACGAACTGCTCCGGGCAAGCTGCAGCGCGAAACGGAAGAGAACCTCCGGTAGTCAGCGCATAAGCAAGGCGCCCAGGAACACTATTACCAATTATTTCTCTAGCGCAAGTCAAAAGTAGATTGAAGCAAAACGACGAAAGACAACGCGCGTTTTTCGAGTCCAAAGCAAGCAAAATTAAAGCTGTTTACGTTATCGCGGTAGATTTATTGATGCGATCTAGTCAAAAGGAGTTAAACGAAAGGAAACGACATTCAACCAGAGAGTCGTACGAGGGCAATGTTGTTTTATTGTTTGACCTCACGCGAGTACATGATGTAATTCTGATTGCTTGTCGATAGATTAAAGAAATGAAGTGCACAGACGACTGGCATTTTTATTATTTCGTCATTGTCTATTTGTTTGAGTGGAGGGTGGGGGTCGGGTTACGCCGCAAATCGTTTTAATTCATCGAGCTGCTAGTCTTTAGCCTTGAGCTTCAATTCTGCCCTTTTCTTCAAAGAATCTGCCATTCTTCCTTCCCGAAAGTTGTAGTCGGGATCTCTCAAAATAGCAGTCCATTGTCCAAATCCGTGCTTATCGATGCCCTTCTTTAGAAACTCGTCTTCGTCCGCCGTAAATTTCAACAGCCGACGATGGCTTCTTTGAATTCGCAATCGGTTTGTCGGTGGGGCATCCCTCTGAGGGGGCGCGCTTTTTGATTCTGTGCTTTCGGTCGGTGCTGCAAGGCTCAAAGTTGAATGGCTAAACCTCTTGTTGACCTCCTCGTCCACCTCAGAGCCTTTGGTACCTTGCAACTTTTGCAGACACTCGTGAGCCCTCACAGCAACTTCGCGCGACCTTTGCTTTTGATAGTGAACTTTGGCGACGGCCGAGCTGTGTTTCTGATCCTCCGACAAAATGCTCTGCTCTTTGCTGGTGAGCTGATTGAGGCTTTGCGTCTCGACGATTTGACGATAGCGCGTCGGGTGAACGTACTTTCCGATTGCGTCAAACACCAGTTTACTCATGACGTCGCCCAGCTTGCCGTGTTGGCCTCCGTTTCTCGTGACCAGAACGAACTCGCACTGGGGTTTTAGCAATGGCCTCACGAAATTGATGTAACTGTCGAGCACCTGCACGCTTGCATCGGTCAGAATCAAGGAGTCAAACCCGTATTTGCTGGCAGTCTTGAACTTTTTCTGGTCAATAAATCCCCCGTTCTCGTTCGCTGCCCTAACCATGTCGACTGTCAAGTACTGATAAGTCATGGGGCGCGACCCCTTCACTTTGATGAACAAGTACATCGACACAAATCTCGTGGCAAATGTCAAGTCGGACGGGTTCACTTGGCCCGGATTGCTCTTGCACGTCTTTACGACGCTTTCGTAACGCGGCAAGTGAAATGTCACCACTTGCAGCAATTCCTCCATTGTCGCCCAGTGGCCTCGAGCTTCCAGCGTGTCGATGTCCAGTTCTCGGGTCCACTGCAATCTCATCATTTTTGCCACCGTCTTTCGAGCTCTCTTGAGGTACAACTCAGTAGCAGATAGGTTTCGCAGAACTGCGTAGGATGCCCCATTGATTTTTCTAAAGTCCATTAGTTCGGAAATTGCGTCTATGTAGCCCAATCGCCCACCATGTCCGAGTTTGCACTCGTCTTGCAAGTAGTCTACGAATTTGAACAAGAGATTTGGCGAGCACAGACTGTAGTCTATCACTTCAAACGTCAATTCTTCCTCGTCTTCGCAACAAAATTTCAGAAATTTAAAGCTTCTCTTCACTATCTGTTGAGCTGTGCGATCTTTCTTGCAACCCCCACCACTACCAGTCAACCAGTTCGCGAATGCTTCGCCAATTTGACCAGAGACTGAAAATGAAGGTACAACAACGACACCGTGTTTTGGCGTTCGGCTTGATTCACAGTCATCTGTAGTGGTCTTTGACGACCTAGTGTCAAGCACTTGCGATGAATGTCGAAGTTCTGTCAGGTCGGGTTTTTCGTCAAAATATAAGAACCAGCTGTGCTTAGAATTGACGTGTTTCCTGCATCCACGCTGACTTTGAAATCCTTCGTGTTCGCATACCTGAATTGGACAATGATACAAGCTGTCCGTATCTTCTTTTTCTAAGTGAAGCCGTTTTGGTTTGGGCGATGCGCCATCAATCGTAGACCAGTCGACTTTGACCTTCTTGTTCATTCTTGGAAAAGAAGAACTGATTCAGCCAACAGAATTCTGTTTGCACCGCTTAGCAAAAACCGACCAAACAATCACACCCATTGGCAAACAATAGAGCCATCATTTAATTTGGAGCTTGTCGGCACTTGTCCCTACTTGCCCGAGCTTATTACCATTGTACTTAAATTCATAGCAGGGAGTTACATCCCAAATGGGTTCGGCCTTGCCCGGGCAAGCCTGTGCATACCTACAACAATGGTTGCATTGTGCGAGTTGAAATGTACTGAGGTATGCCTCTGCTTGCCATTCTTCATTATTCTTGGGTTAATGTACAAACCCAAGTTGGCATTAGTATGGCGTTGGTGTGATGGTCTTCGACCTTACCTTGCCCGGACAAGTCAAGAAGCGCCTCGAAAAGTCTGTTAGAATCTGCTATTGACTCTGTTTCGTGTTGAGTCAAACTTAAAACACTACAACAAACGCTTCGCCATGCAATTAAAAAGCGACAAAAACGTGGATGGCAAGAAAAGAAGAATGGTTCTGTTGAAGAACATGTACAAAGGAACTGTCATTTTCTTAATAGGAACCATTTTACATCAATGGGAACTAATTGTTAGGAACAAATTGTTCCGCGTGACAATAAAAAGGAACATTTCAGTCAAAACGGAACTCGCGAACGAGAACAATTGTTCCTCAAATGAATAAAACGGACCAAAATCATAAAAAGAGGAACAATACCAATGGGAACATTTGTTCCTCAGCGACTCATTTCGGAACAAAAGGTTCCTTTCAATGTTCGAAATTCGGAACAAAAGATTCCTTTTTTAGCTCTAAATGAACACCTTGTTCCTATTTTTCACAACAATTTGTTCCTTTTCATACTATAGGACCACTCCAAATGGGAACAATCGTCCCATCATGGGAACGTTCCCTAAGCTAAAATGAGAACAGCACCAAAAAACTAAAAGTCAATTTAAAAGCCAGTTAAGGGATGAAGAAAACATGCCAAAGCCTCTTAAGAATCTCAATGCCGAATAAAAACAACGGCCAAAATTGGGTTGACAAAATCCTGCTAAGACATGTAAAAACATGAAAGTAAAAATTTAGGGAAACGTAGGAGAAGAAGAAGAAGAAGAAGAAGAAGAGAAGAAGAAGAAGAAGAAGAAGAAGAAGAAGAAGAATGGTCTACAGGAAGCCCGAGTAATGAACTAGACTTAATAAATCTCGGTCTCGTACTAGACGCACTTAGTTTACCCACTTTGTTCAGAAGCAACTTTGGTGCTGTGCCCGTCTTTACGGAACCCTGTGCGTAAAGGAGCTGAGTGTTACAGTAGAAACCTATTACTTGAGTCACGAATGTACTACCGAAAACTAGCCGTGCCAACAGCAGGCGCGGATCCAGACCCGCTTGCAGCGTTTTACGGAAATGGGTCTATTTTTTTCAGAAGAAAGACATGACTATTTCTCGTGACGTTCAAGAGAGATTTAACGTCATCTGTCTTGGCGAACACTCGCGAATTAATGTGAAGCCCAACATCAGAGTCATTCAAGATATTTCAAATCCCAGCTGTTACCCAAAAAAAAAAAAACGTAATAGAAATTTTGCGGGGCGATTTCAGACATACATAAGACTTATACTCCGCACGGTAACGCGACTAACAACACTCGCTTCGCTGCCAATACATTGTGCATTTGACGTGGATGGTATTATCTCGATCCAAACCTACGAGAACTGGGCTCGGGTAATATCCCGTACGAGCAACCCCAGAAAGTGAGGAATGGAATGTTAACTTTAAAATCTTCCTAGGCTTCCGCAAGACCCCAGAAGGATTTTAACCTTTACTCCTCAATTAAGGGAAAACGATCAATTTTTTTCATAGATCCACGCTCGATTACAGAATGACCTATAATTGATGAATGAACATGAATGAAGAGGACTTAACCTTAAGCATTCATCCGCACTTAGATAACGCCCACGAAATGCACGAGAAATGGGAAGTGTGAGTAATGTAAACACGAACCACACTACGTAGGTGGATCCGTTCTACGGCCATTTAGCGATTGTAAGATTTGAGGCTGTTCACATAACAAAACGCGTGTGAACACTTTTGCACCGCCCGCTTTCACATAAAAGGTACCTTGTCCTGTGGTAAAGGAGCGAAATAAAATGAACCTAAACTGAATTATAGATCATCGTAAAAGACCAAAATGGTTGTATTAAGGGCGTCGCGTTTGAAGTTGAATGGACTGTATAAGCCAAACACGGCGGCATGGCCCTGAAATAAGAATATTTTCATAGAGAACTCTTACATCCCACATACATTTTCTTGAGCGAGGTAAGATTTGAAAAGGCCTTTTCATTGAGAGATCCCAAGGAGTTTCTTGAGAGATTTCTACAAGGAGGAATTCAAGAGCAATACCGTGAGTGAATTTGTATAGTTCGATATAAAGTTGTGGAAAGTTTTTTATGAAACTGAACATACAGCGTCACAGTGTTTGATGGGATCCCTGTTGGTACTTGATCAATGCCGATGCACTCTACTTTTGCCAGTTTTCTAAATGGAGTACAGGTACACTTTGATGGACATTGAGTGCTTCTACAGGTTCGCGGCATCAGGAGCCATACAGCCAAGACTGTCAGCTTCATGAGAACAAACATGGCTAAAGACCCCTGAAGAACCTGCGAAAGGCAAAGAACCAAAGCATCAAAGGGGCGCGGTACAAGTCTCGATGAACAGGGATCACCCGTACGAAATGTTTTTATCTGATCACTGGTTAGGAACATTTAAAAAGATTAAGTTTCAGAAGAGGTTTCGTAAACCAAAACAGGAAAAAGAACTTCATGGTGTTTTAGCTCAAATTTAGTGGTAGTTCGATCCTATATCATTTCCACATAGAAGCACGCAATTATATTTTTCGGGTTTTCGAGTAATTAACGCACCCGGATACTTTTGTTAGTGAAGCTAATCTTACCTTGAACCGTGGACAAAAGAGTCGAATATATTAAACTTTTAAGACGATCTCTGGATGACAGGTCAGCACTCCAGCATTTGAACGTGAATAAGCATGCAAGTGCCTTGTAAACACTTTAAACTTAATGAACACGGCTTCAGTAATTTGCTAAAAACAACAAGCTATTCAAAATTTTCGTATTAAAGGTACTTAACACATTTGAAGCCTACAGCTGAGAAACTGTACTTATGGCCCGTCTGTATCTATGGTGCATTTTTCAATCTGAACTAGTCATTCGTGTTGATGGTTGTGTGAAGCCTTCTTTTAAGCACTCCACTAGTGTGGTTGATTTCCTTATTGCACTTCACTTTGTGCCTTTCTCTAGATGAACCATATGTTGTCGTTTGTTAGCTTATTATAAGAAAGTAAAACCAAGCCTTGTAGCTCGTACTTAAGTCAGCTAATGTATGGCTAGCTTAAATGGGCGAAAACTATTTTTGAACAATACAGTGTTGAGTTTAGAGTTAATAACAGAGGATAAATATAACTCAGATAATTTCGACAACAATAAGTAGACGCGAGAATATTTGTTGCTTTATCAATTTACGCAATCGACGAGAATTAAACATGTATGACTGGCTTAAACAAGAGAAAACTATTTCTGAAAAGACCGTGATGAGCTAAGAGTTAACCACAGAAGATGAAAAAACAATAAGGTTGAAGCTGAAATATATGTTGTTTTTTAAATTAACCCGATCTTGTTGAACCAACAGACAAAAGTGCAGCTTGAGCATGTTGGAGTTAGTCACCATAAAAAAATCTCCTATCCCTCTTAAAATATCATCTAACCGAATTACGCCAGCTATGGTTGCCATATGCCCTCCTAGCCCCAATCCCTGCTAACTACAGCCCTGACGCTTTTTCTGATCTGATTTATGGACTCCGGACACAAACCTGACGCTTATCTTGACCACAGACCTAACTCTATCAACTGGCGATATCCATCCAGGGATTAGATGTGATTTTCTCGCTTATAAGGAAAACTAAGGTATGGAGGAAAGCCTCAATGGCAAAAGTCGGAGAGACTAAGTTAAAAGTGTAGTGCTTCTTTAAAATTCCGCCTTTTGCCTTTGTTATGCTAAAACTTTTGTTTTACAATCTATATATTTTGCCCAAAACATGAACCAAAGGACTTTTCGTGACTCATAAAATGCTTTAACAATGCAATTGGGTTTCATTTTAACTGAAGGTTTCGTATGTTTTTGGATTTAGGTAGAATTGCTTCGTATTTCTACTTTCGCTCCGTTCGTTGCGAACCTTACGGGGCACTGAAACTTTCCAAGTCATCTTTCTTCCCTTAAGAGGTACTTACCTTTAAAAGTCTATGTTTTAATGGATTATATCATTGTACATTTAATGAGTTCTGCGAGAAGGAAAAAGAGAGGTTCGAATTGGTTGGAGGCGCAAGTTAAAAAAATTCATTTAAGGTGTTTGCTGACATGGAGGACTGTGCAGAATTCTGAAACTTTTAGCTTCTACCCATAGGATTTCAGTCGCCATTTTCCTCTGTTTACGGCACTTTGCGAACAAAACCATGATTTCGATACAATTTCCGGGCACTTCACTTCTTAATGGTTCCGTTAATGTTCGTGCATTAAATTTATTATAGTCCCTTTTATAGATGGCTGAAACAAATACGATAAGTTTGAAAATCGAGTTTACGCATAAAGTTTCCTAAAATAAACCCGCGCTTTTTTTTTCCTTCTGCAAATATCAGCTTTTTCACTTCAGAATTATCCGGATGAGGCTGGAAGCGAATGTACTCCATAATAACGTTACTCTATGGCTAGTTGACAATGTTATGTGAGTGTTATGACCTAAATCGAAAAACGGTGTTTAGTAATGGTAATAGGACTGAGTGGAGTCCAATTAGGTCTGTAATCATACGATTGATAACAAAATCGGACGACCGCGCTGCGGGAGTTCGATTTGTTTATCACGAGTATGATAACAGACAATTTGACGACAAGTAAAAATTACAATTTCCGAGAAAAGAAGAAGTTATAAAAGGAAGGGAAATTTTGCATTAAGAGACTGACAAAGGAAGCGTAATTGTCATTATTCAAGGCCAAAAAAATTCTCCATTTTAAAGAAAGCCCCAATTTAGGAGTCTGTACATTGTCTCTATGGTGATTGAAACCAAGGTTGTGATTGGTTGATTTAAACTACGACTACTTTGAATGTGATTGACTTATTGTTCTGTCCGATAACAACTTGGCAAGTGAATTAGTAGAAAATAGGAGTTTTTTAAACCAGATAAAATCGAGGAAATTGTAATTTTTATGATTACAACCAGTAATCTGAAGGTCATAAGTTCGCCTCCTGCTGGGAGAACTCGGAATTCTATTTTTTCGAGTTTTTGCTATTGAGGTTTTGCTATTGAGTCATGCAGTTCTGTCATTGAGTTTTGGTATTTTGCAGTTCCAAAACTAGTTTTGTAATTTCGTTATGCAATTTTGATGATGCACATTTTATTTTGGTGTTTTGACATGGTAACATGCAGTTGGACGTGACACTCAGCAAAGCGTTTTCGACATAATAGTTTATTTCCCGCCAAAATGTAAACATTTTAATGTATGTAATTGTACATGTACAACCTCGCTCGATGATTGGTGAAAGAGCACATGGTTAACTGATCAACATCATAGTGGAGCGTCAGGCGTTTTTTGACCGTCAAAGAGCCGTGTCCTTGTTGGCTGAAGCATCCGAGTTCCTAAGAGAATACTCTGACAGTACGCCAAATCGTAACACCGATATATCATCATCATCATCATCATCATCATCATCATCATCATCATCATCATCATCATCATCATCATCATCACCATCATCATCATAAGCTTTATTTATAAACACGGTATCAATTCATATGTACAAATAAAATATGCTCTTCCATCGAGCCGTGTATTTACAATCAAATCCTACAGTAAAATAACCATTATGTATAATAATAAAATATAACTACAATGAAAAAAAAAAAATAAAATAAAAAATAAAAAAAACAAACTACAGTGGAGCGATTACCTTGAAAACATCAGATTGTTGTTATAAACAGAAATAATTTGCCGGCAGGGATTCTTTAAGAGATTTCAAAGTTGTTTGATTTTCAGCTTGAGCCGGAAGGCTGTTCCAGAGTTTTGCACCACGATAGTGAAAACTACGTTTCCCTGCCTCAGAAAGGGACCTGGGAATGAACAAATTGTGAGACGAACTCCTTAAATTGTGGGAATGAACTTCAGATGTATTTTTGAAAATCTCAAGAAGGCGTTCCGGAAAGATACTATTTATTGCCTTGTACATGGCAATTGCGAACTGATTTGTACGTCTTTGTTCAAGTGTATCCCAGCCAAGGTCATGCAGTAAACTAGAGGATGGAGTCAAATAACGAGAATTAGTGATTATGCGGGCAGCCCTATTTGTAACTATTGTAATTTATCCGATTGAGATTTCCCAATGCAACCCCATACTGGGCTACGATAGTTAAAGTAGGGTACAACAAGAGCGTTGTACATGTTAATTGACGTATCCCGCGGTACTAAAGCCTTAGCTCGCTTTAAAACTACCAGGCCACTCGATACTTTTTTACTATCTGGTTCAGTAATAAGCGAGTGCCACGTTAGAGTGTCATCAATTTCGATCCCTAGATATCTCTTAGTCTTGACTCTGTCAATTTGATGCCCATCCATTTTTATATCGAGTTGATGATCTAAATATGCGATCTTATATTGAGTGGCAATAACAGAGTATTTGGTTTTTTTTAACATTCAGACGAAGTTTGTTTGCTTGAAGCCAAGATTGGATTATACTTAGATTACTGTTTAGCTTTGATTGAAGGTCAATAGGATCACGAGAAGTAAGGGAGAGACTCGTGTCGCGTACAGTCTCGGTGTTGAGGCTAGGTCGCATTCCGGAAGATCATTTATGTAACCAGGAACAATAAGGGTCCCAGAATAGATCCTTGAGGGACACCACACACAACGGAACAGTAACCGGACAATGCACCATTTACTTGTGTTCTCTGCTAGCGACTTAGGGTGTCAACCACATAGAGTTTAAGTTTTTGCAGGAGAACTTCATGATCCACAGTGTCAAATGCTTTCTTAAGATCAAGAAAGAGCACACCGTTTAATAAGCTATTATCCATATTAGAATACCAACCATTAGTTATGTCGAGGAGGGAAGTCAAAGTGGAATGACAGGGACGAAAACCAGACTGAGCATTTTCAAGTAGGTCATGTCTCATTAAGTACTGGTTAAAAGCAATTCTTTCAACAAGTTTGCTCACAACTGGTAAGACGGATATCGGCCTGTATATAATTATTTGGATTAGTCTTGGCATCACCCTTGTGAATAGGAGAAACTCTATCTCCCTTCCAGTCATCAGAAAAAATGCCCGTAGTCAGGGACAGATTAATGATGTAAGTCAAGGATGCTGAGACGATAAGGCCCGCCTCTTTAAATAATTAGGCTGAAATACCATCAAGACCGCTAGCCTTGTTTACCGGTAACGAATGGATCAATTTAAGTATGACGTCTCAGACGTTTCAGTTAAGGAAAAGCCATGTTTTACCGGACGAACATAGTTAGTGAACGTTGAGTCTGTTTGTGGAATTTCTTTGCTAAGATTGGCCCCACGCCACAGAAATGCTGATTTAGTACATCACTGATTTCCTTAGCGGACGTTTAAGTGGTATCGCCAGTCTTAAGGCTATGAATTTTAGTGGGCTGAGGTGTTTTGCCTAAAATGGTATTTATCCCTTTCCATGTGTTATTAATGTTACCACAGTTTTCCTTAAAGAAGGAAGTGAAATATAAAGCTTTCGGTTGCTTAATAGCTGTATTAACTTTGTTGCACAGAGCTTTATAGCGCTCCCAGTTTTCACTAGTCTTGACTCTAGATCGAGTTTTCTCATTTTGTTTCGTTCAAACATTAACTTCTTTAGGTCCGGGGTAAGCCAGGGACAACTTGTGTTTTGGACCTTCTTTTGCCTATAAGTCACAAACATACAAGAACATATTCTTCCATACATTACAAGCTTTGTTTGGATCAGTTATATTACCTATAGTGTGCCATGGAACAAGAGCCAAGTCGATCCTAAACATGGAAGGGGCAAAATTTCTGAATTGTCCGCTAGGGATAACTGTGGGAGCACCCGGAGGTCGACAAAATTTTATGACCGCATATAGACGAGAGAATGGTCACTTATGCCAATATGGGAGACTCCATAGTGGGAAATTTGCTTGGATTGTTAGTTAAAAACAGATCAATTAGTGTACTAGAACCAGCAGTTATACGAGTTGGGACTTAAATTAACTGTGAAAATTGATATAAATTGCACAAGTCAAGAAAAACACTGGTTTGGTGATTTAGAGGATTTGCTGAGACATTATAATTGAAATCACCCATGATATTAGTTTCCAAATCGTGGACTTCAAGGTTTTCCAGTAGGGTCTCAAAAGCGGCCAAGGTTTCTGTACCAGACCCAGGAGGTCGATACCAGGTCCCAACAATGAAAGGCTTAGCCTTCGGTTTTGTCACCTTAACAGCAATACATTCGAGATTTTGATTGCATGCGCTCATAGTTTATTGTATCTCTAAGATAAAGTGCAACCCCACCACCAACCCATTTCTGTTACGAAATTTCTTTCAAGACAATAGCCTGGTATGCTCATTTCTCCGCTTGGCATCGAAAAATCAAGACGGGTTTCATTTAGTGCCAGAATGTCGACAGATATTAGGGTGGCCATCTTAAAACCCCTAACGTTAGGAATGCCAAGATCTGTAGTAGAAGAAACAGAGATTTGCGGATTTTCCTCTATTAACCGTGATAGAAAGGTATCCTTAGGACCTTGGCTGGGCTGATCAACACTGTTTGAATCCCTGCCAGCAGACTAGTTCAATAATCATGCAGAGCGAGTATCTAAGCAATTTACGAAATTGTTGAATAAAACGTTGTTGCTTCTATCATTCAAGTGAAGTCCACTCTTATTTAGGCCATTTGTCTTAATGTTCTGGTGCTGGACGAGGCTCCAGTTGTTCTGGTTGCAAAACGTCTTCAGCTTCTTGTTTACAGCTTTCACTGAATCATCGGGAACATTATCCGACCTTGTCACAAGCTCCGACAAAGTGACGCGGGCATTTGATTCACTTTCAATTTTTCGCGCTAGATTCACAATGTTTTCGGCAACGATGTTTGGATTCTGGTCTCGAAGATCATTTGTTCCTACGTGAAGAAGGATCTGCTCAGGATATTTTTCGAGTGTCGGTTTTAAATAGTCGTGGCAAGAAATGAGGGACACGCGTGCGCAGTTCGTAGCGACACTTAGAAAAATCACGCTAAAAACATGGCGGGCATAAATAGAGAGACTTGAGTGAAGAAAATTTTTTGACATACCTCTCTAAGCTTTTGACTTTTCCACTGGTATCAATCTGATCCTGTTACTTGACATCGATAGTTGTTCTTTGACATAATAATTAGTCGCTTTTCAGTTTTATCCGCCACGGTTTTGAACTTTGAATTTAAGCTTTCTTCCTAGGTAAGAAAAGTATGGCGGAATGCATTTTCCAGCTCAACCGCCTTCAAAAAATCTAACTTTGCAAGCCCATACGGGAACGAGTTCCCTGGTATCAATCTGATCCTGTTTCTTGACATCGATAGTCGTTCTTTGACATAATAATTAGTCACTTTTCAGCTTTATCCACCAAGGTTTTCAACTTTGAAGTTGAGCTTTCTTCTTTGGTAAGAAAAGTATGGCGGAATGCATTTTCCAGCCGCCAGAATCGCCTTCGAACTAATCTGACTTTGCAAGCCCGTACGGGAACGAATTCCCTGGTAGCAATCAGAAATATTGTTCCAAAACAATGTAGTTCACGTCCATGGAACTGTTTTTCTATCACAGTTTCGGTCCGCCACAGTAATCAGCATTGAAGATGGACTTTTTTCAAGTCTACTTGGATGAAGGTAAGTCTTCACAGAAGTGCCATGAGTGCTGTGAACGTTTCGCAAGTTCGAAGTACTGCCGGCCATTTTGTTGTATCATTCTTCTCTTTCCCAGGCTTTTTACCGATAGAAATCCTCGGTAAAAGACTGAGAATGACAACAAACCCTTGCTGCGAGATAGCGGGAAAATTAAACAGGAGGAAATCATATTGTCAATTCGCCGTGATCGTTCGAAGTACAGTACACTTTCATACGCCAAGAATGTCCGATATTTCACCTAAACAGCCAAAAGTCGATTTATTTATTAGTGAAAATTTTCCAGATAACAAACTTTCTTTGTTATCTTTATTTCTTCGCTGTTACAGACAACCGTAGATTACTCGACAGGGCCGCCATCTTTTTATTTTTATTTTAAACCGCCTGCGAATTTCTATAGCAACGATCATCCAATAGCTTCTCGTCAAAGAAAGAGAGTACTTGACAGCTCTCTAGACTGCTCTGAAGTGACTCCGCCCCCTCATGTCCCTCATTTCTTGCCATGGCTTCATGTCATTTGTAGAAGCACCAGAGAAAGATTTGACAACGACGCGGTGACCCACTTTCTTACCCAACTCCCATCCTTGTATTTGTTTGATCACTGAGTAGCCAACTAACACAGTTGTGAAGTTGCTATGTGTTTTATCGGGAGGATCAACATTTTCATTGGAAATATTATCTTCGTGATTAAGTGGTGCGAAACGATTCGTAGAATTAACCGATATCTTTTGGGCTGTTTGACTATCTCTGTTTGATCTTGGGAATCTCACTGCTTGGTCTTCGGCTTTTTATTGTTTGGTCTTTGGTGTTTCACTGTTTCGAAGGGATTTACATCGGACGTACTGATCATGGTGTGAGCTCCCGGACTATTCGATTTTGTTCTGTCAAATTCTTTCGTTAGTATATGAAGGGCAGTTCTGTAGGAGTCACGCTCTTCAGAAGTTTTTTCCCGTTTCGCTGTTTCTTCGCGAAGCAACTCTTTCAACATTTTAATTTCATTACACAAGTCAGTCTCGTTCTCTTGTTTAAGGATGTTAATGAGCTGTGCATCAGATTCCCTTTGCAACTGACCGCATTCAGCAGGTGTAAAACCTCCTTGCATATTTAATTTGGATGAAACTAGATTGCGAAATCCCGGCGTTTAAATCATGTTCAAGGTTCTTTAAATCTGATTTCACTGTACAACATATTCCACAGGCAGCCGTGTCTGATGGAAGCATTGAGGGACTCGACTCCTGTAGAGAGATGCTAATTGTGTTGGGCGGAGAATACTCCTCTGAAGAAGTGAGATCAACGGGAAGCGAGTTATTGCTGCAAGTTTGAAGGGTAAGAAGTTCATCTTTAGAAGAACAAAATTTCGCCAACTTTGCTCGCAAAGTTGCAAAACCAGATCCTTGACTTTGTAGCGTATGCGTAGTTGAATACCACTTGACAGTTATATCCCCAATCTTAAAAGTGCGCATCTTGTGAGCCTGGTCCTCGGAAAGCTCGCCGTTATCGTTATTTTCGAGGAGAATGTTGACTAGGTAAATAAGTTCTTCGAAGTCTCCAAACCACTTAAATTGACCTTTAGTGTCCAGATAGCTGAGTTTACTCACAAGATCTGCAAGCAATATTTTCTGTTTGAAGGACAAAATTCTTCGCTGGTAGACATTCTTCTGCTTGTCATCTCGCTTGTTATCAACGGACATCGTCAAACTGCAACCAAACT
>JAEMWC010001248.1:167500-214658 GCA_016490735.1 Pachyseris speciosa | reverse complement strand
AGCTCCTGAAGATGGAAACGAGAGGAGTACAATGGTGCCAGGGACCTTGCATTTCTGAGAATTCAGGAAGGAATTAAAAACTCTTTGAAAGAACCAAAAAAATTATTGACTGGGCCATAGTAACTTTATAAGATACTGTAAATATTTTTGGCTCAAAGTCTTAAATATTCATTTGCATTTTTTAATTGTTAACAATGTTATCGTTAGACATGTAGAAAAACAGTACAGATCAAGTAGACTCAAAATGACAGGTTGCTGTTTAACAATTTGCCAGGGTTTTGCATAACATATTATTTAGCAATGTAAGTTATAAAAGACAGTGGTTCATGTTTGGATGACTGTGCATACTTTATTGAGTAATAAATGGCACTTAAAAAGTTTGAAGAGCACTCAAAGAGGTAGAGTTGCTCTCGCCAGAGTCTTGTGCTTCCCTCAATTTTGCTCTCCAAACTTTCTATGTGCACAATAACTTGATATACTACGGTATGCAAACTATTAAAAGCATGAACCAAATAATTATTGTTAAATGTATAGTCTTAAACGCTTTCAAATATCAGCCTGATGACGAATGGATTTTTCTTAGAGAATTCCTCCTTTATATTGGAACATTGCTTGCTGTATAAATAATTTTGTTATCATTGGATACAAGAAATTTTTATGCACACAATAAAGAGCTACAGCCATCAGGCATGATCAGTATCAGGTACATCTTTATGATAAGTGCATGAGTAATTACTCATTATACACCCGTATAAGCCTGTAAAAGCCAAGACGCGTACACGCAAAAAAAAGTGCGTGCCCTTTGCGTGTGCGTAGGATGCTTATTTCTGCACTGCACTGTAGCTCAAAGTATCCTGTGAAACTTTCATATAAACCAAACTGCTTAGAACAAGTAAAACACCTAAACCTATGTGTATAGAGTCCAATGGACCCTGAATGGAATGTCTTGAGTAATGGCTGACCAAGTTTGTAGTGGACATAAAATTAATATACATGTATGTTTGCTCGAAACATGACTGCAGATATAGTCCAAGAAAATCAATCTTTTGAAGTAGCCTCCTTCGCAGACATCTTTGGGCTCAACTCACATGTTCTTCTTCTCACGAATGTCTGCTGAACTGAACTGCCACTTCCATTCGCCAGCGGTTAGCCTTTGTTTTGAAGAAACCAATAATGAGCTGCATAAGAATGGAAATCAACACACGATTGACGTGCATCGTCTGTGAAAGAAATCCCAGGGTTAAAGTCCTACTTTCCATCAATGGGAAAACGAACTATGATTGGCTAACCGCCGCGAATGGAAGTGGTAGTTCAGTTCAGCAGACATTCGTGGGGAGGAATGCGTGATGAGCCCAAAGACATCTGTGAAGGAGGTTATGCCTCAAGATCCAAAGTTGCTTTTTTTAAATTACATGAGGTAGTCACAGCTGATCACTAAGAAGAAACAAAAATTTAAAAAAAAAAGATATTACCAAAGGGCAACTGGAATTTAATTTTTTAAGTACAATGGTAAATTTTCCTCTTTGTAATTTACTTTGTCTATTTAGCTGGCTTTCTGTGCACTCAAACAGAGGTGCAATCTGAGAATAATTTTATGTGTGAGTGTAAAGCTACCTGGATACAAGATTCTAATAAAACTCTTTCAGAGATAAATGTTATTCCCTTTGGGAATAATGTGTTGTTACCCCAATGTGTTGTTACCCAAAATATTCCACAGTTTTTCACCCCAGTACACTGTAGGTAACAAATAAACAATGTACAATAAAATTATGGGCAAAATCAGCTACTTGTTAATCGTTAAAAACTGCACAATGTAACTTGTCCGTAACTTGATTTCACAATACCATAAAAGTGTAAGGGACCTCATGATCAGAGTACTACAAAATTGTTAGGGAGGATAGTTTGAATGTTAGAGTACAAAATTACTGTTTCAACACTTTTGCATTGTATTCTATAAAAAGCAGGCTGTTGCACGAAGCAAGACAAGTTTTTAGAGGGCTCTCCTCTTTTCACGCACCTGTTTTCACCCTTCCCTTTCCTCTCTAGCGCCTGACACGCAGGCTACTTTGATTCACACTCTCTGTGAAATATGTGCATCAAGTAAACAAGCCAAATGTATAAAGAATATTTCTCAAACGTCAAAATCAAGTATCAAAATCAATAAGGTGGTCAAAGCAACCAGCATATTTATAGACTCGAACTATAGCCGATTTTTTAACTGCTTTGCCAGATCTTTGAGTCAGGTCTTACACTTGAGTTTTGGATCAATTCTTATTGCTCTTCATGACAACACCCCCCCCCCCTCCCCCCCTTTCTCCTTTATAACGTCCACTTTAATACCCCATGTTTTTCTGGAGACACTAAATTCAATGTGATGGTTTGCGGGAAGGATATGTGAAACAATCAGCATTATTATATCATCACCCACCATCGTTGTTCAGTCATCATAGTCGCAACTACTGGCAATCACACGATTATAACTTCACAGGAAGAATAATCTTGCAGCTTTATCAAATAAAATTATTTCATTGGTTTAAAATTCATTTTAAAAAAATGACAGTTTGTTTCTTCTAAATCACTTATCTCATCAGGATGTAATTAAACTCTGCTTGATTGTGATCTGTACTTGCTCTATCTTCTGCACTAAGCATACAGTGTACATGAAGCTTCTTAATATGTAAACTGTATGTGCTTGCTCTCCATTTAATACAAGGATACATTTTCAAAGGTGAACAAAAAGGCACACAGTAAGCAGGTGCCTGACCTACTAAAGAACACATCATACTCAAGAAATCATACCGAAGAACTTCATCAAATTTACAAGGCATATCAAAAGCCAATTTTGGTTTCTGGGCATTGCAAAATTCTGAATTGGTAGAATACAAACATGTATATTCTGAAAGGTGTACACTGTACTTCTACAAGATGTATAAAGTTGAGCTATGCTAGCGTTTCATCAACTATTCAGTCATGTACATGTAATAGCAGTGCCATGAGCCAGCCATATGCATAATAATATTATTATTACGCATAATTATTTGCTTATTTCTGTTGCTAGTTGTATGCCTGACAAGAGGGCACCCTTATAAACCAGGTAATTATCTACTGTAAAACCACAACTCAGACACAAGTTTTTCACTGGAACCAGAATATTTCAGTTGGGTGAATTCATATACTAGATATCTACTGCTTGCAGTTGATTTCATGAATAGTTTTCAAAAATGAGGCATCTTGCGCATGGTTATAAGCCAAATTAGTTGTATCGAGCTGCTCGTTTTTGAAAACAGTCGGGTTTTTCTGTTCCGCCAATCATCTGATTGGGGGCGGGGTCATGCAAATCACAATGCAATGCATTCTGATTGGGCTATTTGCATAATTCTGTCACCAATCAGAAAAAAAAGCCAAAATTCCTTTGAAGTTTGCAAAACACGCAGTGCGATACAATGAATTTCGCTCTGATTTTCATCAGTGCTCCCCTTTGTGCTTGTTTGAACATTTTGCAAACCACAAAAAATTACATGTACATGTAAGCTTACATGTAGGGTATTTGACTTGTGTACTCTTACAATAGCCCATTTTACAGTTGTGTGCTCAGTCACCTGGGTTTTGGGTGGAAGCGAGGCTGGAGGTGATTGTTTTGATACAGACCTGCTTTTCTCATGTAAATCATGTTATTCTCAAGCTAACTAGTCCACATTTGCATAAGAAAGACAGAGAGGTTTGTATCAGAACAAGGTCACCTCCAGCCTCGCTTCCACTCAAAGGCCAGGTCACTAAGCACACAACTGTAAAATGGACTATTGAAAGGTACATGTATGATTAGACAACTGATGGCATTCCGAAGCTGCATAATTTAATATGAGCTTCATTCAAAGTGGAAACCCAACAACTTTAACCTTCTAAAGAAAACACACCAGACTGAGTACTAAGTTTGAGAACAGCTGTACAAAGAGTATTGTGATTGACAGCTAGTATACCACCACATTCGTCACTAAAGTAAAATGCAAAGGCTAAAATTAATGTAGCTTACCTTGTCTCTTTTTGTATTCATTTTGCCAGTGAGTGAAGTCAGTCCACGAGCAAAGCTTAGACAACTTGTTTTTAAAAACTGTCTTCAAGGAATCCCCAAATCCGAGTTCTTACCACAATATTGATCAGCAAAACAAAGTGTCACACGAAAGACTAAACCCTCGAGGAGAAAACCGCTGACTAAGTCGCCTGCTTTCCGGTAAGTACATGTATAAAATTTAAACTATGGACTGCGGACTACCGACTGCGGACCCGGACTGCGGACTGGGTATAAAACGAGGACTGAGTATAAAATGAGGACTGAAGGCTGCGGACTAGGTACAAAACGCGGACTGAGTAAAAAACACTGAGCAAAAGGCGGGTGTGGACAAAACGTGGCCTAGGCCATGGCCCACCCATGAATGCTGTCATAGCTACGACTCTCTTCTGTTCTCTTGGCGGCGGTTCGCTCAAGTTTTTCAGTGTTTAACAGACTCGTGGTAGATTGGAATCAGAAAAACCAGAATGCCATATAAACATAAGTTCGGGCGGCTAAAAAATCGTAAGGAAAGGCAATTATGATAAAGGAGCTCCCGCAAATTTCTACATGCTAAGGTCCTATTCCGTGCAGATCAGCCAGTGAACTGGGTCCCAGTTTTTGTCACTTGCATGAACCCGCGATGACTGAAGGATCCAAACCAGAGTGTAATAATCTAGCATCCAAGCATGTAATACGCGTTCCCATAACCTTTACGATATGAAACATAATTATTTTGATACTGAAGGCTTCAAGTTTTCCCGTCGTTGAAGCTGTCAACAATGTAAACTTTATATTATTCATTTTGGTCAACTTGCGTTACGCTGTGTTACACCTGGTGGTCAGAGCACATCAGGTGTTTATTGTTATATACTTTTGAACAAAAATGGAAAGTAAGTTCAGCTCCGAGGATTTTTTCTCTCCTCGAGCTTTTCTTGAAAGAACATTTTGGAAAATGCGACAGGAAAACATAATTTGGGACAGAATCAACAGAACCAAAAAAATGCACGTGCATTACCGTGGGAGCGGCGAACAGCGATTGGTTGAAGTTTTCCCAAAATCTACACACCTCAGGAGACGTGATTGTCTTGGAATTTTGGAAAACATTTGATTCAAAAAGAATTAAGGGTATAAAATATTCCGAATTCAGTCCTACCACCAGTCTGTTTAGAAAATTTGAGCGAAACCCCGCCGGGAGAACAGAAGGGAGTCGAAGGTATGAACGATTGACGGAGAACCTTTACAAAGGTTTCCAGCAGTGCTGAACCGATTTTTAAAACAATTGACCACCGGTGCGCCATAGGGCGGGCCATAGGGTTGGCCAGTGCCTACACCATGGCCTAGGTCACGTTTTGTCCACACTCGCCTTTTGCACGGTGTTTTGTACTCTGTCCGCGTTTTGTACCTAGTCCACAGCCTTTAGTCCGCATTTTATACTCAGTCCGTGTTTTATACTTAGTCCGTTCCGTGTTTTATACTTAGTCCGTAGTCCACAGTGCGCAGAGGGAAAGGGAAGAAGACCGACAAAAGGAGCTACATGTTCCTTGTTTTCTTTTGTTGAATGTGTCTAGTGTCTTTAAATTTAGTCATTTGTTCCCGCAGGATTTGCTCAAATGACAAACCCAGAAGAAGGGGTCTTAGGAGTGAACGCGTAAACTGAGGATTGATGTGATATGCTGGGATATAAGCAAGTATAACAATGAAACAAATGACAGCAAAACACAGCTACGAGCCAATTGTGGCCTCGGGTAATAAGCGCGCAGTGTGGTATCACTCCCCAATTTCTCGCGGCTGTGATTCTATCCCGCATGACAGGCTCTAGAAAGATAAATCAAGTGAAGAGAGAAAAAGCAGGCTCCCGCGCGAAGCAAGGCAAGTTTTTAGAGGGCTCTCCTCCTTTCAAGCGCCCGTTTTCACCCTTCCCTTTCTAGCGCCTGACACGCAGGCTACTTTGATTCACACTCTCCGTGAAATATGTGCGACAAGTAAACGAGCCAAAAGCGTATTTCTCAAACGTCAAATCAAGTATCAAAATCGATAAGGTGGTCAAAGCAACCAGCATATCAATTGATAGACTCGCACTATAGCCGATTTTTTAACTTCTTTGCCAAATCTTTGAGTCAAGTCTTACACTTGAGTCCCCCCGCCACCCCCCTTCTCTCTCTCCTTAACGTCCACTTATCCTAGGTTTTTCTGGAGACACTAAATTCAATATGATAGTTTGCGGGAAGGATATGTGAGACAATCAGCGTTATTATAAATCGCCCGACATCGTTGTTCAGTCATCCTTGTCGCAAATACTCGCAATCACGCGTGCAAGAAAATGATGGCGATTTTCTGCTTTCGAGGTTCGTTTTTAGCTCCAGGTTTCTATTATGTGAGGTGAAGAGAATATGTCAAAACAAGTCACTCTGTGCGGGAAGACAGCAAAGTAAAGTGGCAAGCGTACAGGCTGTGATATCAAATCGGGCGTTGTTGTTAAAAAAATAGACAAAGACGCTTCAAATATCCTTGACGGAGACTGCGTATTAACTTTACAAATGTCTTATCGTGACAAACTAGAAAATCACAGCGTACACCCATTGTTCTCATTTTAACATCATTTTCTACTGAACTACAGTTATCTTTTTACGTTCTGTACTTAAAGATAAAGTAAAATAAAAAGAAAATGGACAATTTTGTTTTCTGCTCAAAATGCCCCGCACTAACGTCCAAATGTAGAGCTCTCCTTAACGAAAATCGATAAGGTGCTCAAAGCAACCCGCATATTGATAGACTCGAACTATAGCCGATTTTTTTTTACTGCTTTGCCAGATCTTTGAGTCAAGTCTTACACTTGAGTCTTGGATCAATTCTTTTTGCTCTTTATTCTGAAGCTGTTACTTTCCTCTAGTTTACGATATCCAAGTATTCACGTTCTCTAATTCTGCATAATTTAAATAAGATAGGTATACTCTGAGCATTAACGTTCTTTTTCGAAATTGATTTTCTGTATGATGTAAAACGAGGCAGCAAGAAGAATGAGTTGTTGGTTCATAATGGGCATTAACATCACACGTCTCAAGCAGTTCGGCCTGATATGAACACGTCCAGGATGTTATTCTCATTTGCAGCCAGGCCAAATGCCGTATCTATTGCCCTCTAGACGTTACCGATCCGCACAGGACTCTGGCAGTTGTACATGGTCGTAAACTCGTGGGTTCTACTCAGTTCAGACGGGGAGTATGATTATTTTCCTTTTCTATTTTTTTTTCAGAGTGAACCTTTCATATGACAATTCCAATTACTTTTGTATTTCAAAAGCATTAATAAATTGTTAGCGCCATTGAGTCAGGCCAGAAGATTCTATGGTTTTTAAGCTTTGAAGATAGAAAAGTTTCCATGACACCGCTCAATTAAAGCAGTAGCCTGAACCAACCATTGTTGCGTTCCGAATACGGGAGCTCTGCGTGGCGTCGAACTAGTTTGCTGGAGATAATACGGTATGATTGTAATAAATATCGTCTCATGAATTGGCATTTTTGGCCACTCCTATAAAGTGGCGGTTTTAATCGATATCAAATAAAAGTGTAGAAGTTGACACTGTTGTGTCAAGTGAATAAAATATCATGTTCAGCAAAGGTGGGGCAAAGTTTTCTTTTGTAATCCAATAGATGGTTTTGAATAATGAGAGGAGGGCGGAAGAGTATAATGGAGAATTCCATCGACATAATAACATCATGCCTTAACATGATGTTTGGTTATTTAAGTTAAGTGTCATGTTTGCTGATTTTTGGTCAATGACCTTGTGCAAATGTGAAGCACTCCATGAGTTTTCATGTAGCGTATTTGTTGCTTTACTGGGGAGACATTTATCAAAAACAGAAAACGAAAACCAAGTAATTTTTTTTGACACTATTCTAAATATTTCATTGGCACCATACTCGATCATTAGTCCGAAGGCTAGAGTCGAAACGTTGTCGGTTTTTTAAGCCTTTTAAAGACTTTAAGATGATTTTCAAGTAATAGTTTTTCGCATTTTTTAAATAGTGAAATTTATTTCAAAGTCACTTCTTCTTCGTATACTTTCTCTATTGGATGATTTACTGGATTACTGGTTAAAGTAATCTCATGGAAATTCCACACTCTTGAATGACTTTCTCCGCCAAACGAATTTTACTATTCACAGTACTGTTTCCGATTACTTTTCCAAACTGCGCATATAGCAGATGGCACGTGATATGTACTGTTTAATTGTCATTGTTGGTCAATTCTAAATCTGTTAGGTTACTCGTCCTTTTGCGCATACTGTCGTTAACGTTTACTGATTTATTTATTTTGTATGCGACGTTCGTTGGTTCATATTGTATACATTAAAATCACAGTAGTCACATAGCAGCAACTCAACATGAAATGGATGCATTCTTCTTTTGCCGGACCTACTAAACTTGTTTTTCTTTATCACAATTTCCTTATCACCTCACAGAAAGATATTGACGTCACGTATGTAAGCAGGTGTCAGTTATACATAACCCAACTTGCCTACGTGGTCTACGTGTTCATCTCGCAAGTGTTCATCTCGCATATTTCACTGGGTAACGAAGCGAACGAAGCTGTCTGTGCAGCTTCTTACGTTTTATATTTACAGTTTTCTCAGTTTTCAGTGCGGAATGAGTAGTACATTAAAGGTTGTTGCTGTTGTTGTCACGGCAAGAATACATTTCAAAATTTAATTTAGCGAATAAAAACCCGCGAAACACTTACTCCATTAAAAGACGAGAATATCAAGTAACAAGACCTGCGCTCTACATATCACTGGCCAAAACAATTTGGCTCAACAACCACAGTAGGAAGAAAAGACAGGTGATGTACACGCCTGGTAAGTACTGAAAACTCACGACAACTGGTGAAATGTGGTAGCCAAGATTACGCGTGCAGGTTTTTTTCATTGCACGAATCATCCATGATGCAAGAAATAAAACAATACGTTAGTATCTATTTTTTGTTTTCTTTTGTTCCTTCGTTTTAATTGTTGTTGTAATTTTTCTGTTTTGATTTTTACTCTTCTTTGAAAATAATATATCTGAATTATGATTAAATACAAGAGAGACAAGAGAGTCCATGGCAGTTTTTCCCGCGCCTCCCGCAAATGTTAAAGTCCCAAACGATGCTACAATAGCGCTTTTGTTCTTTCAGGTTAAGCAATTACGCTTTTCGTTCAAACTTTCGCTTAGTACGTCCCTGCTGTACTGACAAGATTCAATGCACAGCACCAAGAGACAATGAGGGACTGACAGCACTAATAAACAATTAACAAATAGGTTATGAGATCGACAGAGCTATCACGCATAGAGAATCGAGAGCTACTGATCTAATTGTTCTAGTATAAATCTTCTAGTCGGTCAAAAATAAAAATAAAAAAAAAACAAGTAAATTATCTAAAACCTTCTCTCAGACAGTGGCAAAAGCAAAGAAGAGGCCGCTATTTGGTAGACAACCGCTACTCACTATCTATCACAGAATAGATAGCGAGTAGCGTAGCCAATCGGAGAACGGCATTCGTGAAAGAACGCTAACAGATTATACTAACACGTGATAGCACTTGCTGTGATTTCGAAATTGTAATCATGCCGGCTGAGGTCAGAGATGATCCTGGAGGCAAAATTAGGAAGGAAGAAAACAGTAGCGATTAGATTAACACAGTGATCTCAGCCAGAAAGTCGATTTAAAGGTAAGTTGCAGGAGCCTAAGGTTGCCTGAGGTAAAGCCTTTCATTCCTTTTGAGAACAGCTTTCGACACTTTATTTTTAGGAGAATAATGTATGGCTTACCTTTTTTACTATCGATTTTTATCGATTGGCTAAGAAACGTTTGTGATTACCTTATTGATGCGTTATTTTTATTATTATTACTTTTTTTTTTGGCATCTCATCGGTATTCCGCATACTTCTGTGTAATCACTGCAATTTTGCAGTGATTGCACAAAAATAAAATACAGAACTAAAATTAATATTTGAGCAAAATTATGATCATAATGGACTTTAAAAAAAAAGATAGGTCTAACCCTTAGATTTAAAAATACCTTAAACGAATAAACATAAACGAATGCTATCTGGCAAACTGTTCCAGAGTTTGTGAGGAGAAACAGCAAAGGCTCGAGACCAATAGACTTTTGGATTCAAGTTAACAGGATTTAGGCATAATGTAGAGGATGGCAGGAGAGTTCTGTGCGGCGAGTACTGAGCGAGTTATCAAATCTTGCATGTAGATAGGGGACTTGTGATGTAGAGCCTTAGAAGGGAGCAATGGAATCTTGAATTTAATACGTTCAGAAACAGGAAGCTACTGTAGTTCCGCCAGAATTGAGGTGATGTGATCTTACAAAGAGCAAGGCCGTGATTTCCGATGTGCACCACTATACATCGTTACGACTGATAATTTGTTGGGTCAGTAACCTAAGCCTTAACTTCACCTTCTACGTACAACCTAGAGGGACTTCAAACGTCCAGAATTTTACTGGATGAAGTTTTTTAGTTCCCGTAAGCCGAGGAAGGAGCCGGTGACAAGTCTCATAAGCCTCGATTAATTCCCACAGTGACTTTTGCGGAAAAGAAAAGGCATAAAAGAAGCAAAACAACAAAGACAAAACAATGTGTGGAAAAAGCGACTGAAACAAGTTGGTACTTTCACTCAAGAGGCAGAGAACAAAACCCATATATCGGAAGTCTATAAGTAGTCTTGAAAGAGTTATCACACCCCCTTCAAGTGTTTCAGCAATACCACCGTATTTCACTGATAATAAAGTAATATCATGGGTACTATTTTAAGGCTATGTCTACACTATACCGGATAGCTCTTGTGCCGGCACGAAAACCATATCGGATAGGGCTTTTGTTCACATTCAAAACGATGATTTCGGCACGATTTTTGCGTCGGAGCGATGCTGGGCCGCTGCGGTCTTGAAAATCGGATAGGTTTTCGTGACACTTTCTGGAGAAGTGTGAACAAAGAATCGAACCGAAACGGAAATCAACAACGAGGAGCAAAAATTGGATTCTAGTGGAAAGATAGCGGCGGTTTTGGGCCACTGCCGTTCACACCAGGCCGTAGTATTTTTCACAACGGCATAAAATGCTATCCGGCATAGTGTAGACATAGCCTAAGACTGTAGACGGTCATCAGACGAGACATACCACTGCATTCCGGTGTGCAAAGTCTTCTGGGGTAACTGATTACGTGCGTTCCAGAGCTTCATTTGAAATCATTCTTCTCGAGGATTGTTTCGAATTATGGAACTTTACTAAAACACCGCACGAGTACTACGACGGTAACATACGAGTAACATACAGATACATACAAGTAACATACAAGTAACATACGAATACATACGAGTAAAACACAGGTAACATACGGTCAAATGTGGGTCATACGCATGAAATCCTAAAGTAAAATACAAGAAATAAAATCTTTTTCCGAAATCTTCGATTTGTTTCTTACTGATCAGTGTATTCATTAATTCAAGGGTGTAGTGTGGGGAGAAATTAGCATTTGAGGGAGTGTGTGTTTGCGTGTGTGAGATGGGGAGGGGAGGGGTGGGGGGGCTTCATTGGTGCTTCGTATGAGCCTATTGATGCATAAAATAGCAATAACATCAAGTGAAAATAAAAGAGATTAAAAAATAAAAAATGTAGCTCTTGTCTGACCGAATATTAATAGCTCCCTCTCAAAACGCTGTACTTTTGGTCTACTTTCCCATTTTATCGTATTACCAGGCATGTGCGTCACAACAGGGAACCAGATACCCCAGTCGAACCTGTATCCCATCACCCCCTATGACCCCATCCCACATCACACACACAAACACACACACTCAAATGCTAACTTCTCCCCACACTACACCCTTGAATCAATTAATACACCGGGGTATAAAAAAAACAAATTGAAGATTTCGGAGAAAAATCCAATTTCTTGTATTTTACTGTGAAGTTTTTTTTTTTGCATATTACCCACATTTGACCGTATGTTACCTGTGTGTTACTCGTATGTATTCGTATGGTACTTGTATGTACTCGTATGTTACTCGTAGTACTCGTGTGGTGTTTTAGTAACTATCTCGAAATATGTTCCACAATAACGTTACGCGGTTTACAAGCATTCGAAAGCTGCAATCACACAAACAGTTTGGGGCGAAACGACTCAGTTTGCACTGCTAAATAGTACTGATCAGTTGACCGGCGAAGAGGTTATGAACAATCAGCTTACGTCAATCCTTCTAAAAAATTAACTATTAAAATCCCGTGCTTTATTAAAAGAAAATACACTCTGATAATCCTCATGTTTTCTTTTCTTTTCCAAGAATTTTGAGAAAGCATTAAGACGGTAACACAATCAACTCAAACCCTTATTCCAAAGAAAAATGAAAATTATGACGTGTTTTAGTCAATAATCAACTTTTGTTAAAAGAATACCACTGCGACTTAACAGTTATTGGTTTTTGATCGATGTCCTTGCGCAAATGTGTCAATAAGACCTTCCACAAATTTAATATAACGTATTTTTGCTTTGCCAGCGAGAACATTTTTCATCAAATAAAGCAAATATTGTTATTGGTCCTCAGACTCCATCTGTTAGAATTAGAATATTTAAACATTTGTATTCAAGGAAACAAATCTATACTAAAAGAGCATTATTCTTACAGGCGATAGAGTTGTGTCATATTACTAAAAGCTCCTGCCGGCAAGTCTTCCAATGTGTTATTGGACAAGTCCCTGAAAAACAGTTAAAAAGGCTTTTTTAAGAACATTGTGACCAAAGTGATCGAGTAATTATATCATTTTTGACATTTATTTATTTATTTATTTATTTATAGGCTTCGCCATTTGGCGGGTTAAATCTTACTGCATTTAAGTTAGTTTCAGTAGTTTCACTAGCAACCTTTGTGGTTTCCCAGGTACCATGGTATGGAATCCCAAAAGTATGGGTTCCCAAGTCTCCACTGATTAAAATCAGTAGGTAAAGGGGGATTTTTGTGTGTGCAAGGGAAGGTGGTTGTGAGCAGAAAATAAGATCATTAGTAAAATAGTTAGCTTGGTAAGGGGTTATATTGAACGAGAGACCTCTGCAACGCAGCACTCTCAAGCTCAACAATTAGTGTAAAAGTAACAAAACTAAATAAAACCTAGCAGAAATGTTAGATTAAAATTCCAGAGAAAGCCACATCGAGGGAGTAATTTGGTAAGGGGCAAAATATGTGAAGGGATTAGGGTTAGCTGACTATTGGAAATGGGGAATGGGGAATTCCGTATAATTTAATAAGGATTACGACTAGTAGTTTTAAATAGAGGGGTGAAGAAAATAAAATAAATAGAGGGAATTTGGGAGGTGGAAACTCATTATAGGGGTTAGGGTTATGTTGAGCGAGAGACCTCTGCAATACAGCACTCTCGAGCTCAATTTGATGTACATTAAGATAATGATGAGCATTACACTCAGGGATAGGGTTAGCTAGACATGGGGAAGGGGGTTAGCAAATTTTGGGGAAGGGAACACCTTGTATATGGATTAAGCCTATTCAGTTTGTGGAGGGGCAAGGCTGTTTAGGGTTAGCTAATTTTGGGGCAGGGAACACCCTGTATATGGATTAGGCCTATTAAGTTTGGGGAGGGGCAAGGCTGCCTAGGGTTAGCTAATTTTGGGGCAGGGAACACCCTGTATATGGATTAGGCCTATTAAGTTTGGGGAGGGGCAAGGCTGCCTAGGGTTAGCTAATTTTGGGGCAGGGAACACCCTGTACACGGATTAGGCCTATTCAGTTTGTGGAGGGGCAAGGCTGATTAGGGTTAGCTAATTTTGGGGAAGGGAACACCCTGTATACGGATTAGGCCTATTCAGTTTGTGGAGGGGCAAGGCTGATTAGGGTTAGCTAATTTGGGGGAAGGGAACACCCTGTATACGAATTAGGCCTATTCACTTTGGGGAGGGGCAAGGCTGATTAGGGTTAGCTAATTTTGGGGAAGGGAACACCCTGTATACGGATTAGGCCTGTTCAGTTTGGGGAGGGGCAAGGCTGTTTAGGGTTAGCTAATTTTGGGGCAGGGAACACCCTGTATATGGATTAGGCCTATTAAGTTTGGGGAGGGGCAAGGCTGCCTAGGGTTAGCTAATTTTGGGGCAGGGAACACCCTGTATATGGATTAGGCCTATTAAGTTTGGGGAGGGGCAAGGCTGCCTAGGGTTAGCTAATTTTGGGGCAGGGAACACCCTGTACACGGATTAGGCCTATTCAGTTTGTGGAGGGGCAAGGCTGATTAGGGTTAGCTAATTTTGGGGAAGGGAACACCCTGTATACGGATTAGGCCTATTCAGTTTGTGGAGGGGCAAGGCTGATTAGGGTTAGCTAATTTGGGGGAAGGGAACACCCTGTATACGAATTAGGCCTATTCACTTTGGGGAGGGGCAAGGCTGATTAGGGTTAGCTAATTTTGGGGAAGGGAACACCCTGTATACGGATTAGGCCTGTTCAGTTTGGGGAGGGGCAAGGCTGGTTAGGGTTAGCTAATTTTGGGGTAGGGGGAACTCTGTATACGGATTAGACCTATTCACTTTGGGGAGGGGCAAGGCTGTTTTAGGGTTAGCTAATTTTGGGGAAGGGAGAACCCTGTATATGGATTAGGCCTGTTGAGTTTAGGGAGGGGCAAGCCTGATTAGGGTTAGCTAATTTTGGGGAAGGGAACACCTTGTATACGGATTAGGCCTATTCAGTTTGGGAGGGGCAAGGCTGATTAGGGTTAGCTAATTTTGGGGAAGGGAACACCCTGTATACGGATTAGGCCTATTCACTTTGGGGAGGGGCAAGGCTGTTTTAGGGTTAGCTAATTTAGGGGTAGGGGAAACCCTGTATACGGATTAGGCCTATTTAGTTTGGGGAGGGGCAATGCTGATTAGGGTTAGCTAATTTTGGGGGAGGGGGGAACTCTGTACAAGGATTAGGACTGTTTAGGTAGGGGAGGGGCAAGGCTGATTAGGGTTAGCTAATTTTGGGGAAGGGAACACCCTGTATACGGATTAGGCCTATTCAGTTTGTGGAGGGGCAATGCTGATTAGGGTTAGCTAATTTTGGGGGAGGGGGGAACTCTGTACAAGGATTAGGACTGTTTAGGTAGGGGAGGGGCAAGGCTGATTAGGGTTAGCTAATTTTGGGGAGGGGGGAACTCTGTACAAGGATTAGGACTATTTAGGTAGGGGAGGGGCAATGCGGTTTAGGGTTAGCTAATTTTGGGGAAGGGGACACCCTGTATACGAATTAGGCCTATCTGGTTTAGGGAAGGGGCTATGCTGTTAGGGTTAGCTAATTTTGGGGTAGGGGAACTCTGTATACGGATTAGGCCTATTTAGTTTGGGGAGGGGCAATGCTGATTAGGGTTAGCTAATTTTGGGGAGGGGGGAACTCTGTACAAGGATTAGGACTGTTTAGGTAGGGGAGGGGCAAGGCTTATTAGGGTTAGCTAATTTTTTGGGGAGGGGGGAACTCTGTACAAGGATTAGGACTGTTTAGGTAGGGGAGGGGCAAGGCTGATTAGGGTTAGCTAATTTTGGGGAGGGGGGAACTCTGTACAAGGATTAGGACTGTTTAGGTAGGGGAGGGGCAATGCGGTTTAGGGTTAGCTAATTTTAGGTAAGGGGACACCCTGTATACGAATTAGACCTATCTGGTTTAGGGAAGGGGCTATGCTGTTAGGGTTAGCTAATTTTGGGGTAGGGGAACTCTGTATACGGATTAGGCCTATTTAGTTTGGGGAGGGGCAATGCTGATTAGTGTTAGCTAATTTTGGGGGAGGGGGGAACTCTGTACAAGGATTAGGACTGTTTAGGTAGGGGAGGGGCAAGGCTGATTAGGGTTAGCTAATTTTGGGGAGGGGGGAACTCTGTACAAGGATTAGGACTGTTTAGGTAGGGGAGGGGCAATGCGGTTTAGGGTTAGCTAATTTTAGGTAAGGGGACACCCTGTATACGAATTAGGCCTATCTGGTTTAGGGAAGGGGCAATGCTGTTAGGGTTAGCTAATTTTGGGGTAGGGGAACTCTGTATACGGATTAGGCCTATTTAGTTTGGGGAGGGGCAATGCTGATGAGGGTTAGCTAATTTTGGGGGAGGGGAAACCCTTTATACGGATTAGGCCTATTTAGTTTAGGGTAAATTAATTTAGTGTAGGGGAAATGCTTGATTAGGGAGAAGTTGAAACTATATACGGGGTTAGCTGGCTTTTGGGAAGAGAGAACTAATGTGTATAATTCATTTCTCATAGGTAGATGTAGATTACATAAGAAAAGAAAGGAAAAGTGAAAGAAAATTTAGATTACAGTAAAGAAGAGTTTCCGGCCGGAAAGTTGAAAAGGATGCATCGGCACCAAGGCTCCTTGTAGCTGTGAGTCTTCAGGGGCAAAGCACAACTGAGCGAGGATGTTTCTAACCTGGTACCAGGTCAATGCCCGACATCCTCTGTGCCGAGTCCTTGTCGAAGAAAAATTGTGAGAGAAGAAATTTGGATAGTCTCAAGAGGGGAGGAAAAACAGGAGAGATAAATATTTGTATATACGATGGTGATTATGTTAATGGTGTCGGAACGTAAGCTTAATTAAAAAACGAGGAAAGACTGAAAACCATAAGAGACAAAGTCAAACTTTCATGGACTGCGACTACGCAACAAGGAGTCAGTTTGTCAAGGGGGAGAAAGAAAAAAAAAGTGTTAAAACGGAGTATATAGAAAAAGGAGATTGAAATAAAACTTACGTAGTATTTCGTTATTGATGTCGTAACCGTAGTAGGTAGTAAAACTGTAATTGTCTCCACGTGAAAAGCAGTTTATACCTTAAAAACCATTTTCGTGGCTGGAGCGAGTGAAATAAAAAACTTTTAAAATTGACGCCAGAGATGGCGTGAGCCAGTGACCTGTTGTATGTGATGCGCGCAAGGATTCTGGGATCGTAACGCTGTGGAACATTGTTGACATGTCTGGAAAATCTTTGCCGGTGATAGGATGAACGGTTATATTCTAAAAGTGTTTAAACGATGAAGATGATGTTTCAAAAGCATACTTGAGAGCAGAGGAGAATGAACAATCAGTGAATGGATTGTCGGAGATACGATCAAAGGATTTTCCTGGTCCATTGGAGCTTGGTGTATTAAAATCTTCTTCAAGGAGCGTATGGGTTGTATCTTTTGATGCTGGAGTTTTTTTCTTCGGCGGTATTTTGCTTCCCTTCCTGTATTTCCTTGTGTTTTCTTAAAGTCAGCGGCTTGATAATGTTTAGTCATATTTGTTCTAAAATAATAACAGAGAAGGAGAGAAAGATGTGTAAGGAGAAATAAAATAGTGTTAAGATAATTTTGTTTGTGGAGAAAGAATAGAAATCGTTATAAGTTATCTAGACTAACAGTCATATAGAAAAGGGCTAATTGCCAAAGCCTAATTGAAAATGGACTGATGACAGGATATAAAATGGTCTGAGTGAAAATGGACGAAGTCTAATGAAGAATGGACAAAGGGGGATATATACATATATATACATATACATAACCCTGAGGCAAACTCTGTATAAAGTAAAGTGTGTTAGTATAAGAACTATAAAAATGAACAAAATAACCTGTGGTGATGGAAATGTATGGATACCTGTACCATGCAAAGTGTTGACTAGGATCAAAAGTTGTATCCCTACTGTAGATACCATCATACTGTATTTAAGTTAGTTTCAGTAGTTTCAGTAGCAACCTTTGTGGTTTCCCAGGTACCATGGTATGGAATCCCAAAAGTATGGGTTCCCAAGTCTCCACTGATTAAAATCAGTAGGTAAAGGGGGATTTTTGTGTGTGCAAGGGAAGGTGGTTGTGAGCAGAAAATAAGATCATTAGTAAAATAGTTAGCTTGGTAAGGGGTTATATTGAACGAGAGACCTCTGCAACGCAGCACTCTCAAGCTCAACAATTAGTGTAAAAGTAACAAAACTAACTAAAACCTAGCAGAAATGTTAGATTAAAATTCCAGAGAAAGCCACATCGAGGGAGTAATTTGGTAAGGGGCAAAATATGTGAAGGGATTAGGGTTAGCTGACTATTGGAAATGGGGAATGGGGAATTCCGTATAATTTTATAGGGATTAGGACTAGTAGTTTTAAATAGAGGGGTGAAGAAAATAAAATAGAGGGAATTTGGGGGGGTGGAAACTCATTATAGGGATTAGGGTTATATTGAGCGAGAGACCTCTGCAAAACAGCACTCTCGAGCTCAATTTGATGTACATTATGATAATGATGAGTATTACACTCAGGGATAGGGTTAGCTAGACATGGGGAAGGGGGTTAGCAAATTTTGGGGAAGGGAGGCTGTTTAGGGTTAGCTAATTTTGGGGCAGGGAACACCCTGTATATGGATTAGGCCTATTAAGTTTGGGGAGGGGCAAGGCTGCCTAGGGTTAGCTAATTTTGGGGCAGGGAACACCCTGTATATGGATTAGGCCTATTAAGTTTGGGGAGGGGCAAGGCTGCCTAGGGTTAGCTAATTTTGGGGAAGGGAACACCCTGTATACGGATTAGGCCTATTCAGTTTGTGGAGGGGCAAGGCTGATTAGGGTTAGCTAATTGGGGGAAGGGAACACCCTGTATACGGATTAGGGCTATTTAGTTTCTGGAGGGGCAAGGCAGTTTAGGGTTAGCTAATTTTGGGGAAGGGGACACCCTGTATACGAATTAGGCCTATCTGGTTTAGGGAAGGGGCAATGCTGATTAGGGTTAGCTAATTTTGGGGAAGGGAATACCCTGTATATGGATTAGGCCTATTAAGTTTGGGGAGGGGCAAGGCCGTTTTAGGGTTAGCTAATTTAGGGGTAGGGGAAACCCTGTATACGGATTAGGCCTATTCAGTTTGGGGAGGGGCAATGCTGATTAGGGTTAGCAAATTTTGGGGGAGGGGGAACTCTGCACAAGGATTAGGACTGTTTAGGTAGGGGAGGGGCAAGGCTGATTAGGGTTAGCTAATTTTGGGGAGGGGGGAACTCTGTACAAGGATTAGGACTGTTTAGGTAGGGGAGGGGCAATGCGGTTTAGGGTGAGCTAATTTTGGGTAAGGGGACACCCTGTATACGAATTAGGCCTATCTGGTTTAGGGAAGGGGTAATGCTGTTAGGGTTAGCTAATTTTGGGGTAGGGGAACTCTGTATACGGATTAGGCCTATTTAGTTTGGGGAGGGGCAATGCTGATTAGGGTTAGCTAATTTTGGGGGAGGGGGGAACTCTGTACAAGGTTAGGGCTGTTTAGGTAGGGGAGGGGCAATGCTGATTAGGGTCAGCTAATTTTGAGGAGGGGGGAACTCTGTACAAGGATTAGGACTGTTTAGGTAGGGGAGGGGCAATGTGGTTTAGGGTTAGCTAATTTTTGGTAAGGGGACACCCTGTATACGAATTAGGCCTATCTGGTTTAGGAAAGGGGCAACGCTGCTAGGGTTAGCTAATTTTGGGGTAGGGGAACTCTGTATACGGATTAGGGCTATTTAGTTTGGGGAGGGGCAATGCTGATTAGGGTTAGCTAATTTTGGGGGAGGGGAAACCCTTTATATGGATTAGGCCTATTCAGTTTGGGGAGGGGCAATGCTGATTAGGGTTAGCTAATTTTGGGGGAGGGGGGAACTCTGCACAAGGATTAGGACTGTTTAGGTAGGGGAGGGGCAATGCGGTTTAGGGTTAGCTAATTTTGGGTAAGGGGACACCCTGTATACGAATTAGGCCTATCTGGTTTAGGGAAGGGGTAATGCTGTTAGGGTTAGCTAATTTTGGGGTAGGGGAACTCTGTATACGGATTAGGCCTATTTAGTTTGGGGAGGGGCAATGCTGATTAGGGTTAGCTAATTTTGGGGGAGGGGGGAACTCTGCACAAGGATTAGGACTGTTTAGGTAGGGGAGGGGCAATGCAGTTTAGGGTTAGCTAATTTTGGGTAAGGGGACACCCTGTATACGAATTAGGCCTATCTGGTTTAGGGAAGGGGTAATGCTGTTAGGGTTAGCTAATTTTGGGGTAGGGGAACTCTGTATACGGATTAGGCCTATTTAGTTTGGGGAGGGGCAATGCTGATTAGGGTTAGCTAATTTTGGGGGAGGGGAAACCCCTCATACGGACCAGGCCCACCTAGTTTGGGGAGGGGCAATGCCGACTAGGGTTAGCTAATTTTGGGTAGGGGAAACCCCATATACGGATTAAGACTGTTTAGGTAGGGGAGGGGCAATGCTGTTTAGGGTTAGCTAATTTTGGAGTAGGGGGAACTCTGTATACGGATTAGGCCTATTTAGTTTGGGGAGGGGCAATGCTGATACGGGTTAGCTAATTTTGGGGGAGGGAAACCCTGTATACGGATTAGGCCTATTTAGTTTAGGGTAAATTAATTTAGTGTAGGGGAAATGCTTGATTAGGGAGAAGTTGAAACTATATACGGGGTTAGCTGGCTTTTGGGAAGAGAGAACTAATGTGTATAATTCATTTCTCATAGGTAGATGTAGATTACAAAAGAAAAGAAAGGAAAAGTGAATTGTTAATTGCAGGCTATGAAGATGATTGAACTATGTTTAGTGCAGTGTGACATTAGAGTTTTAGCTCCTGAAGATGGAAACAAGAGGAGTACAAATGGTGCCAGGGACCTTGCATTTCTGAGAATTCAGGAAGGAATTAAAACACGTTGAAAGAACCACAAAAATTATTGATTGGGCCATAGTAACTTTCTAAGATACTGTAAATATTTTTGGCTCAAAGTCTTAAATATTCATTTGCATTTTTTATTGTTAACAATGTTATCGTTAGACATGTAGAAAAACAGTACAGATCAAGTAGACTTAAAATGACAGGTTGCTGTTTAAATAATTTGCCAGGGTTTTGCCATGTAACATTTATTTAGGCAATGTAAGTTATAAAAGACAGTGGTTCATGTTTTGGATGTGCATACTTTATTGAGTAACAAATGGCACTTGAAAAGTTTGAAGAGCACTCAAAGAGGTAGAGTTGCTCTCGCCAGAGTCTTGTACTTCCCTCAATTTTGCTCTCCAAACTTTCTAGGTGCACAATAACTTGATATGCTGTATGCAAACTAAAGCACGAACCAATAATTATTGTTAAATGTATAGTCTTACATGCTTAAAACATCAGCCTGATGACGAATGAATTTTTCTTAGAGAATTCCTCCTTTATATTGGAACATTGCTTGCTGTATGAATAATTTTGTTATCATTGGATACAAGAAATTTTTATGCACACAATAAGGAGCTACAGCCATCAGGCATGATCAGTATAATGTACATCTTTATGATAAGTGCATGAAGTAATTACTCATTATACACCGTATAAGCCTGTAAAAGCCAAGACGCGTACACGCAAAAAACGTGCGTGCCCTTTTACGTGTGCATAGGACGCTTATTTCTGCACTGCACTGTAGCTCAAAGTATCCTGTGAAACTTTCATATACATGTAAACCAAACTGCTTAGAACAAGAAAAACACCTAACCTATGTGTATAGAGTCCAATGGACCCTGAATGGAATGTCTTGAGTAATGGCTGACCTAGTTTGTAGTGGACATAAAATTAATACATGTATATGTTTGCTTGAAACATGACTGCAGATATAGTCCAAGAAAATCAATCTTTTGAAGTAGCCTCCTTCACAGACATCTTTGGGCTTGACTCACGTGTTCCTTCCCCACGAATGTCTGCTGAACTGAACTGCCACTTCCATTCGCCAGCGGTTAGCCTTTGTTTTGAAGAAACCAATAACGAGCTGCATAAGAATGGAAATCAACACCCGATTGACGTGCATCATCTGTGAAAGAAATCCCAGGGTTGAAGTCCTACTTTCCATCAATGGGAAAACGAACTATGATTGGCTAACCGCCGCGAACGGAAGTGGTAGTTCAGTTCAGCAGACATTCATGGGGAAGGAATACGTGATGATCCCAAAGACATCTGTGAAGGAGGCTATGCCTCAAGATCCAAAGTTGCTTTTTTTAATTACATGAGGTAGTCGCAGCTGATCACTAAGAAAAAAAAAACAAAATAAAAAAAAAAGATATTACCAAAGGACAACTGGAATTTAATTTTTTAAGTACAATGGTAAATTTCCTCTTTGTAATTTACTTTGTGTATTTAGCTGGCTTTCTGTGCACTCAAACAGAGGTGCAATCTGAGAATAATTTATGTGTGAGTGTAAAGCTACCTGGATAAAATATTCTAATAAAACTCTTTCAGAGATAAATGTTATTCCTACTAGTTTGGGAATAACGTGTTGTTACCCCAATGTGTTGTTACCACAAAATATTCCACAGTTTTTCACCCCAGTACACTGCACAATGTAACTTGACTGTAACTTGATTTCACAATACCATAAAAGTGTAAGGGACTTCATGATCAGAGTACTACATGTTAAGATAACTTGAATATTAGAGTAGTACAAAATTACTGTTTCCAACACTTTTGCATTGTATTCTATAAAAAGCAGGCTGTCGCACGAAGCAAGACTAGTTTTTAGAGGGCTCTCCTCTTTTCGTGCGCACCCTTCCCTTTCCCTTTCTAGCGCCTGACACGCAGGCTACTTTGATTCACACTCTCCGTGAAATATGTGCATCAAGTAAACAAGCCAAAAGAATATTTCTCAAACGTCAAAATCAAGTATCAAAATCAATAAGGTGGTCAAAGCAACCAGAATATTCATAGACTCGAACCATAGCCGATTTTTTAACTGCTTTGCCAGATCTTTGAGTCAAGTCTTACACTTGAGTTTTGGATCAATTGTTATTGCTCTTCATGACAACACCCCCCCCCCCCCCCCCCACCCCCTTCCCCCTCTTCTCCTTTATCATGTCCACTTTAATACCCCATGTTTTTCTGGAGACACTTAATTCAATATGATAGTTTGCGGGAAGGATATATGAAACAATCAGCATCATTATGTTATCACCCACCATCGTTGTTCAGTCATCATAGTCGCAACTACTGGCAATCACACGATTATAACTTCACAGGAAGAATAATCTTGCAGCTTTATCAAATAAAATTATTTCATTGGTTTAAATTTCATTAAAAAAAATGACAGTTTGTTTCTTCTAAATCACTTATCTCATCAGGATGTAATTAAACTCTGCTTGATTGTGATCTGTACTTGCTCTATCTTCTACCCTAAGCATACAGTGTACATGACGCTTCTTAATTTGTAAATTGTATGTTTGCTTGCTCTCCATTTAATACAAGGATACATTTTCAAAGGTGAACAAAAAGGCACACAGTAAGCAGGTGCCTGACCTACTAAAGAACACATCATACTCAAGAAATCATACCGAAGAACTTCATCAAATTTACAAGGCATACCAAAAGCCAGTTTTGGTTTCCGGGCATTGCAAAATTCTGAATTGGTAGAATACAAACACGTATATTCCTAAAGGTGTACACTGTACTTCTACAAGATGTATAAAGTTGAGCTATGTTCGCATTTCATCAACTATTCAGTCATGTACATGTAATAGCAGTGCCATGAGCCAGCCATATGCATAATAATATTATTATTACGCATAATTATTTGCTTATTTCTGTTGCTACAATGTAGTTGTATGCCTGACAAGAGGGCACCCTTATAAACCAGGTAATTATCTACTGTAAAACCACAACTCAGACACAAGTTTTTCACTGGAACCAGAATATTTTCAGTTGGGTGAATTCATATACTAGATATCTACTGCTTGCAGTTGATTTCATGAATAGTTTTCAAAAATGAGGCATCTTGTGCATGGTTATAAGCCAAATTAGTTGTATGGAGCTGCTCGTTTTTGAAAACAGTCGGGTTTTTCTGTTCCGCCAATCATCTGATTAGGGGCGGGGTCATGCAAATCACAATGCAATGCATTCTGATTGGGCTATTTGCATAATTCTGTCACCAATCAGAAGAAAAAGCCAAAATTCCTTTGAAGTTTGCAAAACACACAGTGCGATACAATGAATTTCGCTCTAATTTTCATCAGTGCTCCCCTTTGTGCTTGTTTGAACATTTTGCAAACCACAAAAAATTACATGTACATGTAAGCTTACATGTAGGGTATTTGACTTGTGTACTCTTACAATAGCCCATTTTACAGTTGTGTGCTCAGTCACCTGGGTTTTGGTTGGAAGCGAGGCTGGAGGTGACCTTGTTTTGATACAGACCTCACTGCTTTTCTCATGTAAATCATGTTATTCTCAAGCTAACTAGTCCACATTTGCATAAGAAAGACAGAGAGGTTTGTATCAGAACAAGGTCACCTCCAGCCTCGCTTCCACTCAAAGGCCAGGTCACTAAGAACACAACTGTAAAATGGACTATTGAAAGGTACATGTATGATTAGACAACTGATGGCATTCCGAAGCTGCATAATTTAATATGAGCTTCATTCAAAGTGGAAACCCAACAACTTTAACCTTCTAAAGAAAACACACCAGACTGAGTACTAAATTTGAGTACAGCTGTACAAAGAGTATTGTGATTGACAGCTAGGATACCACCACATTCGTCACTAAAGTAAAATGCAAAGGCTAAAATTAATGTAGCTTACCTTGTCTCTTTTTGTGTTCATTTTGCCAGTGAGTGAAGTCAGTCCACGAGCAAAGCTTAGACAACTTGTTTTTTTAAAACTGTCTTCAAGGAATCCCCAAATCCGAGTTCTTACCACAATATTGATCAGCAAAACAAAGTGTCACACGAAAGACTAAACCCTCGTGGAGAAAACCGCTGACTAAGTCGCCTGCTTTCCGGTAAATACATGTATAAAATTTAAACTATGGACTGCGGACTACCAACTGCGGACCCGGACTGCGGACTGGGTATAAAACGAGGACTGAGTATAAAATGAGGACTGAAGGCTGCGGACTAGGTACAAAACGCGGACTGAGTACAAAACACTGAGCAAAAGGCGGGTGTGGACAAAACGTGGCCTAGGCCATGGCCCACCCATGAATGCTGTCATAGCTACGACTCTCTTCTGTTCTCTTGGCGGCGGTTCGCTCAAATTTTTCAGTGTTTAACAGACTCGTGGTAGATTGGAATCAGAAAAACCAGAATTCCATATAAACATAAGTTTCGGGCGGCTAAAAAATCGTAAGGAAAGGCAATTATTATAAAGGAGCTCCAGCAAATTTCTACATGCTAAGGTCCTATTCCGTGCAGATCAGCCAGTGAACTGGGTCCCAGTTTTTGTCACTTGCATGAACCCGCGATGACTGAAGGATCCAAACCAGAGTGTAATAATCTAGCATCCAAGCATGTAATACGCGTGCCCATAACCTTTACGATATGAAACGTAATTATTTTGATACTGAAGGCTTCAAGTTTTCCCGTCGTTGAAGCTGTCAACAATGTAAACTTTATATTATTCATTTTGGTCAACTTGCGTTACGCTGTGTTACACCTGGTGGTCAGAGCACATCAGGTGTTTATTGTTATATACTTTTGAACAAAAATGGAAAGTAAGTTCAGCTCCGAGGATTTTTTCTCTCCTCGAGCTTTTCTTGAAAGAACATTTTGGAAAATGCGACAGGAAAACATAATTTGGGACAGAATCAACAGAATCAAATGCACGTGCATTACCGTGGGAGCGGCGAACAGCGATTGGTTGAAGTTTTCCCAAAATCTACACACCTCAGGAGACGTGATTGTCTTGGAATTTTGGAAAACATTTGATTAAAAAGAATTAAAGGTATAAAATATTCCGAATTCAGTCCTACCACCAGTCTGTTTAGAAAATTTGAGCGAAACCCCGCCGAGAGAACAGAAGAGAGTCGAAGGTATGAACGATTGACGGAGAACGTTTACAAGGTTTCTAACAGTGCTGAACCGATTTTTAAAACAATTGACCACCGGTGCGCCATAGGGCGGGCCATAGGGTTGGCCATGCCTACACCATGGCCTAGGTCACGTTTTGTCCACACTCGCCTTTTGCACGGTGTTTTGTACTCTGTCCGCGTTTTGTACCCAGTCCACAGCCTTCAGTCCGCATTTTATACTCAGTCCGTGTTTTATACTTAGTCCGTAGTCCACAGTGCGCAGAGGGAAAGGGAAGAAGACCGACAAAAGGAGCTACATGTTCCTTGTTTTCTTTTGTTGAATGTGTCTAGTGTCTTTAAATTTAGTCATTTGTTCCCGCAGGATTTGCTCAAATGACAAACCCAGAAGAAGGGGTCTTAGGAGTGAACGCGTAAACTGAGGATTGATGTTATATGCTGGGATATAAGCAAGTATAACAATGAAACAAATGACAGCAAAACACAGCTACGAGCCAATTGTGGCCTCGGGTAATAAGCGCGCAGTGTGGTATCACTCCCCAATTTCTCGCGGCTGTGATTCTATCCCGCATGACAGGCTCTAGAAAGATAAATCAAGTGAAGAGAGAAAAAGCAGGCTGTCGCGCGAAGCAAGGCAAGTTTTTAGAGGGCTCTCCTCCTTTCAAGCGCCCGTTTTCACCCTTCGCTTTCTAGCGCCTGACACGCAGGCTACTTTGATTCACACTCTCCGTGAAATATGTGCGTCAAGTAAACGAGCCAAAAGCGTATTTCTCAAACGTCAAATCAAGTATCAAAATCGATAAGGTGGTCAAAGCAACCAGCATATCAATTGATAGACTCGCACTATAGCCGATTTTTTAACTTCTTTGCCAATCTTTGAGTCAAGTCTTACACTTGAGCCCCCCCCCCCCCCCCCTCTTCTCTCTCTCCTTAACGTCCACTTATCCTAGGTTTTTCTGGAGACACTAAATTCAATATGATAGTTTGCGGGAAGGATATGTGAGACAATCAGCGTTATTATAAATCGCCCGACATCGTTGTTCAGTCATCCTTGTCGCAAATACTCGCAATCACGCGTGCAAGAAAATGCTTTCGAGGTTCGTTTTTAGCTCCAGGTTTCTATTATGTGAGGTGAAGAGAATATGTCAAAACAAGTCACTCTGTGCGGGAAGACAGCAAAGTAAAGTGGCAAGCGTACAGGCTGTGATATTAAATGGGCGCTGTTGTTAAAAAAATAGACAAAGACGCTTCAAATATCCTTGACGGAGACTGCGTATTAACTTTACAAATGTCTTATCGTGACAAACTAGAAAATCACAGCGTACACCCATTGTTCTCATTTTAACATCATTTTCTACTGAACTACAGTTATCTTTTTACGTTCTGTACTTAAAGTTAAAGTAAAATAAAAAGGAAATGGACAATTTTGTTTTCTGCTCAAAATGCCCCACACTAACGTCCAAATGTAGAGCTCTCCTTACCGAAAATCGATAAGGTGCTCAAAGCAACCCGCATATTGATAGACTCGAACTATAGCCGATTTTTTTTAACTGCTTTGCCAGATCTTTGAGTCAAGTCTTACACTTGAGTCTTGATCAATTCTTTTTGCTCTTTATTCTGAAGCTGTTACTTTCCTCTAGTTTACGATATCCAAGTATTCACGTTCTCTAATTCTGCATAATTTAAATAAGATAGGTATACTCTGAGCATTAACGTTCTTTTTCGAAATTGATTTTCTGTATGATGTAAAACGAGGCAGCAAGAACAATGAGTTGTTGGCTCATAATGGGCATTAACATCACACGTCTCAAGCAGTTCGGCCTGATATGAACACGTCCAGGATGTTATTCTCATTTGCAGCCAGGCCAAATGCCGTATCTATTGCCCTCTAGACGTTACCGATCCGCACAGGACTCTGGCAGTTGTACATGGTCACTCGTGGGTTCTACTCAGTTCAGACGGGGAGTATGATTATTTTTCCTTTTCTATTTTTTTTTAGAGTGAACCTTTCATATGACAATTCCAATTACTTTTGTATTTCAAAAGCATTAATAAATTGTTAGCGCCATTGAGTCAGGCCAGAAGATTCTATGGTTTTTAAGCTTTGAAGATAGAAAAGTTTCCATGACACCGCTCAATTAAAGCAGTAGCCTTGACCAACGTGACAATAATGCCATTGTTGCGTTCCGAATACGGGAGCTCTGCGTGGCGTCGAACTAGTTTGCTGGAGATAATACGGTATGATTGTAATAAATATCGACTCATGAATTGGCATTTTTGGCCACTCCTATAAAGTGGCGGTTTTAATCGATATCAAATAAAAGTGTAGAAGTTGACACTGTTGTGTCAAGTGAATAAAATATCATGTTCAGCAAAGGTGGGGCGGAAAAGGCGCCTACTGAAAGACAGCTGTAGTATGCAAAATGGTAATCCAATAGATGGTTTTGAATAAGGAGAGGAGGGCGGAAGAGTATAATGGAGAATTCTATCGACATAATAACATCATGCCTTAACATGATGTTTGGTTATTTAAGTAAAGTGTCATGTTTGCTGATTTTTGGTCAATGACCTTGTGCAAATGTGAAGCACTCCATGAGTTTTCATGTAGCGTATTTTTGTTGCTTTACTGGGGAGACATTTACCAAAAACAGAAAACGAAAACCAAGTAATTTTTGTTGACACTATTCTAAATATTTCATTGGCACCATACTCGATCATTAGTCCCGAAGGCTAGAGTCGAAACGTTGTCGGTTTTTTAAGCCTTTTAAAAACTTTAAGATGATTTTCAAGTAATAGTTTTTCGCATTTTTTAAATAGTGAAATTTATTTCAAAGTCACTTCTTCTTCGTATACTTTCTCTATTGGATGATTTACTGGATTACTGGTTAAAGTAATCACATGGAAATTCCACACTCTTGAATGACTTTCTCAGCCAAACGAATTTTACTATTCACAGTACTGTTTCCGATTACTTTTCCAAACTGCGCATATAGCAGATGGCACGTGATATGTACTGTTTAATTGTCATTGTTGGTCAATTCTAAATCTGCTAGGTTACTCGTCCTTTTGCGCAAACTGTCGTTAACGTTTATTCATTTATTTTGTATGCGACGTTCGTTGGTTCATATTGTATACATTAAAATCACAGTAGTCACATAGCAGCAACTCAACATGAAATGGATGCATTCTTCTTTTGCCGGACCTACTAAACTTGTTTTTCTTTATCACAATTTCCTTATCACCTCACAGAAAGATATTGACGTCACGTATGTAAGCAGGTGTCAGTTATACATATTCGTAAACCAAAAGGTTCAGTAGCTGCGTGGCACAGTAAACAGTAAAAAGTTTTAAATAGTAATAACGCAGTGCCAAATTAAAAACAAAGTTTATAGCAGACCTTTCGGGAGGCTAGGCCCGAAACGTCTGCCATAAACTTTGTTTTTAATTTGGCACTGCGTTATTACTATTTAAAACTTTTTTTGTCAGTTATACATAACCTAACTTGCCTACGTGGTCTACGTGTTCATCTCGCAAGTGTTCATCTCGCAATTTCACTGGGTAACGAAGCGAACGAAGCTGTCTGTGCAGCTTCTTACGTTTTCCATTTACAGTTTTCTCAGTTTTCAGTGCGGAATGAGTAGTACATTAAAGGTTGTTGCTGTTGTTGTCAAGGCAAGTATACATTTCAAAATTTAATTTAGCGAATAAAAACCCGCGAAACACTTACTCCATTAAAAGACGAGAATATCAAGTAACAAGACCTGCGCTCTACATATCATTGGCCAAAACAATTTGGCTCAACAACCACAGTAGGAAGAAAAGACAGGTGATGTACACGCCTGGTAAGTACTGAAAACTCACGACAACTGGTGAAATGTGGTAGCCAAGATTACGCGTGCAGGTTTTTTTCATTGCACGAATCATCCATGATGCAAGAAATAAAAGAATAAGTTAGTATCTATTTTTTTAATTCTAGTTTTTGTTTTCTTTTGTTCCTTCGTTTTAATTTTGTTGTAATTTTTCTGTTTTGATTTTTACTCTTCTTTGAAAATAATATATCTGAATTATGATTAAATACAAGAGAGTCCATGGCAGTTTTTCCCGCGCCTCCCCGCAAATGTTAAAGTCCCAAACGATGCTACAATAGCGCTTTTGTTCTTTCAGGTTAAGCAATTACGCTTTTCGTTCAAACTTTCGCTTAGTACGTCCCTGCTGTACTGACAAGATTCAATGCACAGCACCAAGAGAAAATGAGGGACTGACAGCACTAATAAACAATTAACAATTAGATTATGAGATCGACAGAGCTATCACGCATAGAGAATCGAGAGCTACTGATCTAATTGTTCTAGTATAAATCTTCTAGTCGGTCAAAAATAAAAAAAAAAAAAACAAGTAAATTATCTAAAACCTTCTCTCAGACAGTGGAAAAAGCGAAGAAGAAGCCGCTATTTGGTAGACAACCGCTACTCACTATTTATCACAGACTAGATAGCGAGTAGCGTAGCCAATCGGAGAACGGCATTCGTGATAGAACGCTAACAGATTATACTAACGCGTGATAGCACTTGCTGTGATTTCGAAATTGTAATCATGCCGGCTGAGGTCAGAGTTGATTCTGGAGGCAAAATTAGGAAGGTAGAAAACAGTAGCGATTAGATTAACACAGTGATCTCAGCCAGAAAGTCGATTTAAAGGTAATTGCAGGAGCCTAAGGTTGCCTGAGGTAAAGCCTTTCATTCCTTTTGAGAACAGTTTTCGACACTTTATTTTTAGGAGAATAATGTATGGCTTACCTTTTTTACTATCGATTTTTATCGATTGCTAAGAAAAGTTTGTGATTAACCTTATTGATGCGTTATTTTTTATTATTTTTTTTTTTTTTGTTAGCATCTCATCGGTATTCCGCATGCTTCTGTGTATTCCGCATGCTTCTGTGTAATTACTTTGCAGTGATTACACAGAAAATTAATAAAATACAGAACTAAATTAATATTTGAGCGAAATTATAATCATAATGGACTTAAAAAAAAAAGATAGGTCTAACTCTTAGATTTAAAAATACCTTAAACGAATAAACATAAACGAATGCTATCTGGCAAACTGTTCCAGAGTTTGTGAGGAGAAACAGCAAAGGCTCGAGACCAATAGACTTTTGGATTCAAGTTAACAGGATTTAGGCATAATGTAGAGGATGGCAGGAGAGTTCTGTGCGGCGAGTACTGAGCGAGTTATCAAATCTTGCATGTAGATAGGGGACTTGTGATGTAGAGCCTTAGAAGGGAGCAATGGAATCTTGAATTTAATACGCTCAGAAACAGGAAGCTACTGTAGTTCCGCCAGAATTGAGGTGATGTGATCTTACAAAGAGCAAGGCCGTGATTTCCGATGTGCACCACTATACATCGTTACGACTGATAATTTGTTGGGTCAGTAACCTAAGCCTTAACTTCACCTTCTACGTACAACCTAGAGGGACTTCAAACGTCCAGAATTTTACTGGATGAAGTTTTTTAGTTCCCGTAAGCCGAGGAAGGAGCCGGTGACAAGTCTCACAAGCCTCGATTAATTCCCACAGTGACTTTTGCGGAAAAGAAAAGGCATAAAAGAAACAAAACAACAAAGACAAAACAATTTGGGGAAAAAGCGACTGAATCAAGTTGGTACTTTCACTCAAAGAGGCAGAGAACAAAACCCACATATCGGAAGTGTATAAGTAGTCTTGACAGAGTTATTACACCCCCTTCAAGTGTTTCAGCAATACCACCGTATTTCACTGATAGTAAAGTAATATCATGGGTACTATTTTAAGGCTATGTCTACACTATACCGGATAGCTCTTGTGCCGGCACGAAAACCATATCGGATAGGGCTTTTGTTCACATTCAAAACGATGATTTCGGCACGATTTTTGCGTCGGAGCGATGCTGGGCCGCTGCGATCTTGAAAATCGGATAGGTTTTCGTGACACTTTCTGGAGTAGTGTGAACAAAGAATCGAACCGAAACGGAAATCAACAACGAGGAGCAAAAATTGGATTCTAGTGGAAAGATAGCGGCGGTTTTGGGCCACTGCCGTTCACACCAGGCCGTAGTATTTTTCACAACGGCATAAAATGCTATCCGGCATAGTGTAGACATAGCCTAAGACTGTAGACGGTCATCAGACGAGACATACCACTGCATTCCGGTGTGCAAAGTCTTCTGGGGTAACTGATTACGTGCGTTCCAGAGCTTCATTTGAAATCATTCTTCTCGAGGATTGTTTCGAATTATGGAACTTTACTAAAACACCACACGAGTACTACGACGGTAACATACGAGTAACATACAGATACATACAAGTAACATACAAGTAACATACGAATACATACGAGTAAAACACAGGTAACATACGGTCAAATGTGGGTCATACGCATGAAATCCTAAAGTAAAATACAAGAAATAAAATCTTTTTCCGAAATCTTCGATTTGTTTCTTACTGATCAGTGTATTCATTAATTCAAGGGTGTAGTGTGGGGAGAAATTAGCATTTGAGGGAGTGTGCGTTTGCGTGTGTGAGATGGGGAGGAGTGGGGGGGGGGGGGCTTCATTGGTGCTTCGTATGAGCCTATTGATGCATAAAATAGCAATAACATCAAGTGAAAATAAAAGAGATTAAAAAATAAAAAATGTAGCTCTTGTCTCACCGAATATTAATAGCTCCCTCTCAAAACGCTGTACTTTTGGTCTACTTTCCCATTTTATCGTATTACCAGGCATGTGCGTCACAACAGGGAACCAGATACCCCAGTCGAACCTGTATCCCATCACCCCCTATGACCCCATCCCACATCACACACACAAACACACACACTCAAATGCTAACTTCTCCCCACACTACACCCTTGAATTAATTAATACACCGGGGTATAAAAAAAACAAATTGAAGATTTCGGAGAAAAATCCAATTTCTTGTATTTTACTTTGAAGTTTTTTTTTTTTGCATATTACCCACATTTGACCGTATGTTACCTGTGTGTTACTCGTATGTATTCGTATGGTACTTGTATGTACTCGTATGTTACTCGTAGTACTCGTGTGGTGTTTTAGTAACTATCTCGAATTATGTTCCACAATAACGTTACGCGGTTTACTAGCATTCGAAAGCTGCAATCACACAAACAGTTTGGGGCGAAACGACTCAGTTTGCACTGCTAAATAGTACTGATCAGTTGACCGGCGAAGAGGTTATGAACAATCAGCTTACGTCAATCCTTCTAAAAAATTAACTATTAAAATCCCGTGCTTTATTAAAAGAAAATACACTCTGATAATCCTCATGTTTTCTTTTCTTTTCCAAGAATTTTGAGAAAGCATTAAGACGGTAACACAATCAACTCGAACCCTTATGCCAAAGAAAAATGAAAATTATGACGTGTTTTAGTCAATAATCAACTTTTGTTAAAAGAATACCACTACGACTTAACAGTTATTGGATTTTGATCGATGTCCTTGCGCAAATGTGTTAATAAGACCTTCCACAAATTTAATATAACGTATTTTTGCTTTGCCAGCGAGAACATTTTTCATCAAATAAAGCAAATATTGTTATTGGCCTCAGACTCCATCCGTTAGAATTAGAATATTTAAACATTTGTATTCAAGGAAACAAATCTATACTAAAAGAGCATTATTCTTACAGGCGATAGAGTTGTGTCATATTACTAAAAGCTCCTGCCGGCAAGTCTTCCAATGTGTTATTGGACAAGTCCCTGAAAAACAGATAAAAAGGCTTTTTTAAGAACATTGTGACCAAAGTGATCGAGTAATTATATCATTTTTGACATTTATTTATTTATTTATTTATTTATTTATTTATTTATTTATTTATTTATAGGCTTCGCCATTTGGCCGGTTAAATCTTACAGAGCGACAGCTGCAACAAAAGATCCCCGTCATCAGCATTATTTTATAGCATGCAGTTTAAGGGGGCTGGGGAGGGGCTGGGGAGGGGGGAGAGGGGGGAGAGAGAGAGTGGTCACAAACTGAATCATGATCCGATTCTTTTACAGATTTTACAACAGTTCAGAATCCCGTAATCTTTGTGACGCTTGGGGCGCGTCACAAGATTTGATTCATGTTCGATTGGTCTGGACAGGGCTCGGTTTGGTCTTCTTTGGGCGAATGGAGGGAGGAGGAGGGTTGAACTGATCTGATCCCCTATTTCACTTAGAAAGAGAACAGCGTTTTCATTGGTGAAATCATGTGAGAACTAAGTCATGATTTCCGAAAGGGGCCTTCTTGGTTCGACCATTGTGGATTATTGGACCGTATCTTTCCATTGTAAGAGAAAACTGCCTGTCAAAACAACAAAAAGGTTTCACTTAACATCAATCCACCCAATTGCTAAGCATTTTAAAAGTTTTGGTTGAGCTCCTTCACATATTATAATCTTATTTCTACCCCTCCATTTAATTCCTATCCCGTTCAATGTTCCAGTGAGGTTTATAAAACATTTCCATTTTATCTAAAGGCTCATCTTTTCGTTAACCCATCAAATTGCTTAAGTATGGTATAGATTTCTGATGAAATGGAAGTCTCTTTACCAATGCATTCCAAATTTCACAGAACAAAATTTTCAAGCACCTTCTTTGGAGGTAGAATATGTAACAATTCCTGCGAAATCGAGAGGAATATCGCCTGATACTTAGCCAACGAGGCCGTAGGAAAAGTGGGCTAAAATCAGGCGATATTCCGCAATATTGAGCAGGATAATTGTTTTATTATTCAACACATTAATGAAAAGCACTATTTTCGGCGTTTATTGACCCCCCCCCCCCCCCCCAAAAAAAAAAAAACGAAAAAAAAAAAAAAAAGCTGGAAAAGCCGCCATTTTTCTCCGTGACGCACAAAATTACGTGCATCGCAGGATATCTGTTGAGCGCGCACGCCGAATATTGAGGATGCTATGACCCTATTTGGACATTGTCACAATGTGTTGAATAATATTACCGAATATTGAGCAATGTTAAGTAGCCAGTATGGTGATGGTCCTTACAGTTGATATGTATTAGCTGGCAACAGTCCTGGGACAGACCTCAGTTGCTTTCCTGTACACGATACCTTTACCAAGGACGGATTATACCACACACCAGCGGGAACACAGACACATTGCTTTGGACATGCTAACAAAAGTGATCAGAAGAACATTTACAAAAAGTGTGTTCTCGTTATCCGTTTTCGAGACGAAGTGCAAACTACTTTAGGATACTGCATCATTTTACCATATGAATAGGAGTGAATTATTCGAATTACACTATAGAAAGGTCCCTTAAGGCGTTTAAGTATCCTGCATTTCACAGCAGACCGTGGAATCTCGCAGTACACCGTAGAGTCCATGGATTGAGTTCGATTGGGTTCGATTGACTATGCAGGGAAAGTGAAGCTATTGCAGAAACGGATGAAATTTTGCCAGAACGAATTGGAAAGACTAGCAAGTGTGAATGAGAAAGCGAAATTCCTGCCTGGGTTGATATCAACTGTTCGTTTCAATTATCACAGTTCATTACTGGTTGTTTTCCAAGAAAGTAAGAAACACTGCCGTGATGACAAAAGTCAATTAGAAAAGCAAAACAATAAAACCAACGAAGACAACAAAAGCCAAACAGAGACTCAAGCGTAAATTAAACAAGTTTTAAATAGCGATAGCTTCGAGTGTTTACAAACATTAAAAAGCATGATTACTGATGTGACTGTCATTTCATACACATCTGTTGGGTTTTCTCTAAGCGGTCTAAACCGGACGAACTTGTCAACTTACCTCTACTGAAAACAAAGCTAAGCCAGAGAAAGGACGCGAAATGCGCGAACTAAGGTCATAAATGTACAAGACATTTCTTCATTCTGACAATGAACTTGTTTGTTTTGGACGTCTTATGCTTCCATTGAGCCCCCTGTTATAACCCTTAACCAACATACATTACTCTTTAATTTCATTCAAACTCGTACAGCTTTCATTTCTCTTGCACGGTTGGGGATCTCTATTGAAGGAGAAAAGGAACGAACTGTTCATAGGGTACTCCGTGCATAATGAGCGAAAGCCAGTGGTACTGACATGTATTGATCTATATGGCACCTTATCTTGTTCAGCTGGGAATCATACAACTGGAATTTCTACTACAAGGCTCAATGATTTGAGTCACATAAAATTTGCAGCATTTAACGCAGGCACCACGGGAAAAACGATTTGGTATTTATCACATTTCAGTGTTTCGCAAAATACGTAAAGTAAAAACTTATAAGTTAGCTTTTGAGAAGGCGAGAAATGAAAACAAGCAAGACTTACAAGACAACCCAATCCTTTGAAATGAATTAATTGTAAAAACAAAATGGGAACGCTTCCGCGCAATTCAGTGTAAAAGACAACAGTTAGACACAATTGGGTTTCCTCACCACTGATTAGTACTCGCTCGTCGGTTCCATCCTTGTTTCTTGCCCGGCATTTGTAGATACCGTCCCCGCTTACTTGGATGCTTGCATAGTTTGTCCCTCTTGCCACAACCGTTGAGTTCCTTATTATAGTTATGTTTATAGGAGGAATTCCAGTGGATGAACACCAAAGTTTGCCGTATCCCTCCCGAAACGCAATCCCAGGACCTGACCAAGGCAAAACCACCTTTGGGGAAACTAAAGAAAACAAGATATCTTGAGGCACTGAACATTGAAATCACAAACCCGTGCCTACAAACAGTAATGAGAAACATGATAAAAGAATACACGTTTAAAAAAATAACTCATTGAATGAGTGTCTTTATATCTGATAAAGACATGACTTTTCGATTTTCTAGGCCAAAATGACCCAAAATCTATATTTCAGTGTAAGAATGGATAGATGTACAATAAAGCTCTTTAAGCCGTTCGATGAATTCGCAATTCGCGTTTTATCAAGTCCTAAAACACTCGGCTGCGTTTCGTGTTTTAAAATTGCTTTAATAAAATCATTAATAATTTACGAAGGAAATACAAAAGAAATCAATTTTTAATGAGTGTCTTTATATCTGATAAAGACACGGCTAAATTCTAGGCCAAAATAACCCCAAATCTAAATTTTAGTGTAAGAATGGATAGATGTACAGTAAAGTTTTTTAAGCCGTTCAATAAATTCGCAATTCGTGTTTTATCAAGTCTTAAAACACTCGGCTGCGCCTCATGTTTTAAACTTGATAAAACACTCCTGCTCATTTATTAAACATTACATAAGATTCGTTGTTTATCGTGTTTATCGCTGCTGTTTGTGTTTTATTCTTAATTAATGAAAAACTATCGAAGAAATTACAAACTGAAAAATCTCTGCACTAATACGACAGAGAAACCTTCCTAAATTACTTGAGCATGTTGCAAAACAAAATACAAACTCTGATTGGCCAGACGTTGCAAAAGGGAGGGAAGATGTGCATTCTCTCCCGACGGGTTTCATAAAGGCGCCCGATCCCCCTCTTCCTCTCCTCTTTCCTCCACAGAGACTAACTACCGATGTGAAAAAATAACTAGTTCTTCAAAATGATGATCTGTTATAAATAAGGAAATAAAATCTACCATTATATCTACAGAGAGCTCGTATATCAAAATAAAGCTTTTTAGAACCTTGACAAAACAGCTCATGATTGATGTTTTTGTTTTGCATAAATATTTAACAATTATTCTACGACGGCGTGCTGAATATGAAGTGACAAAGTAAACCAACAAAGCGCGTAGCGCCGAGTTGGTTATAACCATTTCATATCCGACAAGACCAAGTAGAATAATTGTCTTATTCAAAACTCTACAACGCATAATTGAGAATCTTAACAAAAAAGCGAAACTGAAGGAACCCAGAGAAAAAGAAACGAACAAAGGAAATATTTGGCCATCAAGTGACGAATCAAAAAGTGTGCGATTACCTTTGGTTGTGTCCCAACGTGGAAGCTTCACTTAAAGGTCGTTTTGGAAAAAGTGCTAAGTTTATTTGCTCTGAATGGTTGTAAATGGCAGTGGTTTGGCAAAAAAAAATATTGATTGCTAAAAGCGGGAGGAACGTAAATGTACGAGCCGAAGGAACCGTACTTGTAATCCATCAAAACAACGGCACCATGTGCGAATTTCAAAATGAAGACACAATTTCGATTTATTTTGATGGAGTGGAACATTGTCTCACTAAACCTGGTCAGAAACAAGATATAGGAGGGATAAGCAAGACAAATGTCCCGGTTATGCTTCAAGAAATGGATTCTTGAAATCACTTTGTGATGCGTGGCACAAAAACTGGTCACGCCGCCGAACAGAATAACAAAAACAACAAGAAGAGCGATTTTTCTCGTTTTTACAAAATATCGCACAGTATTTGTAAGGATCGAAAGCTTGAAGCTGATGATTAATACGTTGCATCCACTGCAGGTAAAAGAACATTTTCAACTTATGTTAATTTGTAGTTTTCAAACTTTTAATGTCGATGGTCAGATAGATTTCTAACAGTGAATGCCGCTTTAACCTTTGTTGAAATAGTGGCTGTTCACTTTGTTTTGAATAGACTGGCCCATGAGCAAGTGTTTGCTTTAGCGCATCAATTCAGCTTTTAATTGATAAACACAAAATAAATAAATAAAAAAAACCTGACAACATAATTTAATGTTGCTTGCAAAACACACTTAAATAATTTTTAATTGCTATACCAATTTAATAATCGTTTGGCCAATCCGCTGGGGTAGCCGGTGAGGGTCATTTGTCTTTAATTCAAATTTAATAAGAGCGTTATGATCGACCACCTCGGGCGATATCCTATGCCGATGGCGATGTGGCAGCGAATGTGAAAATTCGCGGCCTTACTGTAGGTCTTTATAAGCAAGCTGTTTACAAGTTTTTTGGTATCGATGTTCGAAAATTATCTGGCCTTCATTTGCCCGAGGCTTGATGACGGGAGACGAGTGGAAGTGGGAGAAAATGGACAAAATTCAGAAGGCGTTCAGCTGCGGCGGCTATTTTAATTGACTTAATTGCATACCTTGTAGCGTACAGCGGTGATTATTATTATTAAAAAAAATTATATTGCCGTGAACACCTAAAATATGTCTGGAATGTTTATTGTGTTGTAACCAATCACAGGCGAGATCTTCAAACCACAGAAACCACAGGCAACGAACGGTTTCCTATCGGTCACGGAACAAATTATTTTCGTTTTGTTTAACATGTTTAAGGATACAAGCTGTCTTATTAGGAATTTAAAACACCACTGCTCCCCAAGATCAGTGCTGAGGACCGCATTCAGCACATCGTTCGATTTTAGAAAGAAAAGTTTAGAAGCCAACGCGACGCGACGACGACCGGCTTTCCATGTAACGACATTATTACAACAATCGTGTAATCTTAGAAAAATAAATTTTCAGATATGCATTCAACAATGTAAAGCCGTTGGGTTGTAACATGCGAGTTTATGGACATTTACGGAGATTCTTTTGGTAAGAAGAACTGCGATCGGAGATAATCATGTTTTTTTTTCTTTTGCGCGCAAAATGTGCTAATAATCACATCCAAAGGGGACTTAAAATCTTCTTGGCTAAATCCCCTCATAACTAATTTCCTACAGCATGTAATCCCCCTGATATTAAATGCATAAATGCCTTCAGAGAAAAAGCAAAATTATATTTTGGAAGGAATACCGAAAATTGGGCTGTTTACTTTGCGCGATGTGTCAATCATTCCATAGATGTTGAATTTGTTCGGTCGTTTTCCAGTTTGCGATCTTGCGATCAAGGAACTTCTGCCGAACTTCTTGTTCTACAAAAAAATATTAGCGAGGATTAAGTTATCAGAAACGAAAACAGCGAAAAGAACAACTCTCGAATTTCAACTTTATTATTAGCTACCAAAAAAAAGAATAATAAATTACCAAAATAGTAAATCTCCCTGACCTAACAAAAAAGTGTTAACGCTTGCTGCAATAGCCGCGAAGTGCTGGGAATCAGAAAATTCTAAGCGGCTTACCTTGCAACATTGTAACTTGCGATCAGGCGTAACTACCGATTTCGATCGTCACAAAAAGTTTGAAAATTCGCACGCCAAACCGTCGCGTGCGTCGGCCCGGCACTTCGGCTTTGTAATTTATTTCAAAATCGTTCAAACCTGTATTCGTCGCTATTATAGCACACACTGTAAACAAATAGAAAGGAAAAGCAATTGTTTACTTGTAAAGAGACTGAATGTTAAAACAAAACGAAAATAATTTGTTCCGTGATAGATAGGAAACCGTTCGTTGCCTGTGGTTTCTGTGGTTAGGCTTTTGTACATTATGGTAGCATTTTGTCGAGCATTTTTGAGGAAAAAGCATTGAGCATTATTCGAGCATTTTAGTGGCATATTCCTGGAAAATTAATTTTTTTCCTAGAAATTAAGAAGGAAATTATTTTGTTTACAGAAAATGAAGACTAAAACTCAAAATTCATAGGTGATTTCGAGGATTATGTTTTTTGGCTTTATTTATGAACTTGTATACGTTGTTGTTGTTACTTGCATCACTTGTACGTTTTTGTAAGTGTGAACAGTTAACACCATGTTAAAAACTTTGAAATTAATTAAAAGACCGTTTATATAATGAGCATTATCCGAGCATTTTAGTGGCTATTTTTGGGAAGACCGAGCATTTTAGTGGGAAAATTGGAACATTAAGGTGGAGCATTTTAGTGGGGAAACAAAAGCATAATGTACAAAAGCCTATCTGTCGTGTGAAGATCTCGCCTGTGATTGGTTACAACACAATAAACATTCCAAAAATATTTTAGGTGTTCACGCCAATATAATCACAGCTGTAATCTTATTCTTGGCTTTCAGTCATGCAAAAAAAATATATAATCATCAACCATTAGATAAAGTCAAGAAATTGAGATATTGCAGAATAGTAATAAATAAACAACATGCTAAAGTCTCAGGGTTGTGCGGTATCCCGTACTCGAGTTATTCGGCAAAATCTACCACTCAAACTTATAGCGTTTAGTATGGGAAACGCCATGTTAGTGTCCCCCTGAGGGGCACAAATATGGCGGCCGGACACGAGTGAGAACATCTGGAATTTACTTTTGCTACCCCAAAGGCTTTCTTCTCTATTTTCAGCTTGCAAACATTCACATAGACGCTTCTCTTGTCATGTTGGCTTTTCAGACGGGGAATCGATGTTTTCATGTACGTGACATGTTTGTGAGCAGACATGTTTATGTCACACACTGTAATAAAATCTAAAATTCAAATTGCTCTATTTTCAAAACAAAGCAAGCTACCGAGCTGAAAACATGCAAGCAGATACATTTCTAAAACGTCTTTTTACGTGATGAAGATAAAAATGCAAAAGTCTGGTTAATTTTGAATTTTAGTTTTTTATGACGTCATGTAGCCTGCGCTCGCAGACGTATTTCCGGTTGTCGCTCCTCTCCGCCCGAAAAGTAACGGGCGGAGAGAAGCGAAAACCGGAAATACTTCTGCGAGCGCAGACTAGACGTCATGTGAAAACCAAAAATATCATTGTCGGAAGGCTCAGCGGCAAGCGACTCAAAACGCCATAAAAACGCGAAAGACCACACTATGAGCATAAGGTAAGTGATCTTTATTCATCTGGCTTACATTATATCTACATTTGGGATTAAGAGGTGTAAAAATCCGGTATTTTACGAAACATTTCTCCCGATCACGTCAATCAAGCCGGCGTCCACAAAGACTGGATCGGATCGGATCACGGATCGGATCACGGATAGGATCACGGACCGGATCACGGATCGGAAAAAAGTAATAAACAAAAAGTATATTACAATGAACATTGGAGAAATGCTGACATACTGCGACCTATTGCGTGACATATTGGAGCTCAGGCACTACTGAATGTGATTTCCCGCCATGGAACGTGATTTCCCGACATGTAGTCACCTTTACGGCTGTCGCCATGGACGAAAGCAAGCGGAAGGTACGCATTATTTTACCATTCGGTTATAATTTCTTTTTTAATATCATCTCACGTGTTTATTTACTTTTTCTATATTTGATATTACTGATCTTAGCAAGGGCAAGAGATGAGACGAAAAACGAGGTGGGGAGTAACGTTTTTTAGATGTGACTATTAAAGTGTTGTGTACGCGAGCGATTTATTTACTTAAATCCATGTTAGCTTCTTCAGCTCCTCTTTACCTAAATGGCAGTTATTACACCCAGACAATTCAAATTCCGCGAGGATATGGAATTCAGTGATGAACTTAGAGATCACACAATAATTTTGGCCGTCTAGTTATGATATCATCACGTATTTTTCGTATTATAATATTATAATAATCTTACAGACCCCTTGGCTCTTTTAATAAGTTTATCACTGGCTTCCATATACTCGTGGAATATAAATCGTTTAGCGTGCTGCGATTTAGGTAAAGAGGAGCTGAGCGAGTTCATAGAAGAAGCCAACATGGATTTAAGTAAATAAATCGCTCACGTACACTGTACACTTTTATCATCACATCTAAAAAAAAGGTTACTCCCCACCTTGTTTTTCGTCTCTTCTCTTGCCCTTGCTAAAACGATATCAAATATTGAATAGGTAACACGTGAGATGATATTAAAAAAGAAATTATAACTGAATGATAAAATAATGCGTACCTTCCGCTTGCTTTCGTCCATGGCGACAGCCATGAAGGTGACTTCATGTCGGGAAATCACTTTCTATGGCGGGAAATCACTGTCAGTTGTGCCTGAGCTCCAATAAGTCACGCAATATTCCAATGTTCATTGTAATATACTTATTGTTTATTACTTTTTTTCTCCATCCGTGATCCGATCCGTGATCCGATCTGTGATCCATTCCGCGATCCGATCCGTGATCCGATCCGTGATCCGATCCGATCTAGACCGATCCTGCTTTTGTCGACGCCGTCAATCAAGCCGAGAACAGCCGTTTCAAAATAGAGAGAATATTTGAGATTCAATAGCGTGCGTGACCTCACGCAGTTCGGATTGTCTGCCTGTGGTTGAACCCCGATAACTCGAACCCTCGGTCACTCGAATTCCCCACTAACTCGAAGCAAAACTGATTTCCCTTGCATTTGCCTCATACATTTGCCGTAATTCTAACCCCTATAACTCGAAACCCCGCTAACTCGAAGCGATTTTTACTTCCCTTCAGGTACTTTCCTTTGTAATTTTACCCTCGATAACTCGAAGTCAATTTTTACTTTTGCTGACTATCAAATGAGCCACAACATTTTGCACCGGAAGATTACATTTAATCTCATCTAAATATTATGACAAATTGACCTTTGTCGATATCACACGTTTGTATGTCCGTAAACAACCAGTTTTGACAGTTCTTCCAGGCGAAGAGAAATAATGGCACGTAATCTGGAAGCGATCTGTTGTTTGTCATACTTGTGAATCTTACCAGTTCATTCTTGAGAGCAATAATGTTTCCTCTTCCCCCTCAAAATTCAATGTGTATGGCACTTACATCCTTTCAATTTCCCTTGGCCATTCGAGTTACCGGGATTCCAACCTCCAACCCAGGCTCTCTTCTCTTTTCCTCCCTGTCGTCGAGAGAGAGACCCTGGTTGGACCTGATCACGTGACCAATAAAGAACAACAATACCACAGGTAGGGTTGGGTCATTGAAGCCGTTTCGTCACAGCAACAGTTTCTTGACTTTGCCACCCTTCTCTACCATCAATTTTTTTACCACCAGATTTTGGGTAGTCAAGTGATCAGGTTCAACCAGGGTCTCTCTCTCGACGACAAGGGAGGAAAAGAGAGAGAGCCTGGGTTCGAGGTTGCCGGGGTTCATATGTATTTGGTCCGCACAAAATAACATCGACCTATGGTAGGTCATCTTCGGGTGCTCAACTTCGTACAAATCTTCGTTGACAGTCGGAGATTGCCAAACATCCGCTGGAACGATTCACGCAACTTAACGAAATTGACGTTCGCTGTGAAGGAAATATCGTTAAATTCTACTTATTTATTCAGCGAAATTCAGCAAAATGAGGAATGTGAATTGTAAAATCTACTTATCTTCGTTATTTACGCATGGAAACGCTTAATACTTTCTTTGTACGCTGTGGATTATATGGCCGGCAGCCGGTAACGGTCTCAAATAAAACTGACTGCCTGGGAGTAAGAAATTTATATAAAATTTCTCCGAAATGCCTCATTCCGACTGCCTGAAAGTATTATATCTTCGTTTGGAATTGCCAAGCGATTATGGAAAGGAAGATGGCTTCGCAGCTGAACATTTTTGCAAACTTGGGCATATTATGAAATCGCCATATTCTGGACACTTGAACAATTTTGTGGCTTAACTCACGGGCACGGTTTCATGGAGGCTTTAGAAATGCGGCCTGGCAGTCTGAGATTTCTATCTACACTGAACGTGAAGTCTCGTGTAAATCTTTGTCTTGTCTTTGAACATATTCTTCCTTTCAAGAAGTGCCAAGCAATTACAAAACATTCAATTTATTCTGCTGGTAACAGATAATTTTCTGCAAATTGACAAGCCAATTCAGGCTTGACACACGGGCACCCTTTCACACCCGGGGGATGGGGAGGGGGGGGGGGGGTACTCCCTTATATGGCCTATATAGAATGTCCGGCTCGGTTCAGCAGACGTTGGTGGGGACTCAGGGAGAATAGGACCGACACAAATAACGGCTGCGATCGAACGCGAGGCAAGTGTGCGGCCCTCTATTTCAGACCTGACCAGAAATTCGATACCCTTTTCAGACCTATTTCACGTACACTGTTGGTATAAACATAATTAAAAGACAAAGAAGAGGCTTTTGTTGATTTCTTACCGCCTAATGATGAAGAAGTAGCTTCTTCTAAAAAACATACCCTATTTCAGACCAAAATGGTCGAATTCGATCACTTATGTCGCACTGATACGGATCGTCAATAGCATTTGTCGATTCGTACGGATCGTACGAACCAACAATCTTGCTTACGCTCTGTATGCTGAACTCATACGGAGCGTGCATCTCATTATGACATCAGGAGTGCATCTAATTATTACGTCAGGGCACAGTGTGTCGATTCGTACGCTCCGTACGGAACGCACGAATTGACAACCTTGCTTACGCTCCGTATGCTGAACTCATACGGAGCGTGCATCTCATTACATCAGGAGTCATGTGTGTTTTTCGAGCCATTTTCCACCTCAGAAGCCCTCTGCCTGGGAATCATAAAGCTGGGTTGGTGGGTAGAGAAAATCCTCCGAAAGAAGACAGAGGTGGGAAGCAATTTCACACCAAGTGAGCCGCCGAAAGGTTTCGATCGAGTCATGGTGATTCACGAAGTGAAGTTGTATTCCTAGCCATTTTGTGAGTAGATTCTGGGACCTGGCATGGCAATTTTGGCGAGTTTTGACTTGTAAATAATGCAATCGCTGCAATATTTTTCCAGCAGGATCGGGTGGCTCGACACTTACAAAAAATATCTGAAATGGATATTGGCGGACTAACATGCGGCAGTTATCCAAGTATATCCCAGAATTCCTTTGGGTCACAAATGCGAACACGTCAGACCAGTGAGAGCAACTGAAATCAAATAGCGTTACCCAGGTCGGGCTAAGGAAGTGAGCGGGCGAATTGGAACAGATTGCAACAAGTTGAGTGGAAGTCTACTGCCAATGTAGGCTTTTAGTTTGAGAGGGTTTTTTTGTCTTCAAAACTTCAAAACAAAGTTGCTTATTTTTGGTGTCGTCCTAGCGCATTTTTTGGTTTTGCAACAGAATAAACAGTCATATTCAAGGAAAATCGGTACTTTTAATACGTTTACGGAGTAATAAAGTCTAAGAAACTCAGTATTTGGCAATAATAATGGCTCATTTCAAACATAGTCCGGGATTTGGAAAAGTTACAGGTTTTCAAAGCATCGGTTTTCAGCGACCGGTAAATTGCAGAGCCGGACAAGAATGAGTTTAAAAGATCAACAAACCAATAATCCATGCTTACCGCTACAAGTGGCCAGTAGTTTCAAAGTTATTTTTTCTACAAGCAGACAAAGAAAAAAGCATTCCTGATATCTATCAGTACAAGTTAAACTTGACAAAACTGAATAATGCTCCCCAAAGTTCCTTACCACGAGCCAAGCCTGTAATGCAGAGTGAACTCCTCAGCAACGCAAAAGAAGTGCACACAGAGATTTGAAAAACATGTTACGACAGAGACGCAAGTTAGCACAAGAAGAACCAGATAGTGAGAATGAAACGAGAGCCAAAACGAGCAGCCTATGGTTACATTGTATTCCTAAAACAGGAGTACGCAAAACTTGCCAAGAAAAATCCAGAAAATAGTTTGAAGGAAATCAATGCCATGCTGTCAGAAATGTGGAAGTGCACCAATGAAGAAGAAAAAGTTAGTTACAAAGAACGTGGAAAAACTGAATTCCAGCAAAAAACTGATAAATGGAGCAAAACAAAGGAGAAAGTAAGAGCTCTTGAACATTCACAGTCTCAAACTTTTATATTTATGCGAATGAATTAATCAGAATATTGACTATGATTACTGACTATGATCGGAATGAGGGTCATTCAAGAGAGCTTTTAAACAATTTTTTCATTAAGGCAGAGAAAGAGCGAATAGCACATGTTTAATTCTCAAGACATAACCTTAGAACAGTACACAACATGTAGACGATGGACATTTTACATCTACAGCTAGTAGGTTAAGTTAAATTTTACTTTTATTTTTACATAATTTTTTATCACTTGTACATTTCCAGTAAGGGCTTGTTTTCCTATGGTGCTTTCGATTGGGAAATCATCTAACATTCATTGAAATCCTTCCCGGACATGGATATTGATTAACAAAATCCGCAGCGAAATTTGTTTTCAGTTCTTTTGTAAGACTGGAAATCCGAAGCCAGTCTAAATCCGGCTTTCCCAATCAAAAGCAGCCCTAATCAATGCCTCCTGGATAACAATTCTGCCTGCTTTCAGGCTTAAAAATAAAATATTTAACTTTATAAGATCTGCAAAAGGTTTACAGAATTTCAATGTCGTTGTATTTTAAGAGTTGAGCTAATTTCGGGGGGGGGAGGGGGGAAGGGGAGGGATATCCCTCCATGGTGGGCCTGGAACCCCAAATTATATGTAGTAAGTTACAGTCTTGAAACGTAAGTTGCCATTATTTTGTGTTTGTGTTATGTTCATGAAGTGTGAATCTCACTGGCAGTTTCATGACAGCAACCAATTTTTCAACTGATATTGGCTGCCAGCAAAAAGCATAAGCTGTTGCCCCCCTTTTACAATAATCATTATATCCACTAAAGATGAAATCCA
>JAEMWC010001248.1:115000-162500 GCA_016490735.1 Pachyseris speciosa | reverse complement strand
GCGAATCGAAGGAAGCCCTGATCGATTCCTCTTGTATAGATAACTCACTGCGTACCGCGTAGCCACGCCTTTTCAGTAAAGGGCTCGATGCGGCAGTGTATTCTACAGTTACTCCGCTTTCTTTAAGTCGGTAAAAGAGTTGTCTCCTCGGTGATGACTCAAGAGATTTCCCATGTCATTCCTCAGCTGCTGCTTTTCTTTGCAAATTTCCGAAACTTCGGCCAGTATTTTTCTTATTAGATCATTTTCCTCTGGAGCAACTTATGGGGTTTAACCAATAAAGGGTTTTAATTAATCCCAAAAACTAACGTTCCGGATTACAGTTGAACTAAGATAAATTCACAGTAGTATGAAAATTAAATGTAGTTAAAATGGCATCTATTTTTTAAACAACGTTTGAAACGTTCGGTTCTAATGTGTAGAAGTATATAGGAATGACCTCTATTGGCGAGAGGTCTGCCCAATGGGCTGTCGTGTGGAGCTGTTATGCCTTCATGCATGTCTGAGGTTTTCAAAAGGCATGCTGCGGGCGTCACGTCCTTAAGGAACCCAAAACGAACTTCTCTTTTTTTGAAATCTATCAAATCAAGTTATTGCATCTTTGTTTGGTGACAATCTAGTTATTATACCCAGAATGATGAGACCTGGAATTATTTGCTATTGTATTGTTCACAGTTAATGGAGGTAAATGGAAATCAGAGTATTCATTTTTTGCAGTTGTAGACTGATTTAAGTCATCATTCAGTAAGCGGAACAGGACTTCGGCTTTGGAAATCCCTTGTCTGTTAAGCACGCAAAACACTTTGAGGATAGTGGACCAACAGTTTTTACGCCCGTTCAAACATTTCACTCTAAGTTTTTCTTTTCCCAGGAAATGGTCACGAGCCACTTGGAGTTATTTAAGTTAGTGAATAAGAAAAATGCATCCAGGGCACACGTGGTTACTTGGAGTAGGTTTTTTTTTTGTGAGGTTGAGCTTTGTTGTTTAAGATGTATTTCATCTTTTAAATAAAAGAGTAGTTGAACTATGTGGTTTACCAGCAAGGAAATCCTCTATCTGTCTAGTTTGCAAAAGATTATGAGAATGCTGAACCATAAGCTTTTTTTACCGGTTTAAAGAACCCACTCCAAGTTTTCATCTGCTGATAAACTTATTGTGATATATATGCGTGAGACTGAGATATTTTATTGTGTCAGTAGTATACTATGTTAAAAATTAACCCCTTTTTTGCGTTCCCTTTGCGTTCCGTTTGCGTTCCCTTTGGACTTCCCTCGCCAAAAATGCGTTCCTCCATACTAATTAAGCGTCTAGGTAAAAATGCCTTCCTCCATACTAATGAGCGTCGCCCTAGTTCAATAGCAACAATAGACCTGCCCAAACTTGCCCGATCTCTTTTAACCCTGATTGGTTCATGTAGAATGTATTACGTGTTCAAAATAAAAGCGGGTAATTTCGAAAGCGCTATCGTTCTTGCAATCGCTTCTCTAAGGAAAATTTATATCCGAGATTATCCTTCGATTTTCCGAAAGTGTTAACAGTTTCGCCTATAAAAATAAAATTCAACTTAGCTAACTTTAACTTTTCCGCTCCGTTAGTCACTAATTATTCAAAACTAGTGATCCAAACTACCCTATATTTGCATACAAACTCAGAAGTAAAAAGGCCCAAGGGACAACCTTCTACCATTCAACAACGACAATAGACGACTTAAGTTGTTTGGAACGATCAATATAAACACGCGACTAATATGAATTACACGTTTCTTGAGAGACAAACATAAACTGTTATTGCCTTTTGTCAGCGAATACAAAAACAACACAGAAATTGATTTGAATTGAATAAAAATACATTTATTGACAACGAAAGCTCCAACAACAACGAAATGCTGAGCACAAAGTATCAGAAAATTAGGATGCAATCAATCGTCCTCTTGATATTTGGAATACTTGTAAGGTGACTTCCTGTGTAAACGTCGAGATCGTCTTGAAAGCTTCTTCGGTTCATCGTCCATGTAATTTACAAATTTTAATTGTGGGCGTTTACGCTTTCTTGCTGGCGACAGCGTTTCGACTGTGGGAGGGGGTGTCAAGATCGACGGAGGGAGGGAGGGAAGTGCGGGCGTGGAGGTTGCCGTGGTAGATAAGGAATGTGGGGCTGGCTCCTTTGCCGTTTGTTCAGGTGGTGGCGCTTGACCTGGAGTTGGTGGCACTGTTGGTAAATTGTTTACCATAGCCTCGTTAGAAATGTGTTCCCGCCCTTGAGGTTGAGGCAGAATTGTTGCTTCAGGTGTTAAGGAATTGAACTGGTGTTTATATGTTAAAAACTTGTTTTGCAACTGCATGTACTGCCTCGCTCTTTCGTCGTCTCCAAGGTTTGTACGATACAGAAGGTTATCCATATTATTCTGAATGCGCTGCATCTTCGGAATTACCGGGGGAACCATCTGGGTTTGCTGCTTGAGATACTGGAGCAGTTCCTGGGAAATGTTACTCTCTTCGAACCCTTTGTCGAATCTTTCTTCGCCAGGTAATACATTTGTTCGCAATCTGCAACTATCTGGAGTCGTTGGCTTGAGATCAACAAAAAGATATCCAAATGGTCTTCTCACCGCTTCTTCGTACTCTTTTAAAAACAAAGCAGTTTGTCTTGGGTACATTTGTTTGGCTAAAGTCAAAATCTGCAGCTTATCCCGAGGATTCTTGAAAAGGACCAAGTAATGACTGTTTAAGCTGATGCTTCGGTTGCCTTTGCCTTGGTGAAACAGATTTTGTACAATGTAAATAACGCTCAGGTTTCGATGATGGGATCCTTTTGTAAACAGGTTCACGATCCGATTATCACTTCCTGCTTCAATCATTTGGTCGTCGATGACAATCACGTTGCGTATGTTGATATCCAAATAGGAATCATTGTCTAGAGAAGGCGGAATCCCCTTGACAAATTCGATTGTCGGTATCATCATCAATAACTGGGTGTAAGCGGGTTGCCACTGTGAATAACACCAGATTATTCTCTCCGGTGCCCGATCGATCACGGTTTGAGCTTGTTGCAAGAGTGATTGCACCCAGAACGTTTTTCCCGAGCCAGTCATCCCTGCAACCATGCAGGTAAATGGGTGAAGCATTTGAAACCGCTGACACTTTTCTTGAGACATTGGTATAAATGGAGCGAAACCGGAATAACTGTGTTTACTGTTCATGTGTCTTTGCATGTTATCTTTCCTCGAAAATTCCTTTTGACAAACAGTACAGGACCAACTCATGTCAACTGAATCGAAGCTTAACTTCAACTGACAAAATGTGTAATGTTTCACAATGATATAGGTTTCAGCCACCAGAATTCTATTGTTTTCCCTCCTCCTCAATTCTATTATTTTCCCTCCTCCTCCTCCTCAATTCTATTGTTTTCCCTCCTCCTCCTCCTCAATTCTTTTGTTTTCCCTCCTCCTCCTCCTCCTCAATTCTATTGTTTTCCCTCCTCCTCCTCCTCAATTCTTTTGTTTCCCTCCTCCTCCTCCTCCTCAATTCTATTGTTTTCCCTCCTCCTCCTCCTCCTCAATTCTATTGTTTTCCCTCCTCCTCCTCCTCAATTCTATTGTTTTCCCTCCTCCTCCTCAATTCTATTGTTTTTCGCTCCTCCTCCTCCTCCTCCTCCTCTTCAATTCTATTGTTTTTCCCTCCCCCTCCTCCTCCTCCTCAATTCTTTTTTTTCCCTCCTCCTCCTCCTCAATTCTATTGTTTTCCCTCCTCCTCCTCCTCCTCCTCAATTCTATTGTTTTCCCTCCTCCTCCTCCTCCTCAATTCTATTGTTTTCCCTCCTCCTCCTCCTATCGTTTTCCCTCCTCCTCCTCCTCCTCAATTCTATTGTTTTCCCTCCTCCTCCTCAATTCTTTTGCTCTATCACTATATTGAAATCAATATAAAGCGAGACACTGGAGAAAGTATGTCATTCGAGTTTGGGAAAGTGTTGCTTACACTTCATTTTCGTCAGAGCAGAACCTCGAACTTTTAAACGCGATGAAGAAACTTTACATTCCAAATACCGAGTTGTACGAAGACTATTATCTAAACCAAGCTAAGCAAAAAGGAGGTAATTTACCGGCTTTCCACGGATCCCGATTTCAGCGGGGATATGGCTTAGGTTCCATATTTAAAGGTTTGTTTCGCTGGGCGATACCTCACCTGAAACAAGGTGCTAAGGTACTCGGCAAAAAGGCTTTACAAACAGGTGTTCAAGTCGCTCAAGATGTTCTTGATGGAGATCATGTTAACCCAGCGCTTGCAAAGCGAAGTAGAGAAGCTATTGGTGATCTAGTATCTCAGGCTGGGAGTGGTCAGAGTTCTACAAAAAGAAAAGTGCAGTTTCGTTGTTTACCTCCAGGGAAGAGACGAAAAACAGTTGTGTTGGATCAAGACCAAGACGACTTTGAACTTTGGTCGTAAATTAAGCTGGGCTCTCTATAAAATACTGGCGCCTACTATCCTTAATTCATTCTATGACCATGTCTCGAGTAGTAAAGAACAATCGCGGTTTCCTTGAAATCTTAACTTGTTGCCCTGAACATCAGCGTCAGTTTCTCCTGGAAACAGCCACTCCACAACAGATGCACGCATTAGTGCAAATTATTTATAATGTGCTTCGTGGAAATATTCCAGTCTCTGAAGAAGATAAGCGTAAAATGATTCCATTCAAGGATGCCATTCTTAATCTTGTTGAGCCAAGTATTCCTTACAAGACAAAGAAGCAAACCCTTGCTCAAGAGGGTGGAGGCTTTATTCAAGATTTGTTGATACCAGTTGTAACTAGCTTTGGGCCCCTAATGTTATAAAAAATCGCGAACTACTCTGTAGTGTGTTCAGTTGGTTCTTGTCGTTAGCGAGTGCTGGTCAATATGAAGAGAAAGGTCGATTGGGATCAAGAGGAAGAGAGTGATTATGAGGACACTAACACAAGTGAAGAGGAAAGTGATGACGAGGAACCTCGAATTAAAGATGTTTTAGAAGGACTTTCCCAAGCCGTTTCCAGACAACAGGCCTCCGATTTATTACACAGCATGGCGGCTTCCAAGGATATCTTGTTTTGGACACCTCGTGGACAGTTACTTCGAAACCAGCGAATAATACCAGTGACCAACATCTCAGAACTGGTTGAATATGTGTTACTCCCTTATAACGACGAGGTTGCCAAACCCCGCGCCCTCAAAACATTTATAGACGGGTTGGCAGAGTTAAGAATTGATAAACGGTATATAAAGAATAAGAAAACTTTGGCTGAGCTAATGGAAAAAGAACGAGCCTATCGAGATGAAGAAGGTGAGGCTGGTGATGAAGAAATGGTTTCCGAAAGTAGTGATGTTGAAGATGGCAGAGAAATCGAAAACCCTGCAAATCTGGAACATGAAGGAAATTCAGACGTTGAATGTTCTGAAGAGAGCGCAAGTCCAGAGATTTTGCGTCAAGGAAAAGGCTCTTGCTACCATTGTAACGGGGGAAACATCTACCAAACTGCAGTAGTGAAATGCCCAAGATGCCACTGGCATGATGGTTATAAGATTTGTCCGATTTGCGCATGCAAAATTCCTGTTGATCGTAAACACTCGACGGATGGATTTATTTGCTGCACTGATTGTCACGCAGTGAAACATATTGATTCAGAAACTTTTAAGAAGAGTCATTATCTTCCAAGCGAAGATGAAGACGATTGATTGCATCCTAATTTTCTGATACTTTGTGCTAAGCATTTCGTAGTTGTTGCTTTCGTTGTCAATAAATGTATTTTTATTCAATTCAAATCACTTTCTGTATTGTTTCTGTATTCGCTGAGAAAAGGCAATAAAGTTTATGTTTGTCCGTCTCAAGGAACGTGTAATTCATATTAGTCGCGTGTTTATATTGATCGTTCCAAACAACTTAAGCCGTCTATTGTCGTTGTTGAATGGTAGAAGGTTGTCCCTTGGGCCTTTTTACTTCTGAGTTTGTATGCAAATATAGGGTAGTTTGGATCACTAGTTTTGAATAATTAGTGACTAACGGAGCGGAAAAGTTAAAGTTAGCTAAGTTGAATTTTATTTTTATAGGCGAAACTGTTAACACTTTCGGAAAATCGAAGGATAATCTCGGATATAAATTTTCCTTAGAGAAGCGATTGCAAGAACGATAGCGCTTTCGAAATCTACCCGCTTTTATTTTGAACACGTAATACATTCTACATGAACCAATCAGGGTTAAAAGAGATCGGGCAAGTTTGGGCAGGTCTATTGTTGCTATTGAACTAGGGCGACGCTCATTAGTATGGAGGAAGGCATTTTTACCTAGACGCTTAATTAGTATGGAGGAACGCATTTTTGGCGAGGGAAATCCAAAGGGAACGCAAACGGAACGCAAAGGGAACGCAAAAAAGGGGGTTAATTTTTAACATAGTATACTACTTGTGTCTCCCATTTGCAGGGAAGTCTTGATTTAAATTATCTTATATAACTGCTAATTTACATTGTTGGGAACAGAAAGGAACCTTTTGAAACTACCTGTGTTTTGTGAATAGTAGATGGATTACAGAGTATATCGACATAACCAAAAATCAGGACTATATCTAATTGAAACAGGTTGTCAGAGAGGTTCAGCTGTGTTCTTTGATGTGATCAATATACATGTACTTCTGTTTTGTTGTTTTGAGTTAGGATATGTGGAACTAAACAAGAACATTTTTGTTTTTGTTTTTTGCTTTCACTTCCCTTAAACTTATTTGCTTTAAGGACACTAATGCTTCATATGGCTTTTTTAGTCACATGTATTGCAGTCAGACACTTCCTTGGTCTCAGCTTGGTCATCTTCACTTAGGTCAATCCTCTACATGTGCACATCCTGCTTATGTGTACAGTCTTCTTCTTAGGGTTCAACTGAACTAATCTTGTGATATTTGTATCAAGTGTACAAAGAACCAGTCAGAGTTAAGTTTTTTGAAGTGGCATGCACATGTAGCACTAGTTAGCCTGGCCATGCTTGATAAGACAAGAAAAGCAAAGATTATAAAGAATCTATTATTTATAAAAAGTGTGAAGTTTTCATGGGCTGTGAGCAGTGTGTCAGTGATGGAATTGAAAGATGGGTAATTTCCACCAGGCTTCTTAAAACAATCCCGCTGAAATAACAACATCAGCTCAAATAACCAAATTACTGGCTTAAATGACCAGGGCAAGGCCAGCCTCAGGCAGTTTGAAAGGTCCATCTAACTTCACTTTTCCTATGGCCTCAAACAACCAAGCTGTCCCACCTGATCCAGCCAGCTTTGAAGAACTTTCTTTACAAACTGCCAAAAGTTAAGAGCCAAACTAGCTCAAGGTTGAGTTTATTTTCCATTGCTTTTCAGATTATAGAAATGATCTGCGACGACGAAAAACTACAATGAAAGCAATGTGAAAAACCAAACCATTGTACATAGGTCCAAACACTAGAGTGGCTTAAATGACCAAATCCGTTAGCAGAAAAGTGACGGAAACAAATACCAACGGAAACATACTGGCAGAAATATCGCGGAAGCATGGCGTGACATTTCCGCTTAGGATACGTGACGGAAAGGATCCGTGTGCAAAGATTAGAATTTCAGATTTCCACATCACGGAAATGAGGCGGAAATAAGAAACACAATGTCTCCGTTCTAGATTTATTACGGAAAAGTGCAATTTCGTTCTGTAAAACGAAATCTCAAAGGAAGGTATATCTAAAAATGCGAAATCATGGTATAAGATGCAGAAAATTTTCGCAAATGCGGGTGGCGAGCTAAGAGAAGAGAGTGATTCAAAAGCGAACACTTGCGATATTTCTTAGCTAACACATACAAACTCGATGAAACAGGATGATTACAAGCTCGTATTTAAAAGCCACAATGTATTTAGTTCTTGTATTGTTCCTACTGGCAATTTTATTTCTAACAATCGGCACAGTTATGGTTAAGTACCAAATAGATAGTAAAGGCTCTCGTGGAAGGTTTCATATCCTTAAAAATGCTCCAAAATTTACAGGCCTACTATCAGAAAATTTCATTTTTACGATTAAGCCCCGGTGACACACCTGGCATTAAACATTCCCCATTAAATCATTTCATCATATTTACACACTAGGGAAAGTATTGCGACTCGAGCTGAAATCACTTTCAGCACCATTCCACTCAAATCATACCATTCCTCAAATCACTCACCTTATTTAGGGATGGCTCATTAGTTACCTGAGGCGGGGTATGGCTCAGAAATAAGAAAACTTAAGTTGATTAGGAAAATAACTCAATCTCAATCTCAATATCAATACTTTAACTTCAATATCTTAACTAGTTTTTTACTCTTTTTAATTTTTAACTGTTTTTTTTTTTACTTTGTAAGGCGCATTTCATCATATTCACATGTTAATTTGCGCCTAAGAAATATTAATCACTGTTATTATTAATGCCACCTTCCACCCCTCTCCCCTCCCCCCACCCCTTCCCCCCACGTCAACGGCAAAAAATCACTATCATATTTATAAGAACTATATTTCGTAAATAGACTATCGACTATCGCATGGATGTACACCGTTTTTCGTTGATATATCAGTTAGACCATTGTATATGATCTCTGAAAGTCAGCAGAGTGGCTCACATCTTTTTTGTTGTCATTGTGATCACCCGCTATCATTTTCCGCAGAGAAAAAACTTTGTCTTTCAATTCGGAATTGTTTCTCTCTACCCAGGCGTATAAAATTAATTCATATCCCAGACATATTGCTAGCATTCAACCCAGGAATGGTCTCAGTTACTTCATGCTACAGAAACTGAAGCTTTATAGTTTATCCCTGTAGCTCGTGTTTGATCTTTTTTTGTTTTTGATAACCACATTTTCCCAAGAGTTTGCTACTCTTTTATTATCGCGTGTAGTGGTTGTAAGCTGTAACTCGGCATCAACGGTGCCGATCGACCCTGTTCTTCATTCTTTTAGAAGCCACTGCCAGAAAAGTCAGTGGCTGTTTCCTCGCCTGTTTCCTCATGGGTTGGAAAGAGGAAGCTCTCATTGCGTGTGTATTTATTTAAAGAGTATGCACCACCTGTGACGACTGATTTCCAAAACATTCGAAGATGAGGAAATGTTGAAGACTAAAATGATCATTTAGTTTAAAATCCTATAGTTGTTTTGTTCTCCACTGTTACGTTTGAAGAAGCAGAGTTATGAGGCTGTTCAGTTATTCACGCATTGCTATAATAACTTTTTTTTTTAAATTTCTTCAGTAATACAGTCGAACCTCCCGTAAGCGACAGCTCAAAATGCAACGGAGGCATTTGCTTACGGGAGGTGATCGCTTACGAGTCAGACCACAGGGTGTCGACACTTTGAGCAAGAGGCAGTAGCAGAGATGTATTCCGGCATCCGTACTCTGAAGTTTGGAGACAAAAAGACGTTGATAACTTCGCTGAAATTAAAGATCAAAAGCCTTGGATGTTAAAAACGCATTGACAGTTTGGTTCAAAGACTGCAACTGACCCCTTTTGTTCAAAGAGCGGAAAACGTTTGCCACTCATTAAGGCTATCCACCAGATAAAACTGTAGGATAGGAAAGCTATCCATTGGATGAAACGTCCCAGTACACAGAGCCCGAATAGGGCGATAAATATCCGGTCGGTTGCCACGGTGAAAATCAGTCACGCTTTCTTTAATTACGACGGATGACATGGCAAGAAAATAGCGGAAGACATGGAATTTGAAAGATGAAAAAAGAAAGCCAACTGAACCCCTTTCGACTTATGAAAGCTATTTTATCGAGTGCAACTTTTATGCTGAGTGACATTAATGCATGGGGCAGCGTGCGGTTAGAAATTTTATCCATAAACAGTAGTTGTATTAGAAATTCTGTAAATAAGTTCTCCTTATATCTTAGGCTTTTACAGTGACAGTTAATTTCCTTTTCAATGCATCCACCATAATACTAAGTATTTTCGTCTTTATATCTGTTATATTTTAGTTCGCTCTTTTAAAGCCATGTCGTCTACTGAAGGATGAGGGACCGCAGTGATTCAAGCTTACAAATTGTATTATTTATCTTTTTCCTTCCCGAAATTTCACTTGTATAGCAGGGTAGGCTTGAGGAACATATTAAAGACTTCCATACAAATAGTCTCATATATATTGAATTAGAAGATTACCTCCCAAATTAATGTGTCTAGGTAAGCTGAAGCCACTCATTGGGCACAAAGGCTACTTGGTAGTGGCCATTAACTCCCAAATCCACCAATTAAAGTTTGAGTCTGAGCATATGTAGCCATGTTACTGGACAGCTGTTTCGGCCTTGTTAGGCCTCGTCAGCATGGCATAGCTAATACCCAGGCTCAAGTAGCCCACATGAATAAAACAAGCAGTGAAAATGTGAAGCTTGTCACGCTGGGGATTTTTTTGGTCATACGCGGCCAAACATTTTCTTTTCATCAGGGTTTAATTTATTTTATGATAGCATACTCAAACTTGGCAGCAAGACAAAACTCCTTCTTCTCTACAATTTGCCTGATTTAGATTTTTGAATTGATCATTTTTGGCGATAAAATGACGTCATCAATTTGGTGCGAAAATCTATTTTTTGGGCTATGACATAGATGGTCACACTTTTTTAAACGCCAATACAATGAGGATCACAAAACCGAAAAGACATTTGAAAAATCTAAACTGAATCAAAAGTTGTGAGCTTCTGAAGTTTAAATTTCCCCCCATTTTGTTGCTAAAATAGCCTTGTGCTTAAAGTTTAACTGGCCCACAACTTTTGACTCCAATGAAATATTTCAAATTTTCTTTCAGATTTGATATCCCCCTTGCACGCTGTTTTTATTATATAACTTACTATGTCGTAGCTCCAAAAATAGATGATGTCAAAAATCCAAATCGGACAAGCTGCAGAGAAGAAAAAGTTTTGTCTTGCTGCAAAGTTTAAGTTTGCTACAATAAAACCCCGAGTAGACGAAACTTTTTGGCCCAATATGACAAAAAAAACCCAGTGTGTATGGGACATTTTGTTCATCGGAGATGCAGGACTCGCAAGTATATTGGTAACAGATATTCTGCTATCTAAGCCTGCTTGCACAAGAAATATTAGTTTTTGTTTTGCCCTCACCGACGATTTGAAGTTTTCCGCGATATTACTATGGCAATCACAATTCCTTGCAAATTCTATGGATCCCTCTATGAAAAAGCTTTTGCTTCAAAAGAGAAAAGTACAGCCACATCCATTTATTTACTACCTGTCATTTGTCCTACCTATTTTTGTTAAACTCGATCCGCTCTCCTTGATACGGAAAAGCATCCGAAATCCATTTCCTTCTTTATACCCATAGTTAGAGTGGAATATTATCACTGCATAATCTCCAGTCACTTCAACAGTTTCCCCAGTCTTCGTACCACAGTAAACACCAAATGACTGGCCCTTCTCATCAGTAATCTTCAAATAATCATTGCTGTGAAGAAAACATTAGTGTTAAGTACGCTAGAAGGGGCCCGCACTACTTTAAATAAACAAGACCAAGTTAGACATTTTTGTTATCTGAAGAAGGCACATTATTTCCTTTACGTACAGCTCAAGATCAGCGGATGAGGGGCGGGTCAGTGGATAATTAAGAGGTGTTGTGTAAGGCCATCAATCGCTTAGTGGTGAAGGATTTCTGATGGTGAAGTATATGTACCCTTTTATTCAACAACTCTTTTTTTCCCTGCATGACTTATCTCTTATTAGACCCTTTTACTGCATTGGGATGAACCTTGAAATGAGCACTGCATCCGTACTGCTTGTTGAGAACACAGAACCGATCGACAAACCAAACGCTGCAGAGTGTTTTCACATGACGTCACGGCGGCCATGTTGGTGTTCCAAACAAAGAAACGATGACCATGCTGGTGTCCCAAACTAAACCTCTGAGAATTGAACTCTATGCAGATACTTTCTTTTGTTTCAGTAAACCAATATGGCCGGTAGTCGCGTGAATAAAAACGCTCTGTTGCAGCAATAAAAGTATCAACTAAACAATTAAATAGAAACAATACGGAAACATTTCACCGGTAGGCTATGCCGGGCTATTTTTCTCAATAGTGAGCCTGTGGAACAGAATTTTATCATGTGAGAATGAATATATAAAAATCATATATTTTAACTGCGGATTGAAGAATAAAGATAATTGAATTGTCATTGCTGGCAGTTATGAACACTATTTCAGCAGTAGTGAAACAAAGCCTGAAAAGAAAATTCTGGCTTGTACGGGAGTCGAACCCATGACGTCTGCGATACCGGTGCAGTGCTCTACCAACTGAGCTAACAAGCCAACTGGGAGCTGGTTGATTTTGTTGGTTCGTAATATACCCGTGAGTGGTGCATGATGGCCACTGAAGAAGTGTTCATAACTGCTATGATCATTCATATCTTCAGATGTTTATCAATAGTTTTACTGTTTTGAAGACCATTTATTAATAGTTCTTTTCTAATTTCCTATGAGTTAGGAATGTTCGGCATACTGCGAGGCTATCGGTAAGTTATGGTACATCGCGTCAGATCCCTAAAGGATCCGATACGAAAGATGTTGACTGGTATTTTCAAATCTGTGCGTGGTGTGTGTGAGTTTTTGTTGTTGTCGTTGTTTATTTACCATTCTTTTTATTATTTGCATTGATTTAAGTTTCAATCTTTGGTTACTAACGTCACGTCTTCCAGTAAACATAAGTTGTGATTCGAGAATGTTCAGAATGTTTTGTGCATTTGGCAGCCAGTTGTTCAAAGCACGTTTAAGCAGTAACGCAGGATTTAGCAGTTGAACGTTTGATACAGTAGTGTAATTACTTATTTTCGTGGATTTTTATAATAGATTAATACATTTTTGCCCCTCATATGTTTTGGCTTGGGCATTCTGTTTTTACTCTTCGCATAAAAGCAGCTCTAAAGGATATTTTCAACGTGTGCGAGATGTATACTTTTTTAATCGTCAATAAAAGTTCATCGGCTGTCTAACAGCCGGCCCCAGATGAATAACATCTGTAGAGCGTATTTCATGTTAACTTTATAGTTACCCTTAGTTATAATTACCTGCATGAGGTGTGATTTTCCAGATCAAGTTCAAAGTCAATCATCAATGAATTGCCTTCTGGAACTGGAACCCAGTACGTACAATGCTTATTGGGCTGATACTCACGAAATGGATAGCCAGGACTTGACAACGAATTGTTTACCACGACACCACATTCTATACAAACAACGATGGTACAATACGGTTAATATCTATTCTGAGTCTTCCCCTAAAACGCAGAATACAAAGAAGCAACCTGACTGCAGAAATGAAACTGATGATCACTAATAGAAATTGTGTCGATAGTAAACAAGGGATAACCCGCGGGGCCGGGATAGTCAGTCAGTTACGGAGAGTACTCAGAACAAACGTCACAACTGTCCTCCTGACCCCAGTTGTTCAAAGAGCGGATAACTCTCCATCCGGACGAGAAAATCTATCGGTCGCAAAGTTCAGTCGCAATACATTTTATCCGCTGGGTAGCGACTTATCCGCTGGAAAGAGTATCTACTCTTTTGAACAACTGGGGCCTGGTCTAGTCCTGGCCCTTGGTGATTTTCAAATAATATTTAACAACGTATAGGATAATTCATTCATTAGAATGCCATACAGCTGTTCAGAAATGTGCGAAAAAGTAAAAGGAAAATCGAGCAAAACGGAAAATTCGTGGCCACAGACGAAAACCTAACCTACCCTCATTTTAAGTCTATAGAGAGAAACTGGCGAGTTTACAAACCTCCTGGGGTTTATTTCCGAAATACGGTCGATTTTTGGAATTATTTGAGATTTTTGATTTCGCCCGTCTGACGCCTGAAATTAGCCGCCTCACAAGGGAAAATAGACCGGCCAAAATAACTGCTTCGCGTAACCAAACATGTCAACCTATCGGCAATCTAACACTTAATTTCTATAAAATGGACATCTAGCATTCTATTTACGACAGATTTCCGATTCTGAAGTGTAAAATTAAGGTTACCGTGTACCTTCAGGGGTGTCTCCAGTCTAAGGGTTGTAGCGGCTCCCGATTACAGCCCAGATACCATAAACCGTATATCTAATTAAAGCTAATTGAACTAGCTATTTGAATATTTCATTAATTTTTTGAGAAAGTGAATTACTAAACGCTCTGTCGAGTTTAAACTCGAAGGTGTAAATTAACTTTTGTAAGCTACAACTTAATTTGATTTTTGTATTTAGGGAAATTGATATTTTTCTCGAAGTCTGGAACCCAGACGCTAAAAAAACGTGTTGGGGTTTTCCTTTATTCGACTGCGTTCAAAAGTTACAGAGCATTTTCAAATTCGCGAGAAAAAGAGACGGGGAGGCCGCACGGAAATGGCTCTCAGCGAAAAACGGTTTTGAATTATCTAATTCCCCAACACGTTTTTGTTGAAGATAAGTTAATCTAGCGGCTGTCCAAATTTGATCCAAATCGAACAAATCGCCCTTGAGTTGTAACTCTTGAAAGTGTCCTCTTCAAGACAAAAAAAACAGCGAAAACAGCGCTTAAAAAAAATCTTCACTACACAAACAAACACCGCCCGCAAACACCTCTATCGACGATCGGCCAATCAATTTACGCTAACTTTTCTTCCGGTCACCTACTGTGGAAATTTTCCGCGTAATTTTATCTGCACGCAAACTCTCATGCTACAAACAGTTCACTGGTTTATCATTTTGTTACATATTCTCCGGCTTTGACTGAGTTTACCTGACCCATCGTCATAGCCGAAAAACTAAAAGCACACAACCTTCATGAAGCAAGGCAACTTTTTCACGTGCAATATTTCCCGCGCAAATCGCTCCGGTTGGCTGCATTCGCATTAACATATTGTCCATGTTTACATCCGATGCATATAGGTTTTTCTCAATTTCTCGGCGACTATTCACTCGTTTTCAATTGTGTTTTTTTTTGCTAGAAAGATCACAGTATAAAGTTCATTTTTATGGAGAAAAATAAAAATCGAAAATTTTATACCCTGAACGTACACGGTAACCTTAACCGCTTTCTAAATGGCCAGTTGACAAGAGCTCACGAATGCAAAAGTTTATAGGCAAAACTGAAATCGAGCTCCTGGTTATGGGAATTCTCCGAATTGCCCCAAATTTTAGTTTTGAAGTCTCGAGATATATTGTTTTAGCGTTAATTAAAATTTTGGTTGGGTTTCTTCGCGAGCGCTTCAGAATAAGTCGACCAATTTGAAGAAATTTTGCGCTAGGTGACCTCAAATTGACCTCAGAGTGTTTGTTTACATTGACTATTCGCATCGGTTACATTGAAATGAGCGCTCCATATTAACTAATATTCACATTCCATATTTCATTTGATAATGAATATAATGGAGTCGAATAGGTGCAAGGATTGTCTTGAATGGAAGCGGCAGAATGAAGCCGAGTTGTTGTCCAAACTAGATCTGATGTAAAAGTTTCAGAAATTCCTTTGTCAAATTTGCCTATAATTATATGTGAATGTAAGAAACGCTGCAGCTCATCAACCAAATGCCTGGGTAAGTTTTTGAGACATCTGTGACACACTTAGATCTGTTTTAGTGTTGGAGTGTTGGAACTGGAGCTGATAAGAGCTCACTCTAGAGCTGGTAAGACCTGACTGATGCAGGGCGTTGTTGTCGATTGCGTGACAGATTTTGAAACACACTACGGGATAAATCTTGTCTCCGAAAATCCCCCCACCCCCAAATCACTTTTCTAATGGTCCATCTTTAAAGATAAAATATCCAAAAAATAATAATCAAGGGGTATGTTCACGTAACAATAGCCGTGAAGCGTCTCGGTTGCATATCTGAACAAAACGTGTTCCAGCATCTCCATCATGGTGTTTCGTCCGCAAAATTCCTCAAAAAACACATTAATATAACTATTCGTTTCTTTATTTTTCGGTAGGTTAAACGAATTATTTATGTTAGTCCGGGTCGAGAAACAGTCCCTCAGGTGCAATCGAGTGGCAGCTGCTTGGATTTAGCTCTAAAAATCGGCATGTGCTAAAACCAGGAACACCGGAACAAAACCACCGAAACAACCGGAACCACCGGAACGAAACCACCGAAACTGCGAAATAACCGAAACTGTAGGAAAAGAACGAACGGAACCAACGGAACTACCGAAACGAATTCAAATCAAACTCTTGTTAAAGAGAGTTTTTAAAACATTGTCGGCTTTGCATTGTTTTAAGCCGCGCATTTGGCGCGCGTAAAGAGAGGACGCTAAATCAGGGACCGCACAGAGGGAGGGGCTGAGGAGCTTTAGTCCCCCCACCCCCCCCCCACTTTTTTTGCAAAAATAAAAATACATTAAACAAAAAATATTTTAACAAAAATAACGGAGCCAAAAATAGCAAACAATCGTTTATTCGAAAGTGACCAGAGTTACTGGCAAAGACAAACACGCAGATAAATAGACCGAAAGAAGTATTAGTCGTTACAATTATGAAATACGAGCTTCAGATCATGTTATGATGTTGTTTTACTGAAAAGTAAAAGCTATCCCTCCATGACAGGACCGATGTTACGCGCCGAGAAGCATTGAAGCCGACATATCCTGTGACCGCACAAAACTATTACAGGCGAATATAGTTTGAAGCTTTTGACTTTCTGATTAACGCTATTGACCAGCGTTTTGACCAGCCAAGCTTGCTTGATTGAGTCTCTCTTAATTAAGACCCCCAATTGGCAGGACAAATCCGAAGAGCTAATGTGTGTGGAAAAGCTGTATAACGATGATGTTAATATTTCAATGTTAACTGCCCAGATGGAAATTTTACAAGTGCTGCTGAAGGATGGTGATTATTCGTGTTTTGACAACATCATAGTAAAAATTAAAGAGCTACCCAACCCAGAACGGGAAATGATAAATAATGGTAATTGAACTGAATGGAGTGCAATTTTGTCTGAAATCATACGCGTGATTCAAAATCGAACAAGCCGCAGCGCGAGTTCGATTTGAAATGACAAGTATGATTTCAGACCAAAATTGCATGACACGAAGTTCAATTAACACTTTATTACAGCCATTTCGAAATCACAGTTTTTTTTGTCAATATTAATATTTGCTTATCCATGAAATTTGATAGGTTAGTATTATTTCACTTTCATTTTGATCGGTTACAGAAAGGATGCGATTTAGAGTAAAAATTGGTGCGATTTGGGAATAAAATTGCACTGTTGAGATCCAATCAGATTGCAAGGATGACCAGTGATTTAAAAATAAATGTAATAAAAGAAGTTATTACGTTATGTGAGCTTATTCTCGTAAATCCGGCAACTGGTGAGGCCGGTGAAAGATCCTTTTCGACTGCTCGGAGGCTAAAAACATGGCTCCGTTCAAGGATGAACCAGGAACGATTTATTAACCTGACAGTTTTAAACATACATAAAGAAAGAACTGACATGCTTTCCACCATTGACATTGCAAACGAAATTACCGACCGCAACACAAACAGAAAGCGTAAATTTGGCACTTTTCAAGTAATGATGTGCAGTAACTTTAATATCATTCACTTAATTATTTTCAGTTACCGTTTTGTTAAATTTCAGAGCCGTGGAAATATTTTGAATGAATAATTAAACAATTATTGAACTCGGCTTTTGTATGATATGAAGATATGCAGATCTCGGAGGGTGTTATCCTCCTCAAGCCTTCGGCTTTGGCGGATAACACCCTCCTCGATCTGCATAATTCTTCATATCATACTCAGCCTCGTCCCATAAGTGCTAATTACACAGCGTTGAGTCCAAGGCAGCTCAAGCACAATCATTGGATTTCTGGCTTATTTATAGTAGTTACAGGTTGATATCAGCAGTATAACAGTCTATGATATTTCAATATAGTGATGGTGAATTTTGAGACCCGATAGCAACATCCCTGAAGATGTGGAAAAAATTCCACGCGTTTTCTTTAGCCCCACCCTGTAAATCCATGCAGGTTTAACGAACGTTGCGTTTACAGCCAAGACCAAGTGTCTCCCGATGGTGAGGACATATCTTGAGTTGATCAATGTTTTGCGGGCGTGAAAAGTGATGCGCTCTTGCGAGAATAAGCTCAACTTATCTATAGCACTCATGCTTATCTATATTGCGGCTGCAGTTGAGCAATGGCATCCATGACTTTGACAGACATTATCCTTGCTACTGAAACCACATTGCCCGCCAACGATCTCTTGAAATGAACACGTTTCACCTTCCATAGAGTAAAAACATGATTTCTGCACTCTAGTTCAAAACCTTGACCGTGGGGATTGGTCGATTCACGTCTTTGGCAAAGACGCGCAAAAACTATTTGCGCAACCTGGAATTCAGCTAAGTAGGGGTGCCCGGAGTCGATTGGGAAATCTGGATCCGAATTTCCGATCGAACACAAAATCCGAAAAACGGATTTCGCGGCGGATTTTGTTAATAGGAATCTTTCCCCGACATGGATTTCAATCACCAAAATCCGTTTTCGGATTTTGTGTTCGACAGCAGTGAAATCCGAAATATCCAGATTTTAAGATCTGAATCCAAATTTGCCTATCGACTGCACCCGAGGGGCTGTTCTCGACCCCAGGACTAACATAAATAATGAAGAAACGAATAGTTATTAGGGTTGTTTCTCTGCGAGAATTTTGGGGAAGCAACATTATAATAAGGATGCTTGTACACGTTGTGTTGATATGAAAATGAGACGCTTTTTCAAAGGGCCATTGTTGCGTGAATTTACCCCTTTGGTATTTTTTTTTGGGGGGGGGGGGCTACTTTATTTTTAGGGATAGACCATTGGAAAAGCGATGGGAGGCTGTGGTAAGGATTTTCGGAGACTCAAGAAGCACTTTTCATTTGAATGGAAAAACCGGGGAGAATTTTCTGTCTTAAAGGAACGGAACAATTTTTCTCAATCTAAAGAGAACTGGAATAGAGTGTTCTTTTTACACTGAGTACTCTTTAAGGAACTAGGTACTAACAAAAACAACACTAAGTCGCACGTCGGAAGTCAACCAAGGAGCATGGAACTAGTGGAACGCCGCAGGTGTTACGGGATTTTAGGATCATTCCGACAAAAACAAGAAAGAGGAATACCTCAGATGGTATTCCTTATATGTTGTGAACAAATTCCGGTGGAAAAATCCGTTCCATTTGATTTACTAAGGGAACAACCGGGTTTTCGAAAGTGCCAAGGATTTCGCCCGAGGGGTGTTTCAAAATCTGTCACGCAATCGACAATAGTTCGGGTCTAATCAGCTCCATAATGACCTTTTATCAGCTCCAGTTCCAACACTAAAACAGATCTAAATGTGTCACAGATGTCTCAACAACTTACCCAGGCATATGGTTGATGAACTGCAGCGTTTCTTACGATCAGATATAATACTAGGCAAATTCGACGAAGGAGTTTCTGAAAGTTTTATATCAGATCTACAACAGTTTGGACAACAACTGAACCCGATTGCAGCCTCTATCGGCTTCATTCTGCCGCTTCAAGACAACACACGCTACTATTGGACGCTATTATACAATGGTGAGTCAAATTCATTCTCAAATGAAATGTGGAATGAGAATATTAGTTAATATGGAGCGCTCATTTCAATGTAACCGATGTGACTAGTCAATGTAAACAAACACTCTGAGGTCAATTTGAGGTCACCTAAAATTTCGTGAGCTCTTGTCAACTGGCCATTTAGAAAGCGGTTAACAAGCGTTGATTTTACACTTCAGAATCGGAAATCTGTCGTAAATACTGTAGGATGCTAGATGTCCATTTTATAGAAATTAAGTGTTAGACTGCCGATAGGTTGACATGTTTGGTTACGCGAAGCAGTTATTTCGGCCGGTCTATTTTCCCTTGCGAGGCGGCTAATTTCAGGCGTCAGACGGGCGAAATAAAAAATCTCAAATAATTCCAAAAATCGACCGTATTTCGGAAAATAAACCCCAGGAGGTTTGTAAACTCGTCAGTACCTCTCTATAGACTTAAAATGAGGGTAGGTTAGGTTTTCGACTGTGGCCGCCTTTTGCTTGATTTTCCTGTGCACTTGCTCTTAACTGTGTTAATAGAAAAATGTGTGAACGTGTTAGCACTCGCCTAAGTCCCCCCCGAAGTATCCAGCAATTAGACTACTATATTTTTATAAAATGATTTTGTTCGTGACTACATTAATCGACTAAAAAAATAAAGAAGTGTGAAAGATTTAGGTGATTTTATTTTTTTCAATAGGCTTCATTAACTTCAAAATAACAATCTGACAATCCTACAATACTTTAGTACAAGCACAAGACAAAAAGCAGTGAATTGTACAAAAAAAAAATAACTCTAAAATTCACACAACTCATAAACATTGTATTTACACGATTCTCGGAAGATATGGAAAACACTCGTACGTTCTTCGAAAAGCGGCTAGAGGTCTTTGATACTAATTAAGTTAAGCTCCGACTTTTTAAAAATGTCAATAATGTGAAATTAGTAAAATTAAAAAGAAAAGTTAACTGGGATCTTTAAAATCTTCACTTATGCTGAGATACGACCAAAATTCTAACTGTCAGCTGAGAAATGGCAGAGAATTTAACCGATAGCTGTAATTCCAGTATCCCCCATCCACACTCTCAGTATATAGAGTCAATTACTTTCAAAATTGAAAAGATTTAACCTTGAATGGTTTGAAAAGAGACGCGATCCACTGCTAGTTTACACGTACTGACTTAAGAATAGTCCGAATAGTGCCTCTACAAAGCTAAAGGACCCCTAAAGGTATTAGGTGAGTTTTAGATCGATCCCTTTGGCTTGACTCTGGTTAGTGTAGTGGACCATGACAATTTTCTGTTTGGGTTCTTTCCAATGAGAGAGCCGGAATATCGTCCTGATCTGATTGCAAGAGTCAATTAACAATTACCAATCCTTAACTGAGAAGGGGAAGGGGAGAGGGGGGGGGGGGGGGGGGGGCAGAATATGGAGGAGGGAGAAATGGCCCAAAAAAGTTGGGAGGAGGGAGAAATTGGCTACATAAAGTAGGGAGGAGGGAGATTTACCCTCCTGTTCCCACCTCCCCCCTCTTTTCGGACAGCTGCGTGCTCGGAGGCGTTGTTTGAATTTCACAAGACACTCTTCAAATGTTGTTTTAGAAGGGTTTTTTCTAGCAGTCTGATTTTTTTCTCTTTTAATGAAACCATTACTTTACGCCTGGTGAGTGGCACAAATTTGATGGTTTCAGTCGGCTTGAAGTGAGCTTCATTGTCCGGGCTGGAATCGTTGTCGAATCTTTCTCCTTTTACTACCACTGTACAGAGGGAAGTTATTTCGTTGTCTGATATTTGATAAAAGGGTAGGATCTGTAAGCTTGTTCAATAAAACGATCTACGTCTTTTCTATCACTCTCCAAAGAGAGATGACTTCGTCAATGTAACGTCTCCATTTGATCTCGTGGCTTGATATCGCTTTGTTGTAATACTTTTGTTTCAATATCCATCATGAAAAATATTAGCAAATGAGACTGCCTTCTTTGTTCTCTTAGTGGTTCCATGTGTTTGGAGATAATTCTCCCCACTGAACCGGAATTAGTTCTCTTTTAGGATTAAGCCAAGCAGTTCCCTTGGGAAGCGTCTTGGGATCGGTGGTCAGCGGTTATCATTGTGGGATGTCTTGCATACTATATATGTTCCTTCTTATGTGGTATATTTGCATACAGACGTCCATTGATACTAACATTTTATCTTTATTTTCTCTGCATGAACTTGATAGCATCAGTTGCCACCTTTTTGAAGGACTCTTGTTTTATTGCGATAGGCAAGAATAATTACCATCAACAAGAGAGGATATTCACTCAGTGGGGCCGTCACAACCTGGCAAAAAAACCATATTGGAGTTCGTGCAGACCTGTCTTTAACTTCCTTTCGTAGCAATCCGGCACCCTGTCCATACGTATTTTTTGGTGGTTGTTGTTCCAGGTTATACGATTTCAGTCTCTTTCGGATGCGAACACAGTTAAATAAATAAATAAATAAATAACAGACATGTTAAACAGTTGAAGTAAAAGACCAAAGTTAGACGCAATCTCTCTCACCATTAATGATCAGTTTAATTACTCTCTCGTCAGTTCCATCCTTGCTACTTGCCCGGCATTTGTAGATGCCGTCCTCGCTTTCTTGGATGCTTGCATAGTTTTTCCCATTTGCGACAACTGCTGAGTCCCTTATTAATGTTATGTTTATAGGAGGAATTCCAATGGCTGAACACCAAAGTTTGTATCCCACCGGGAACGCAATCAAAGAACCTGTCCACGGCAAAACTACCTTCGGGGAAACTAAAACCCAAGATAAGATATAAAACATCTCATGATCAAAGATATAAACAGTTAATTCACAAACACGTGCCTCTTAGGATAATGTACAAAATACAAAGAGCGGTGAGAAACATGATAAAGAGTACATTTATTATAACATGCGCTGTTAATATATCATGTTTATCGCTGCTGTGTGTGTTTTATTGCTAATTATTATATGGCTAGTGTATGTAGCCGATATAACGAGCGTTCTGATTGGCTGAGGGCTTCTAAGCACCAGGGCATTATTTTCCCGTAATGCCCACGGGCAGATTACGGATTATACTAATTAGGAAAGAGAAAATCCAAAGGTCATCCGAAGGCCTCATTTGTTTTGTTTTGTTTGTGTGTGTGTGTGTGTGTGTGTGTGTGTTATTTTAATTTATTTATTATTTTTTTTTTTTTTTTCACATTGAAAATTGTTGCGACTAGGGCAAAAAAAGTGACATCACGACCAGGAAAACTGTCAGTTAAATTTTGGACTGGGTTTGAAACGATGAATAAACAGACAAAATAACAGCGCGCGCATTACCGGATGTGAAGTGACGACTTTCGCTTGAACTAAGGTTTTTATTTTCTTCACAACCGTTTTATCAGCCATAATATATATTTAGCCAAGCCTAAAAGCAGAGCTCCAAAAGCATTCTTTTTCTACTGGCATTTACATATAGTGTGCTTGTCATATCACCCATCTGACCTCACTCAAGCTACAGACCCAAGGCTGTAAAAAATAGTATGGAAAGGTGATCTGAGCCAGTATCACAGTGGATTTGGACCCCCCGCAGATTTGCACCCTCCAGTCCAGATCTGCTTGAGGATCAGATTTGGACCCCCTTGTCCAGAACTGCTAGCAGATATGAACCCCCTTTTACGGATTTGGACCCCCAACCCTCCTAAAAACAAGCGTTCTACTCAGTAAGGTAATAAAAATTCCTTTGCAAATTGAGTTTGGAGATGTTAAAAAGCAAAAAAAATATATTGAGGTAGGTTTTAAAAAAAAATAATCTTTAATACTTTGTGTAAAAAAGCACCTGCAACGCTAGTTTGCATCTATAAATTTTTAAAACAAAACATTTCTTAACATCTTAGAGCAATACCTAAGGACAGGTCTGTTTCCCCGTTCAACTGTAGGCTACTTAGTTATGGTTTAGAGCCACTAGAAATTGGTGGAGAAGCCTCGTGAATGCTATTTTGAATCAGTATCCGACATCAGACATATAGTGATTCAGATCATCACTTCATAATGAATGCAATTTCAGTTATCCAAAGCCTCCCATGAGACAGTTGGAAATCAGAAATTGTGTATCCTCTGGAATATATGTATGCATCAAAAAAATTATGAAAGAAAGATACATGGAAATCAATAAAAATATTTAGATGATATGCATTAAGGCCAAGATATTTCTCTTGATCAGTTACTTCTTGACCTTACTATCGCAAAAACTGCTTGCTGACATTAAGCTCATCAATCAATGCACCTACAGTGTTTTCAAAAAGAAATCCAGCTGCTTTTCTGGCCAGCCAAGTGCAATACTAAGCAATTTGATAATAAAATATTGGGCATTTGGTTGATATCACTATCAAGGTAATTAACAATGTAGTATGAGGATTTAAGGTAATGATTCACCAAAGCAAAAGTGCTGGAAATCCGTGTTAGCAATCTTAACTTGATTTTCTATTTTGCAAGAAAGGTAAGGAGTAGTCTCACATTTCTCCATGTACATTTGAAATTGCACAACATACTTCATCAAACATCAAAAATCCCATTACACATTAGTGTCAAATGTCATCCAAACATACCACAAGATTGGTGTGACCAGCTATGAAGAAAATTAATTGAGAGACTGCATGCAGGAGAAGGAAGTCCAAAGGATGTGTACATTAATGAGAAAGAGCTAACTTTAAGTTTAGTAATACTTTGTCATGCGAATACATCTAAGTTGATACAAAAAAAAGTGCACGACTGGAGAATAATTGGGAGAAAGTAAATTCCCATACAAAGAATATTATCTAATACAGTAATAGCCCACATATAAGAACCTAGGTTTTAAGAACCTGTTAGGCTAAAATTTTCATTTTAAGCCCCCTCCACATAAGAACCTATTAATGCTAAAATTTTAAGTTAGGTTCTTATCAGTGGGGTTGCTGTAAAAGTGTAAAGGTAGAAACTGCTGAATGAGTTTCTTTGTTATGCTTTGTTAAGGACATATACCGTACCTGCAGTGAACTGCCTATAGGCATTTCTCTATGGTACAAATAAATGATTTATACTGTATTATGAGATGATATTTATCATATATATATAGTATATTCAGATAAAATTCATATGAAAATTTAAGAACCTATTTTAAGAACCTTGGTAGCCTAAATTTGCTTTCAGTACCATTTATATAAGAATCTATTTAGGCTAAATTAGAAAATTCTGGTTCTTATACGTGGGCTATTACTGTATTACACATTCTAAAAACTTAGAGGTGAAATTTAAACGTGGCCCAAAGCTAACCTAATCAAATTAAATCGAATACTTGTCTCTTACAAGTCACCCCTGCTTTGAGATTGACACTAAAAATAAAGAAGTAAAATTGAAATACAATCCAAAGCTAACCTAATTAAATTACATACTTGTCACTCACAAGCTACACCTGATTTCAAATTGACACAAATAATGTAATAGATAGGAATTAAAACTGCTTATAGAAGGTGCATGCATGATGTTCGATGGAACACCATTCCAGTCTGGTATGTAGCGATTATAAAAAGAAAAGCTGAAGGCCATATATATATTTAGCCAGGCCAAGCCTAGAATCGGAGTTGCACACTCTCACCGAGCAACTTCGCATGGCTTTATTTGGGCCAGTTTATTTTGTGTCCAAAACAATTAAGCAGCAGCAGGGAAAACGAAGAGTTTTCGATAGCAAACGTTTGCAAAAAAATACAGACATTCGTGAGTCCTAACTACTTTCAGATGAAAGCGTAACGGAATTCAAACCGGATTAAGAAAAAAACACTACAAGCGAACAAAGTACGATGCGAGTGTTTTGCTGGAAGAAGGAGAAGGTGGAGAAATTAAACAAGACTAACTTGTAATAATAATAGCTTGTACTGATTAGTCTAGAAAAATCGGTATTTATTTTGACATAAATGCCCGTAGAAAAGACAATAAAGGGTAAAAACTGATCGTTAAGAGCAGTCAACAGGAATTGACCGCGGTTCAGAAACAACAGAACAACAAACACAAGTATTACAAGAAAACAAAGCACAATACGAATAATATTTCTTCGAAGATTCTTGGAGAGGGTGGAGAAATTAGACAAGTAACAAAAATTGCTTAGCAATTTCGACATAAATGTCCGTAGAAAAGACAAAAAAGAGGTCCACACCTGATCGTTTAGAGCAGTCAACAGAAATCGCTGAGGCAGCAATCACTCGCAACGCGACAGGGCTGAATAATAGCGCCATTTCCCACAAAATCTTTCCTTGGCTGTCACAAAACGCTAAAGAGCTTTTATAGTTTTACTGGTACTTCCCATGTCTTCCGAAGAACCTTCTTCAATTAATCATTCTCAGTGGGAAAGCGTCATCCAGTTAACGAAGAAACCGCTTGCCAAGCCACACCAGCATTTCTCTCGCAGACCCGTCCAATATAAAATTTATCAAAGCCAGCCCAGCCAGTCAACCCATTTCGGTGTTTTTTACATCCAAACGCTGATTCTTACCGGTTCAAACAAATTAAGACGACATGTTTATAGACGGCGAAACTTAATATTGTTGTTTACAGGCCGCTTTCGACGAAGATCTCTAAAACGTTTTTCAAATTTTGACAACTTTATGTCAGATTTTGAGACGTGCACATGCACATGCACATGCATTTGATCGGCTTTTTTTTACTCGAGCTTTAATGCTTAATTTTACGAGGACTCGTTTTATTAAGATAAGGGCAAAAGTTTCTTAACGCTGTTGAGGTACCAAGGTCGAAAAACAGTCAGCCTGAAGCCGAGTAAAAACACTCGTTCGCTTGCAAAGAAAACAACGTAACAAAAAAAACAAACAATTCAACTACTTCGTTGCGTCCAAAACGAGTACAGATGATTGTTATTTATATCCATTCGAGAGAAAAATACAAGTTTCATTCCTGAACAAAAGTAACAACGATTAAACCAAATGTTAAGCTTCTATTTATTTAATTCACCTCACTGTCCTGCGCTGTGTTCTATAGGTATGGTTTCTACCACTTGAAAATACGTAGGCTTCAGTAAAGTAAAAACAAGCATCCGCAAAAATAGCAAACGGTTTGTCCAAAGAAAGAGCTTTTCCCACAGAGTTTGAGCTACTCGTTCCTCCCATTAACACAGGTGAACTGTTAAGTGACCTTTCTTAGTGAGATGCAAGATGCCGCGGTAAAGTGAAAGCCCTTGAAGCGTTGAATTATACTGTTTTCAACCGCACAATCGATCCAAGTTTGAAGCTTTTCTTGAGAAAAATCGCTCTTCCCTTCATCACTTGAAAATTGACGTTCCGGAGTATCTGACAAGTTCTATATTTTTATGCTTTTTACGCGAATTTAAAGACAAACTTCGATCGAAGACGATGAAGTTGTTTTGCTCAAAATGAACAAACCAAGTGAATGTGAAATTACGAGCCGAAGAAAGCGCGCGATAAATTAAGCCTCGATTTGGTTTGGGTGTCCCCCACCTGGCTTGAGCCTGCGATCAAATCGAAAGCAAGTACCTGGTCAGCGGTCAACTTAAAAAAAACAGCTGACCTCGATGAGGTCTTAACTTGAGCCCGCGATATGGTCACGTGACACTGGTCAGCGGATACCTTGTTTTAACAGGTGTCAATTGGCTATATGATGGATGTCTAGTATCAAAGACGCTGGGTGTAAACTGTAAACTAGCTGGTTAGCTGCTGGGCCAGGTGGAGTATGGCCGCCATGTTGGATTATTATGATTATTATTAGGATATTATTAGTTATTGGGCAACACCACCGTCGTCGTCGTCGTCGTCGTCGTGCGCGCCCACGAGCAATACCGCTAGCCATTTTTACCATGAGAAAAGCAGTTGACGGGTTTCTATAGGTATGGTGCTCCGCTCGCGGCCCTTCGGGCCGCTGGAGCTCCGCTATAATAAACAATTTAATACCTTCGACCGTTCGGCCGTTACGGGAAAATCTCAAACCTCGGCCTAGCTGTATTGACCTCGCTATCGCTCGGTCAGTACGGATTAGCCTCAGTTTGAGATTTTCCCGTAACGACCTCACTCTCGCTTATTAAGTAGTTATTAATAAACGTAATAATGACGAAAATAAAATGAAATAACAAATCTCTGCACGAATACGACAGAGAAGCCTTCCTAAATTACTTGTTGCAAAACAAAAAGCAAATTCTGATTAGCCAGACGTTAGAAAGGGGAGAGAGCATGTGCATTCTCTCCCGACGGGTTTCATTAAGGCGCCCGATTCCCCTCTTCCTTTCCTCTTTCCTCCACAGGGACTAACTACCGGTGTGAAAACATAAGTACTAGTTCTTCAAAATGACAATAAAGTCTACCATTATATCTACATAGAGCTCGTATAACAAAATAAAGGTTTTTAGAACCTTGACAAAACAGCTCATGATTGGTGTTTTTGTTTTGCATTATTCTACGAGGGCGTGCAGGATGTGAAGTGATAAATAACCAACAAAGCGCGTAGCGCCGAGTTGGTTATAACCATTTCATATCCTGCAAGACCAAGTACAATACTTGTTTTATTGAAAACTCTACAACGCATTATTCAGTATCTTAATAAAAAAGCGACACTGAAGGAACCCAGAGAAAGAGAAAACCCAAAAAAGGAAAATTTGGCCACCACATGACGAATCAAAAAACGGTGTGAAAACCTTTGGTTGTGTTTTAACGTTTCTGGGCAAAGTCGAATAAATTAAATAAAACGGTCCGAGGACAACGTGGAAGCAAAAAGTGCCAAGTTTATTTGTTCTGAATGGTTATAAATGGCAGTGGTTTCGTAAAATAAAAATTCAATCATTGTTCAAAGCGGGAGGAACGGCTTTCACGTAGGAACTGAATTTGTAATCCATCAAAACAACAGAACCATGTGCGAATTTCATCAAAATGAAGACACAATTTCGATTTATTTTGATGGAGTGGAACATTGTCTCACGAAACCTGGTCAGAAACAAGATATAGGAGAGATGAGCAAGACAAATGTCGACCAGGTCCGGTTCCTGGAAAGCCGATTAAACTATCTCTCGATTAAGGGTTAATTCAAGATTAAATTTCTTGATCCCAGGATAGCTAATCAGGGAATAAAAAGGCATTCTTCAGAACAGATTTATCCTTCGATTAACTCTCCCTCTTTTAAACTCGGGATAAACCAGTCAGACCAGTTATTCACAAGCAAACGCGCGCGAAAATGACGATTTCCAGGAAACGATTTCCAGGAAAATGCGAAGTGAAGAGCCGAAGGTGTGTAGGAACTCGAAGAGTCTGACTGAAAGATTGGCGTCATAAAGTTTGTTAATCAAACCTTCTTATTTGTGTCATAGTTTAAGAAAAAAAGGTGCATTTTCGGAAAAAAAATAATAATAATAAAAAAAAAAACTCTTACGATATTGTTAAAAGGAAACGGAATGGAAATAATGATTCCGTGCAAGGCAGCGTTGGCGGTCAAGAAAACCTCAATAATCCTCAAGTTTAATTTATAAAAAGCAAAAGCGAAAAATTAAACTTGTAAGCCGAATAGGCTGGAATGGGTGAGTTAAGCTCTTCTTGATTCTTTCAGCGTCAAATTTTAGCCATGAAAGTATTGGTTGAATCTGCATTTTAAAGCCGTAAATTTTGAAACACCGTAAGGTTGCTAAATCAATTGAATGCGTACAGCGATAAAATAAAATTCTCTTTTTCAGATCGATAAGGTGATGTTCAGTTTAGAAAAATGCCAATTTATATCCTTTTATGTCCTTTCTAATACAGTTTGGTGCAAGAATTTTGATTATAATTTGTGGATTCCTCAATACACAAACGCAAGTGGTGGAACATTTTTTATAGTCGACGTGGCGCGTGTTGTTTAATTCTCGCGTTGGGCATAACTCAGCTGCATAACTAAACGTTTTATGGGTCTTACTGATGCTTAGGCTTATTTTCTGCTCCGTGAAGCCTCTGCTAGAATAGATTAGCTATTTATCTTTAAATCGTTATCGTTCAAAAGAGTTCGTTCACGGTGTTGTTGTGATTGTTTAAGCTTACAAGTTAACTTTTTAGTAAGAAAAAAAAATGTAAGACTTGCGTGTTTTCCCGCCTCGGTTCGCCATCGTTCACTGTAGATGACTATTTTCTGCGGAAAATTTGATTTATACTCTCCTGAATTTAAACAGACTGGAAGTTCTTGGTCGTCAAAGTCTCCAAGACGTATTATTTGTGGTATAAGTCTTTTTCCATTATTTCCTGCGCCAAATTCACAAACGGTTTATTTTTGTTTCAACAAATTTTATTTCAACAAATTTTATTTTATAGTGAGTAAATCCTCCTCGCGAGGCCAAAATTTAACCGTTAGTTCATCCTTAGGATAGTGCTAATCGTGCTTTGTGAACAGAATCTAACCGAAGGATAAATTTTACTATTCGATTAGCGGGATTAATCCGTTGATTAGCGTTAATCGGCTTTCCAGGAACCGGGGCCAGGTTATGCTTCAAGAAACGGCTTCTTGAAATTTGTGTGATACCTGGCACAAAAACTGGTCCTGCGGACGAACAGAATAACGAAAACAACAAGAAGCGATTTTTCTCGTTTTTACAAAACATCGAACAGTATTAAAGTATATTTAAGGATCGAAAGTTTGAAGCTGGTGATTAATACGTTGCATCGACCACAGGTAAAAGAACATTTTCAACTTGTGATAACTTTTAATTTTTAAAAACTTTTAATGACGATCGTCATATGTATTTTTAACAGTGAATGCCGCTGTAACCTTTGCTGAAATAGTGGTTGTTCACTTTGTTTTGAATAGACTGGTCCATGAGCATATTTACAGAGGTGCGACGTCCATTAGTTCAGTTATTTAACTCTTGCGATACTTTCAGCACATGAAAGTGTTTTGTTATAAGCTGAACATCAACAGCTTGGAAAATTTTCTCAGCGCTGCAACAAAATTTGTTAAACACGATGCCAGCACTGGTCTTTGTTGTTCTAACATTCTAAGCAATGCATTTCATTTTTATTTCGGTTCCAGTTTCGGAATTTCTACTCGTTAATTCTGCTTTGAGACGATTTTTAATGGCCGCCGTCAATGGCCGCTAGTTTTATTCAGCTTTCTTTATTTGCTGACGGGTTCATTGACCATATAAGGTACAGCAGGTATATGAACTGGTAGCCTGTCTCCGACTAGCCATCCAGCGTGTCAGCTATCACGCGCGACGAATGAATGAGCCTGCAGAACAGCTGGCCAGCAGCATTTAAAAAAACAACAAACAAGCATTAGTAAATTTTTTTTCAAGGTAGTAATTGAGGGTAGTCTATTTTGGTAGTCCATTTAGCAGTCCATGGCCATGGACTGGGGGTAAATGAAATGTACCTACCCTGGTGGAGAACTATGGCAGCATTTACGGATTTTGGCTGTTTAGTTCTGAACAGTATAATAGAATTTTGGGCCCCAGCCGTATAAACAATAAGACTGTAGAAATGGAAATCATTCACAGGTTTATGACTTCAGGAATTCCGACAAAAATGGTGTATAATCTCCTAGAGAATTACAAGAACATTCTTCACATTTAACTGGACAGCACAGATTGAATCCAAAGGGATTTCTGATGAGACTCTCCTACTGCCACAACGTATTATGGCCTCTTGTGGTCCATTGCATGGAAAGTAATCCTTATTTGCAGACTTGACTTCAATTTGTTTCGAGAGCTCGTACAAACTGGGAAGTGTTGACCAAGATGAACTGAGCTCACTTGCACTGTGTGTACATGACCATGTATCCAGAACTGAAAGAAGCGTCTCTCAGCCTGGCTTCTCTTTACAACAAGTACAAGTGTTTGTCAGTTCGTCGTCAGAGCTGAGGTATGGTTTTACAGCAGGCTTTGGACTTTTCCCATTGATATGCTTAAACATGTACATCATTAGACCTGGAATTATTTGCTATTTTATTGTTCGCAGTTTGGAGATCAGTGGAAAGCAGAATATTCATGCTTTTGCGTAGGCATTTGCGTAGGTGATCGCTTACGAGTCAGACCTCAGGGGCCGGGTTGACGCTTTAAGTTATTAGCAAGAGGCAATAGCAGAGATGTGCTTCGGCATCCGTACTTTGAATTTTGGAGACAAAAATGCGTTGATAACTTCGCCGCAATTAAAGATCAAGAGCCTTGGATAAACCCATTGACCGTTTGCTTCAAAGTCTGCAACTGGCCCCTGTTGTTCAAAGAGCGGAAAACGTTTGCCACTTGTTAATCCTATCTACCGGATAAAACTGCTATCCACAGGATAGTTATCCAGTGGATAAAACGTGGCATTGCACGAAGCCTGAATAGGTCGATGAATAACTATCCACCGATAAACCACTATTCGGTCCGTTGCCATGGTGAAAATCAGTCACCTTTTCTTTACTGAATTACGGCGGATGGCATGGCAAGAAAATGATGGAAGACGTGGAACCTGGAAGATAGAGAAAGAAAGCCAACTGCCCCCTAAAGAACCCAGAATTATTTTACAGACTGCCGAAAAAACTCTCATCTTATAAAAGCTATTTCATAGAATGCAACTTCTATACCGATTGAGATTAATGCACGGGGCTTCGTGTATCGATAAACAGTAATTGTATTAGAAATTCTGTAAATAAGCTCGCCTATATCTTAAGCTTTTACAGTAACAGTTAATTTCCTTTGCAATGCATCCAACCTAATACTAAGCTTTTTCGTTTTTTATATCTGTTGTAATTTAATACCTCATTCTAAATTAATGTGTCTAGGTAAGCTGAAAGACACTTATCGGGCACTAACGCCACTTGGTAGTGGCCTTTAACCCTTAAATCTACCAATTAAATTTTGAGTCTGAGCATTAGCAGAAATGTTATTGGACAGCTGTTTCGACCTTGTTAGGCCTCATCAGCGTGGCATAGCTAATACCCAGGCTCAAGTACCCACATGAATAAAAAAAGCAGTGAAAATGTAAAGGCAATAAGCAAACGACCGCCAACGATAATGCTGTAAGTTAACGTAGGATCAGCCAAAAAAATAAATCGGAAAATAACAAGCAAGGCTGATACTACGTGAAAAAAGATGACTTTGCGAGACACCAACATGACCGAGACTTGATAAAGTAGGGCTGCCACCATGGACAGCTGTTTCGTCCTTATTGGGACTTGTCAACATGGTGTAGCAGATTTAGACGCCAGCTTCAATGCAAGCGCCAATAAATTGCATAATAAACCCGTTCACAATATCAAGTTCCGTACTTTGGACTCTCTTGCCATCCGATTCACGCGTTACCACACCACGTGGCCCGGATAGCAAGGAATCCAAGTGTCACAATGGCGTCTCGCAAAGAAAAATGTAGATTGGCCAATACCAATCTTAACATTAAAACGCGTGGACAAAACCGTGCTAAAAATAGACAGCATATCGGATTTATATAGGCCTACGGTCCAAAAATACGGTAAAGTAAAAGTAATAAGCAAGTAAGTGAAAATTTGAAGCTTGTGGGATGTGGTAAAGCTGAAAGTCACTTATTGGGAACTAAGGCCACGTGGTAGCGGCCATTACCCGTTAAGTCTACCAAAACAGCTGCCATGGCTGCTAATTATTTGGTAGATTTAATGGGTAACGCCCCCTACCACGTGGCCTTAGTTGCCAATGAGTGGCTTTCAGCTTAACTAGACACGTTGATTTCTGAGGTATTCTTGTCACTCCAAACCACATCCCACAACCTTTTCATATAGAATTACACGGCCACGCCTACTAATATGGCTGACTCAAATGTAGCGTAGATTTGACGCCTTTTATTGTGTCATTCGTATACCGCTTTAAAAGACCTAAACGCACCTCTGGGGTTAAAAACTTAGACATTCAGGTAGTTTTAAAGCATTTCGGAGTTCTTTTTCGTACAGGCTTTTGGACTTACTAGCCCTTCAGTCGACTCTGCGCGGGATATAGGGCAAAATATCGTCAGCGCAAGCGCATATTATAAATGCACCAATGCAATTAAAAACGAAATGGAATTTTCTTTATTGTGATACCAAACTTGTCTTTGTTTGAGCGAAGTTAAGCTCGATCTCCCACGGATTGTTTTGGTGGAATAAAGACCGCTTCCTTACGAAGAAAAGGAAATTATTGTGGAATCCCATCTCCTCCGTTCGTCAAATTGCAAGCTTAAGCCATAAAAGACATTTTTTACTCTTTTATAGGAGGACTCCTTTGACATTAAAGTGAAAGAGATGGAAAAAGTCAATAATTCACGCTAAATTGTTGGAAATAATTACTAGCTTCCAAATTTTGTTTTGAAACGTGGATATAACATTTGAGTGTGAAAAACATCGATATCATTATCGCCTATTGTTGCTTTCAAATTTCCCAGGCGCGGCTATTTTGGATTTGATGACTTGCGAGCATTTAACTGTGAGTTTTCCAGGTAGTTCGTTAGTTAGTTGGTACTTAGTTGTGTAACTAAATGGTTGATTATTCAAACAGTCATATCTGTTTTTCAAGTTTTTTTCCAGTGCATAAGAAGTTATACGACTTAGCTTGATGTGGATAACTTTGTCCACTAGATAGGGGCTGGATAACGCTATCCAAGCTTCCGACAACCGGAATGCTGCAAGTCGATAAATTTTTATCCTGCGAATAACTACTTATCCGTTGTTTGAACAACCGGGGTCTGATCTATATGTCGCGTCGATTTCATATATGTTTTGGCTGTTGACCAATTGTCGGCGTAATTTAGTAAGTTTACTAATAGTTATAAGGCTTTTAGGTAATTTCTTTCACGACCACAAATTTGATTAATTGATAGAATCAAGCACTTATTATCGATATAAAGGTATTTTTCTCCTTATGACAAATTCAATCTGCTTGTTTGTTTCAAAAAAGCGAACGTGTTTCTATATCGAGAAACATATCCCATTTGTGACATTTACGCCTCTGGTGTCGGCCAAAAGCGCGAAAATGGGACGACTAACAATATTTGCGCTTCTGGAGAGAAGGATTAAGCGACAAGTGGTCGATTACGGAACAAACAGAATAGAAATTTTCAAACCGTTAACTGCAAAAGTGGCCGCGGTCGCTTAGGAGAGACGGTCGCCTTCCAGAGGTTTCAATTACAGTCATTTGACAGGGAACGTTTGGTATTTTGGACAGTCATTTGACAGGGAAAGTTTGGTATTTTGGAAAAGCGTTTGTTTACGGAAGGCAGTCGCTTGCAAAAGGTAGTCGCAAAGGGAGGTTTGACTGTAGTTGGCGCATGTACTTTTGATTAATCGCTTATACGCAATCCCAAATAAACAAGAGGCTACGATTAGCCTAAACTCGGGCTTGCAAAAAACAGTATTGTATCCCTAACTTAGCGCTAAACAAAAGAATAGAGGGAAGTCTGTCTTTCTTACATCGGACGCATTGTGTTTAGCTTGTGTTGGAGTCTATTTCTTTAGACCCCTATCAACATATATTCCTCTCAAATACAGCTCAGCCATTGAGAACAATAATTATAACACTTGTAAAAAACATTTCTAAAAGAACAAGAAAAAGAGAAACAGAAAAATAAAGCCCGTGATATATACCACTAAAAGACATCGAACCCGGGTTAGCTGCGTCACAGGCAAGAACAGTGACCTTTAGGCCACAGAGGTTTATCGTTTTGCAAGGTGATAAAAATAGTGTATTGATTCCAAAAAAAACTAAGCACACTTGTTTCCGCTTCGATGGATAATTGTTTGAGAAAGGAAACGCTTATCGAACGATGTAGGATTTTTTCGCATAAACGTTAATGGAGTACGTCTCGGTGAAATGTGAGTAGAAAATTAATTAGCAGAGTGAAACTGTTTACAAACACTTCTCCTTTGTCGTCTCATGTTATTATAATCGGCTCCGAAGCACAAGACCTAGAAAACTCAGACCCCCCCCCCCCCCCCCAATCTGGAAAACGCAGACCCCTCATGAACGGCGATAATTCATTTTGCCCACGTTTATTTCACTTTGAAAATTTGTATAGTTATGAGGGGTCTGAGTTTTCCAGTTGGGGGGGGGGGGGGAGTGTTTTTTATCTGTGATAAATAGACGGTGTAACATTTCAGCGCACTGAACGGCGATAATTTCTTTTGTCCACGTTTATTTGACTTTGAAAATTTGTATAGTTTTGAGGGGTCTGAGTTTTCCAGTTGGGGGGGGGGAGTGTTTTTTATCTGTGATAAATAGATGGTGTAACATTTCAGCGCACTGAACGGCGATAATTTATTTTGTCCACGTTTATTTGAATTTGAAAATTTGTATAGTTTTGAGGGGGTCTGAGTTTTCCAGATTGGGGGGGTCTGAGTTTTCTATGTCTGAGTTCTCCAGACACCCGATACGGGGAACACGGCGGCAATCCATCTGGAGTTAAATTTTGGTCATGTTAAAAGCTTTCTTCTCGCTGTTGAACTTGCAAACATTCGTATAGACACTTCTCTTAACATATTAGTTGTTCAGACTTCAAGGACACAAGGTGAATCGACGTTTTCCGATACGTGACAACAGGCATCATTCTTGCTGTTGATATGAGATTTACACTTCCGAATCACTCGGCCGTGAAAGGTCAAACTCCCTTTGTCTGTAGTCTCTAATTTTTGGCGCTCCCCTCGCGTCGCGTCTCCTCGCAACTTCGCGCGCGCACGTGCCCCCACAATCCGTCGCCAAAATTAGAGACTACTCGCAGTCTACTGAAGCAGACACGAGGAAACACGGCAGTCCATCTGCCGTTAAGTTTACTCATGTTATAAACTTTCTTCTCGCCGTTGAACTTGCAAACATTCGCATAGACACTTCTCTTAACATATTGTTTCTTCAGACTTCAAAAGACACAAGATGAATCGACATTTCCCCATACGTGACAACACGCATCACTGTTGTTAAAAATAGTTAGCGCTTGCGCAGAAACGCCGGAAGTGCACTTTGTGGATGATACTCGACGAAAAAGAAGAACCGTCGGTAATCTTAGACCCGGGCGACGCGCGAGACGCACGCAGCCCGAGTAATAAAATGCCATGCGTCATACCCCTTAATTTCAACAGACTACCAAGCTGGGGTATTTTCACCATTTTGCTTTTAACATTTGAGGAGACAGCACCAAATTAAACATGTTCAACTAAAACGTATCTAGTAACAGCATTATGTTATATTTGAGTGTTTCCGTCAGAATGTCTCCACGGCAACCGGATTTTGACTGCCTTTTTTAAAATTTGCTATTTTATTATCATTTTTAACAGGAAAAGACCTCATTTGCATATACTCCTAACACACCAATTTGTATATGCGACTACAAAACTAGTTTTTAGTCTAGTTTTGTAGTCGCATATGCAAACTGGTGTGTTGAGAGTATATGCAAATGATGCTTTTTCCTGTTAAAAAATGATGCTGAGTAGTCCTTTCATCGCTTCGACGAATACAATTTCGCAGCAATGCCTTTTACTATTTTTAACAAAAGAATTGAGTTTGTTTCTCGCGATATTTGAATTTGTACATAATTCATTTGCTTTCGTCCAATACCACTGTTGATATGACTTTCAATTTGATAAGGTTTCATTGAGAGATTACGGAAAATCGGAAATGCTAGATCGGATGGCGGCGTTACGGAAACGATGACATAATGCCTGGAAGACAGTTTTGGATGTGATTTATACCTGCAGGGTTTAACTTTCAAAGCTTTAATCGTATTAATTTTTTAGGTTTAAAGCTGCATGAGATGGGTGGGCTACACGAAATGCCCCCTCAAAAATAAAGAGAGAAAACAATCAAAGAAACAAAACAAGCTCGGCAGAATAGGGTTTAACTAAACAAGTATTCCAGGACCAAAGTCTTCTATAAGTCTCAGCGAGAAAATTCTTTTGCTACATGTACAACTACAGTATTTTACTGTATTTCCTAGACGCTTTATGCGTTTGCCGAGACCTGCTTATGAAAAAACTAACAACCCAAATTCTAGCCAAAACATAAAATTCTGGGCTGCATTTAAGTCCGGAAGTGTTGAAGGATGATAGGATGCAGTTTTCCGTACTCTTGGAGTGAGGTGTTCTATTTTCCAATACGTTTGCTGTAAAGAAACACTTCCAGTTTTTCCGATTTATTCTCGACCATCCCAGATGATCGGAGATATCAGTGCCTAAGTGTTTTCACATTAGTCTGCAATATCTGGGATAACCGGGACAAAGTGAATTCTTCCTTATTTTTGGATTTACCTAGCCTAGTGCGACATCAACATCATGATCTATGTGCATGGTCATGTGTGATATAAGTTTTTCAGAAGATGGTTTTTAAACTGTATCAACCGAGTCAGTGTTTCAGAATCACGATCTTTGAAAGGACCAAAGCTTCTTCAATTCACCGAGTACAAGATGCATCGGTTCCGTGGGAGGAATCTTTCACGAGGAGCGCTTTAATAGTTTGAATATATCTTTTCTGGTACGCGTAGACCAAACAGCTATACCAGTTGGACTCAGCCAGAAGTCATTTATGACTCAGTTGGCACATTTTATGCATCGAAGATGCCGGACTCGCAACTATATTGGTAACAGATATTCTGCTATCTAAGCCTGCTTGCACAAGAAAAATTAGCTCTTTTTGCCGTCACCGAAGGTTTGGAGCTTTCCTCGATTAATTATTACTGACAGCAACGACAATTCCTTGCAAATTTTATGGATCTCTTTATGAAAAAGCTTTTGCTTCAAAAAGAAAAAGTGCAGGCACATCAATTTATTTACTACCTTTCATTTGTCCTACCTATTGCTGTTGAACTTGATCCCCTCTCCTTGATACGGAAAACCATCCGAAATCCTTTTCCTTCGTTATACCACCGGTTAGAGTGGAATATTATCACTGCATGCTCTCCAGTAACTTCAACACTTTCCTCAGTCTTTGTACCACAGTACACCCCTACTGACTGGCCCTTCTCATCAGTAATCTTCAAATAATCATTGCTGTGAAGAAAAAAATTGTGATAAATTCGTTAGAAGGGACCCGCAATACTTTACAAAAAAGAACCAAGTTAGACAAATATATCTGAAGCAGGTATGTTACAGTTTTCACGTACACCTCAAGATCAGGGAACGAGGGGCCGGTCAGTGGATAATTGAGAGGTGTTTTGTAAGGCCACCAATCTCTTGATGCGAAAAGGATTTTTGATGGCGAAGTATATATAAAAGAAAACCTTTTCCCTTTTTCTCTGACTTATCTCTAATTAGACCCTTTACTGCACTGGGATGAACCTTGGAAATGAGCACTATCCAAACTGCTTGTCGAGAACACACAACCGATCGACAATCCAAACGGTATTGCAGCAATAAAGTATCAACTAAATAATTAAATAGCAACAAAATAAGACAGCATTTCATCGGTAGGCTATGAAGGGCTATTTATTCTCAATAGGAACTGGAACCTGCCGAACAGAATTTTATCATGTGACAATGAATATATGAAAATCATATGTTTGAACTGCGGGCGGATTAAAGAATGAAGATATGAATGATCATCGCAGTTATGAACACTACTTGAGCAGTAGTGAAAAAAATCAGGCTTGTACGGGATTCGAACCCATGACCTCTGCGATACCGGTGCAGTGCTCTACGAACTGTGATCTGACAAGCCAACTGGGAGCTGGTCATTTTGTTGGCTCGCAATATACCCATGAGCGATGTTCATAACTACTATGATCATTCATATCTTCAGAATTTTATCAATAACGGTACTTTTCGGAAACCATTTATAAACGGTGATTTTCTAATTTTCGATGAGTTAGGAATGTTCGGCAAACTGCGAGGGTACCGGTAAGTTATGGTACATTACGTCAGATCCCTAAAGGATCGAATACGGAAGATGATGACTGGTATTTTCAAATCTGTGCGTTGTGTGTGAGTGGGCTTTTGTTGTTGTTGTTGTTGTTGTTCTTGTTGTTGTTGTTGTTGTTGTTGTTCTTGCTTTTTTTTCCTTTTTTTTTATTTCCATTGATTTAAGTTTCAATCGTTGGTTACTCACGTCACGTGTTCAGTAAACATGAGGTGTGATTCCAGAATGTTTAGCCCTTAACTAGGATTTGTGCATTAGGCACCCAGTTGTTCAAAGCACTTGTAAGCTCGATAGCAGGATTTAACAGGGTGAACATTAGATACCAGCCTAATTCCTTATTCTTGTGGATTTTTAAACAAATTAATAAAGTTTTGTCCCCCGTCAGTTTTGGTTATGTTATTCTGTTTTTACTCTTCGCATAAAAGCAGCTGTAAAGGACATTTTCAACGTGTGAGAGATGTATACTTTTTAATCATGGATAAAAGTTCATCGGCTGTCTAACATTACCGGCTCCAGATGAATAGCATCTGTAGAGCGTATTTCATGTTAACTTTATAGTTGCCCTTAGTTATAATTACCTGCATGAGGTGCGATTTTCCAGATCAAATTCAAAGTCAATCATAAGTGACGTGCCCTCCGAGACTGGAACCCAGTACGTACAATGCTTATTGAGGTGATAATAAATTGGATAGCCAGGGCTTGAGAGCGAATTATTTACCACGACACCACATTCTATACAAGAAAAAAATGTGCAATACAGTTAATATCTACAGTCGGTCTTTCCCTAACACGTAACATAAAAAGATAACTAATAGGAGGGATAACCCGCGGGACCGCGATGGTCAGTCAGTTACTGCGAGTACTCAGAACAAACATCACAACTGTCCTCCATGCCTCAGTTGTTCAAAGGACGGATAACTCACTACCCCGCGGAGAAATTTATCGGTCGCAAGTTCAGTCGCAATACAGTTTAGCCGCTGGATAGTGACTTATCCGCTTGGAAGAGTTACCGCTCTTTTGAACAACTGGGGCCTGGTCTAGTCCTGGTGTATATTGGTTCGTTTTCCAAATCATGAACAACGTATAGGATAACTTATTCATTAGAGTACGATACAGCTGTTGAATGTATGAAAAAAAAAAGTATTTTACTGTGTTAATACAAAAAATGTGCCAGAGCTTGTTAGCACTCGCCTAAGCCCCCCCTCCCCACCGCCCTTGAAAGAGCGCAAAAAAAAAAAAAAAAACAGCAGCAACAACAAAAACAACAGAATAACATATTCGCCATGAGGATTGAAAATAATTCATTTTCATTGTCATACTGCTGAGTGCTGTCTACCGTTATGCTCTTTCTTTCTTTTTTTTTTTTTTTGAGAAATGCCGAAAGATAGGCTAAATGCGTGACTCGTACAAAATATCCAGCAATTAGTCTACTATATTTTTCTAAAATGGTGTTGTTCGTGTCTAAATTAATCAACTAAAGAAAATTTTAATAAAGAAGTGTGAAAGATCTAGGTGATTTTATTTGTTTCGATAGGCTTCATTAACTTCAAAATAACAATCTGACAATCCTACAATACGTTAGTACAACAAAAAGACAGTCAATTGTACAACAAAAAAAAAAACGCTAAAGGTTACACGACTCATACAGATTGTATTCACACAATGCAACACGGGAATTACAAGACTGTTCATTTCAGATGGCGATGGAAAAAAAAAACACTAATATTACTACAGTCGCACCTCCCTACTGACTGCTAACTTGGTGAGAGAGGTAAGTGACAGTTGTAGAGAAGTGGCCGTCATAGGGAGGTCGGTGTGTAATAGGACAACAGCTTTTTCTTGGGTGGGGGAGGGGGGATGGTTGGGAAGTACATCAGTTTGCACATTGTTTGCTTTTAACACTGCAGACAGTTTATTCTTCCTTTTGTCAAATGATACTGTACGGCCTGATGATATGCGGCACTTATCAGGTTACGTGGCCTTTTTTTACCGTACGCCAAAGAGCTGGTAAGAGGCTAGGGCAGTTGGGACACTCTATAGGGGTTCAACTGTAATTGAACAACATAAGAGACCGTTTGAAATATCAAACTCTCACACAAGCCTGCTCGTACGTAGAAGCATTACAGAAACCCGCGAGGTATTAAAAAACAAAAACCACTTCGCTTAATTGGAGTCAATAAGGTGTAGAGGGCATTCTTTGAAAGCTTCGTGACGAAAGGTCGTGTCACTTAGTGAATTTAGTGAAATTGTCGGAATGTATCTTGTTTTGTTAACGTTTCTCAGAAGATATGCAAAACACTCATATGGTCCTTGATACTAATTAATTTAAGCTCCGACTTCTTAAGAATGTCAATAATGTAAAATTAGTAAAATTAAAAAGAAAAGTTAACTGAGATCTGTCAAATGTTCTCTTATGCTGAGAAACGGCCAAAATTTTAACTGTCAGCTGAGAAATGACAAGAAATTTAACCGTTGGTTAAAATTCCAGTATCCCCCATCCAGACACTCAGTATATAAAGTTGAGTACTTTAAAAGATTTAACCTTGACTGGTTTGGAAAGAGACGCAGTCTACTGTTGGTTTACACGTACTTGCTTACGAATAGTCCGAATAGTGCCTCTACAAAGCTAAAGGACCCCTAAAGGTAGGTGAGTTTTAGATCGATCCCTTTGGTTTGACTCTGGTTAGTGCAGTGGACCATGACAGGTTTCTGTTTCGCTTCTTTACAATAAGAGAGCTGGAATATTGTCCTGATCTGATTGCAAGAGTCAATTAACAATCCTTAAATGAATGGTTAGGGGGGGGGGGGGGGGGGGGTACAGAATAGGGAGGAGCGAGAAATGGCCAAAAAAAGTAGGGAGGCGGGAGAAATCGGCTACAAAAAGTAGGGAGGAGGGAGAAGTAGGGAGGAGCCGGGAGATTTACCCGCCTGTTCCTCCTTCCTCTTTTCAGATAGCTGCGTACTCTGAGGAGTTGTTTGAATTTCACAAGACACTCTTCAAATGTTGTTTTCGAAAGGTTTTTTCTAAGCAGTCTGATTGCTTCTCTTTAAATACACCATTACTTTACGCCTGGTGAGTGGCACGAAGTGAAGTGTGAATATTTAATGTTTTCAGTCGGCTTGAAGTGAACTCCAATGTCCGGACTGGAATCGTTGTCGAATCTTTGTCCTTTGAACACCATATTATAGAGGAAAGTTATTTCGTTCTCTGATTTTTGATAAAAGGGTAAATCTGTTAGCTTGTTCAATAAAACGATCCACGTCTTTTCTATCGCTCTCTCAAAGAGAGATGATGTCGTCAACGTAACGACTCCATTCGATCTCGTGGCTTGGTATGGCTTTGTTGTAATACTTTTGTTTCAATATCCATCATGAAAAATATTGGCAAATGAGACTGCCTTCTTTGTTCCCATAGTGGTTCCATGTGTTTGGAGATAATTCTCCCCACTGAACCGGAATTAGTTTTCTTTTAGTATTAAGCCAAGCAGTTCCCGAAGGAAGCGTGTTGGGATCGGTGGTCAGCGGTCATAATTGTGGAATGTCTTGCATACTATATACCGTATTTATTCGATTAACCGCTCAACCTCGAATTAGCGCCCACCTCGAATAAGCGCCCACCCTAAAGGCAGAAAAAAGTAAATGAGCACCCTGTCTCGTTTAAGCGCCCACCCCCACCCCTCCCCCCTCAGATCCCAAAACAATAAAATGTACGAAAGTAGTGTTGATTATTATTTATTCACTGGCTTACAATCTCTAGATTCATTGTCTACGAGGATTGAAATTGAATAAGTACTAATAAGAGACTTCTCCGAAGACGAAGTTTTCTCAGAGTATTTTACAGAAACTTTGCTTTGTTACATCTTCGCGTTTGGTTATTACTACTTATTGTTTTGTTGCAAAATAAACATACTACACTCGCCGAAAATGGTGAAAATTTAATAAGCGCCCAGTATCAAGGTCCAAAACTTTAATAAGCGCCCAGAGCGGTTAATCGAATAAATATGGTATGTCCCTTCTTATGTGGTATATTTGCGTATGAGCTACAAACGTCCATTGATACTAAAATTTTATCTTGGCCTATCTGTATGTTCTCTCCATGAACTTGATATATCAGTTGCCTCCTTTATGAAGGACTGTTGTTTTATTGCGATAGGCAGGAATAATTACCATCTACGAGAGAGGATATTCACTCAGTGGGGCCGTCACAACTTGGGAAAGCCAAGCAGCCAAGCAGTTCCCTTGGGAAGCGTCTTGGGATCGGTGGTCAGCGGTTATCATTGTGGGATGTCTTGCATACTATATATGTTCCTTCTTATGTGGTATATTTGCATACAGACGTCCATTGATACTAACATTTTATCTTTATTTTCTCTGCATGAACTTGATAGCATCAGTTGCCACCTTTTTGAAGGACTCTTGTTTTATTGCGATAGGCAAGAATAATTACCATCTACGAGAGAGGATATTCACTCAGTGGGGCCGTCACAACTTGGGACAAAAACCATATTGGAGTTCGTGCAGGCCTGTCCTTAACTTCCTTTCATAGCAAACCGGCACCCTGTCCATACGTATTTTTTGGTTATTGTTGTTCCAGATTATACGATTCCAGTCTCTTTCGGATGCGAACATTCCTCGGAACTCCAACCGCCACCGCAAAATTTCGGAGTAGTATTGAGGGAGTCTTGGGTAGTGTCTAATGTCATAATCGCAGTTAAAAACGAATAACCCTCCTAAGCTTACTAGATGATAAATCGAATACTTTTTCCATGTTACCACCTCTTTTCAGCAAAGCGAGCCTGAGTACGACAATCATGCTATCAAAATCAATCATTTTAACTGAGGATCGAGTGCGCGCTCAGGACCTTACAATACAAAATAAAATATCATATTGTTTAATTCTTTCACGAAAATGAATCTGGGTGGGCACAAAATGCACAAAGCTGGAGGACCAAATGCTGATAAGTTTTTAGATACCATCCAATCTTTTTATTAAATTATTTTCAAGCGTGCAGCAGTTTTGGATCATATGTGTCCGTAAAATACTCCAGGAGCCTTAATCGGCTCACTAGGCTATTTAATACCAAAACATTTGTCTCGAGGATCCAATCTCCGTACGTTTTACAATCAACCGCGTTCCCAGGGGTTTAAAGCCCTGGGAACGGGATTGGTTTAAAGTAATTAACTGTCAACCCAGGAATTTCTTTAAATGAAGAGGCTTGATAAATTGAGCCAGCTTTTGAGCATTTTAAACCAGCATTTCAACAAAACACGATAATTGAAAGTTAGACTTGCAACTGCTTATAAGCTGGCTTTTGGGATGGAAAGAATGGAACACAAACAAGACCAATAAGGCAGTTAATTACTTTTCATTGAATTATTTGTTAAAAAAAAAAGTACTTGAAAAAAGCGTCCGGGAAATCTAAAACTTAAAATAAAAATAAAAATAAATTAATTAATGAATAACAGACATGTTAAACAGTTGAAGGAAAAAACCAAAGTTAGACGCAATCTTTCTCACCGTTAACGATCAGTTTAATTACTCTCTCGTCACCTCCATCCTTGCTACTTGCCCGGCATTTGTAGATACCGTCCTCGCTTATTTGGATGCTTGCATAGTTTGTCCCATTTGCCACAACTGCTGAGTCTCTTATTATGGTTATGTTTATAGGAGGAGTTCCAATGGCTGAACACCAAAGTTTGTATCCCACCGGGAACGCAATCAAAGAACCTGTCCACGGCAAAACTACCTTCGGGGAAACTAAAAAATAAGAAAACAATAAAACAATAAAACATTTCATGATCAAAGCATTGAACAGTTAATTCACAAACACGTGCCTCATGGGTTAATGTACAAAACACAAACAGCGCGATAAAGAATACATTTTTTATCACATGCGTTGTTAATATATCGTGTTTATCGCTGCTCTTTGTGTTTACACAAATTGCTTGTTCATGAACATAATAACTACAAAAATAAAATGAAATAACAAATTTCTGCACAAATACGACAGGGAAACCTTCCTAAAATTACTTGAGCATGTTGCAACCAACAATTCTGATTAGCCAGACGTTAGAAAAGGGAGAGAAGTTGTGCATTCTCTTCAGGGGTTCATAAAGGCGCCCGATTCCCCTCTTCCTCTCCTCTTTCCTCCACAGAGACTAACTACTGATGTGAAAACATAACAAGTTCTTCAGAATGACGATCTGTTGTAAATAAAAATAATAATATTAAAAAAACATAAATAAAGTCTACCATTATATCTACAGAGAGCTCGTATAACAAAATAAGGCTTTTTAGAACCTTGACAAAACAGCTCATGATTGGTGTTTTTGTTTTGCATAAATATTTAACAATTTTTCTACGAGGGCGTGCTGAATATGAAGTGAAAAATAACCAACAAAGTGCGTAGCGCCGCTTTGGTTATAACCATTTCATATCCAGCAAGCCCAAGTAGAATAATTGTTTTATTCAAAACTCTACAACGCATAATTGAGGATCTTAACAAAAAAAGTGAAACTAAGGGAAACCAGAGAAAGAGAAAACCAAAAAAAAACAAAAACAAAAAAAGGAATTATTTGCCATCACATGACCCATCCAAATGGGTGTTAAACCCTTTGGCTGTGTTCCCAACCAGTTTGTAGGCAAAGTCGAATGAATTCCATGAAACTGTCCGAGGACAACGTGGAAGCTTCACTTTAGGGTCGTTTTGGGAAAAGTTCTCAGTTTATTTGCTCTGAAGGGTTGTAAATGGCAGTGGTTTCGCAAAAATATATTCAATCATTGCTCAAAGCGGGAGGAACGGCTTTCACGTAGATATATGAGGCGAAGGAACCGAATTTGTAATCCATCAAACAAAAAAACAAAAACAAAAAAAAAACAAAAAAAAGAAAAGGAAGAAAAGAAAAATCGGCACCAGGTGCGAATTTCATCAAAATAGTTAGGACACAGTTTCTATTTATTGTTATAGAATGGAACATTGTCTTACTAAACCTGGTCAGAAACAAGATATCAGAGGGATAAGCAAAACAAATGTCCAGGTTATGCTTCAAGAAATGGCTTCTTGAAATTTGTGTGATGCGTGGTACAAAAACTGGTCACGCGGCCGAACAGAATAGCAAAAACTAACAAAAAGAGAGATTTTTCTCATTTTTACGAAACATCGTACAGTATTTGTGAGGATCGAAAGTTTGAAGCTGATGGTTAATACGTTGCATCGACTGCAGGTAAAAGAACATTTTCAATTTGTGTTAAGTTTTAGTTTTGAAACTTTTAATGTCGATCGTCAGATAGATTTGTAATACTGAATGCTGCTGTAACCTTTACTGAAATAGTAGCTGTTCCCTTTGTTTTGAATAGACTGGCCCATGGGCATATTTACAGACTTGCGACGTCGACACTTGTTGTTGAAACTTTTTTTTTGTCCATTTCTTTTAGTTAATTCATTTAACTCTTGCGGTATTTCAATACATGAAAGTGTGCTTTGTTTTAAGCTGAGCATCAACAGCTCGGAAATTTTTCTCAACGCTGCAACAAAAGTTTTTAAACACGATGCTAGCACTGGTCTTTGTCGTTCTAACATTCCCAACAATGAATTTCCTTTTTTATTTCGGTTCCAGTTTCGGAATTTGTACTCGTTAATTCCGCTGTGAGACGATTTTTAATGGCCGCCGGTTAATGGCCACCAGTTTTATTCAGCTTTCATTATTTACTAGCGGGTTCATTGACCATATAATATAACGTACAGCAGCTATATGAGGCTGGTAGCCTGTGTCCAACTAGCGAATGAAAATGCTAGAAATCTGATATCTCCGTAGTTCAGTAATAACAATACATATTGCCGTAAGAGCTCTATTTAATTTCAGGCCTCATTGAAAGGGGGCTTATTAAAGAGGGAGGGGGAGGGGGGAGGAGGCGTCATAGAGAGAGGGGTATAACGGGACGGACGCTGACATCAGTCGATTCTTTCGGTCTTTGAATTTCTTAACAGTGCCGCAGCGGAGAATGTTTTATAAATAACGGAACCCTCAAGCGTCTATCTTTCTCAATGGGTTTATTGGACTTGAAAGCTCGTAAAAACTGAAATACAACGAGCAGAATAGAGCTATTACTATAAATCTATGGTAATCGAAATG
>JAEMWC010001248.1:37500-107500 GCA_016490735.1 Pachyseris speciosa | reverse complement strand
GTAAGAGGAAATAGGAGGGGCTCATTACAAAATCTCATGTCCCAAAAAGAGGAGGGAGGGGGGGTATTACAAAAAACGACTTCCAAACGGGGGGACTCATTAGAGAGGGGGGGGGGTTACTAGAGAGGGGGGACTTAATAGAGATTTTACGGTATGTTAGGAAAAAATTAGAGTACGAGTAGTTCCCTTAGTTTGATTATGCACAATAAAACGATTGAGTTAAACACGCGAGCGCACTCGAGAATTGCTTCCAGTTAATTAGGATAAGCGCAGTGCGCGCGTTAGGAAATTTTCGCACACGGTCGCGTGTATCGCTTTCTTTATTAAATGATAAAAAAATAAGGGACTACTCGTACGTTTGGGCACAACCGGCACGCTCTAGTGTGTTTTTTGTTATTTTCTTCTTGTGACTTTCAGAGATAAAAGTAGCATCACTTTATAAACAATACTATGATGCTTTCGTAGCCACTGGACCGGAACTAGTGTTCCTGAAGTTTGAGAAACTTGCCTTCTAGAAACCCGTTCGCCCGTGAAGTCTTTCTAGCAGAAACAGCAAAGATTGTGAGAGAATGTCGTTCTATCAGGTGGCATTGCAGTTGAAATTCAGCCATTCGTAAACATCTGAAACAACTTCGTAAGCTTCAAAGAAATCGCTTAGGCTAGATTCACCAGCTGTATATACCATACCGATCAGGAGCACTCCATATACATTCTGTAGCCTGGGTGATAGGCGTAAAAGGGGAGAGCGAGGGAGAAAGAAAAAGAGGGAAAATTGGGAGGAATGGGAACGAAAGCGGAAAAGGAATGCGAGGGTTGTCCAGTACACCCCATCTGAGTCGGATCAACTGAGGTGGTTGACGGCCCTTCTCACCGGAAGTCATTTCGCGAGAGACTTCAAAAAATTCCAGCATAATGTCATAGAGGTTATACCGTAAGTTGTAAATGTCCATCCGACACGGATCGCCACGGCCCGTCATATGAAAAGACGACGCGACTCACCGTAAGTCATTTTGCGAGAGACTTAGAACAATGAATGAGTTGCCAGCAATAGGATACCAATGTTATGCGCAACGGATAATGGGATCACCTGGGGGAAAACATTTCATTTCGCTAGAAAGAAATGTATGGCGTAAAGTTGTTTCTTCGTCAAAAGCAGCGATTTTGAACAAAAAATAATGCCTGTTCGCCGTGATTTTGTGAGAAGCGGAGGTGACTAATGTTGGTGCGTGGAAATTGTAAGTTTGTAAGTGTAATGCGGTAAAATCTATTGATAAACACTTTGTTGCGTAAGGCAGATTGTGAAATGCACTGAATCTGCATCAAGTAATGGTCTCGAAATAGTACGTTCCGTAATGGTCTTTATTCCAAGCTAGCGGACCTATATGAGGAAACAAACTCCTAGGATCAAAAGCAGTCAAAAGCCACAAATCATCCATTGTTTTTTTTTTTGGTCATTGTTTTCTAGGTAGTCGGTTTCCTATGCCGTCGTTTTTTGGGTCGTCGTTTCCTAGATATCCATAACACAAGCAATATTGACTGTACTTGAAAAATACGTTGTATTAGAGAAGACAGTGCTACTATCTGTACATGATGAACATGATGCCATAGTGTAAAAATAAAATATGGAAAGGAATTCAGATCTTGTTACTCTAACTTTGCCATAATATTACAACTGTGTAGGTGAATCATAGAAGTTCTGATTGCCACTTATGCGAGGCCGAGAGAGGGCCAATATGGCCTCATGTTTCCTTCTTATTCCCCAAGCGGCGCATATTAATAGCAAGACAACACTTCACCCTTACGTCCGTTAAACATGCGCAAAAGGGAAGAGCTCTGGGGTCGAGCATAGATATGCACATGACGTCACAAGGTTTACACATCGAGCGTGGGATAATTGACAGCTTCCACATTCCCCTGGTCAGATGCAATGGCGAAGCGAGGTCGTAAGACTTGGGCGGCCGGTGGTCCAGACCAAATAAGCTGTATGTAAAGCTGTATAAATAAGCTGAATGCGGGGTATGACTGAAAAAATAGAAAACTTTTTCTTTTTGATCTGAAGCCCCTTAATATTTCATTAGAAAAATATCTCAATACCACCTCCCTCCCTGGTCCCACCAAAAACTGTTATCACTTCAGTTTCATAGACTATACGTTGTAAATAGTCTGTGGAATGGATGTTCACCGTTTTTCATTGTTGCAGCTGTTAGCGCATAAGATTTTAGCTCTGAATACCAGCAGAGTGTCTCACATCCTTTTCCTACCAAACTGATAACCTCATACCATTGAATTCCACAGACAACAAACTCTGCAATTTTACTGCAATTTGCATCTCTCTACCCAGGTGTATAAATGTGTATTGCTGACATATTGATAGAATTCCACCCAGGAATACTCTCCGTCGCTTCATGCTACAGAAAAATGAGTTACGCTTTCTAGTTTATCCCATGTAGATCTACTATACATTTTTGTTTGTGATGAACACATTCTTCCAAGAGTCTGCTACTCTTTTATTATTGCGTGTGGTGGTGGTAAGCTGTAACTCGCCATCAGCGATGTCAACCTATCGAGCCTAACTCTATTCTTTGAGAAACCACTGCCAGAAACATTAGTGCCCTCTTCATTAGACAGGTTGTAAGCACAATTCTTGTTTTGCTGTTTTGGTTCGATTTTAGCAGGTCACTGAACTATTTCTTTATAAGTATTTGCATTTTATGTTTGAATAAATGGAGGAAATGTTGACGTTTCGGATAAAAATGCATCATTAAATTTAACATCCTTTGTTATTTCACTCACTGTTTCGTTTTATAAATTCTATTTTAGAACTTCCAGGAAATTTGAGTTAAATTTAAATGAAAAATTAGTTACATTTTGCTTTTTTTTGTTTTGTTGGTTTTACTTAGGGGAGGGGGGGCAAACATGACTAAAATTACAGTAAATGTATGGGATTTTGGCCGACTTTTCAAGAACCACTGTAACGCCGCTACAAAGAGGTAGATTTCCACAATGAAAATGACTTTTAAAAGACTTTTGTACTGCGTTTCATGAAGTAAAAGGAACAGATTCAGGCTACAACGGCCGTAAACGAAGATACAGACATTCAAATCCTTCTAATCAAAATTATGCAAATTGTAACGAAATTAGAAGCCACATGCGAAGATTTATAATTCGAATTTACGGACGTCGTACCTTCTTTAATGGCCTTATTTTCTTTTATATGAATAATAACAATAAAACGTTTTAAAGTAGTGGCAAACGTTTGAAATCCGCCTCTTTGTAGCGGCGTTACAGCGGATTTGGACTTTCCCCCACAAAAGAAACGCACCGATATTTCTAGTTTTATATTCTCTGCACCAGCATCCGGTTGCAGTTAACTGTTCATATTAAAGATTCGTCGAACGGGCACTCATTTCCATTTACAGCATAGATATCCAAATTTGTGACCAGCAATTTTGTGATGCACTTGTGGTGTATGGTCCGGTGTGGCCGTGACATTTGTGTAAAGTTTAAAAGGGTCATAGAAGTGTGCTAAGCAGTTCAATGCCTATTTCATAAGTTACAAATAGCGTTTCTTTAGACTATGCTAGTTTCCTACTTAGGAAGTTAACTGATGTTGTTATTTTGCGATTGATCTTATTTTAGTGTCCCCGATTAGTAGAGGGTTTCACCCTCGGCTAGACAGTTAACGCAGAAGACTTTGCCGATTTAGCTTCTTGTATGTTTTCAGCGGGTTTGCATGATGAATTAGAGGATTTGCATGTTTAGTAACTAAAAGGAGCCATGTGTTTGAATGTCAAATTCTTTGTATTTTGACCTCTAAGGTCATTTCTGGGTTATCAACGAACCCGTGTTATTTCTGTTTAGCGACTGAGTGTGGTTTTCATACCCTTTGAGGCGTTTTATCTCGGTTTGGTTTGGCTCCAATATAAGCGGCAAACATGCGAGTAGGAGTCGTGTAGGCCTTCCAACCCCAACCCCCCGGGTTTAGTTCCAAATTTTCGACAAGCATCACCGCCCCTTTCATAGGAGAGTCCCCCCTCCTCCCCCCCCCCCCCCCCCTTCTTCAAATCCGGGTTTAGGCACTTGAGAAAGAATATGACTTTCAGGCGTTACTTTCAATCTCAGAAAAGAACACTTTTTTCGAAGAGAGGTCACTGGCTGATAGTGCTTATCACCTCCTATTGGAGAGTATTAATTAATAATTATTAACAAATGTTACTTATTAAAAGTTGGGGGGCGTCTTTTTTTTTTTTTTTTAAGTTTTGGGACTTAAGGGGTCTTTGACGTAATAAAACCGGTCGAGTCGACCCGACTCAGATCGTGTCGTTTCGTCACCATTTTGAAGCCCTCTTTGCTCATTTATACATGACCTGACTTCCGGTGAGACGGATCGACTTTAACAAAGACGAGTAGAGTCGACACGACTCGGATTGTGCACAAAATGTCATTTTCGCTCCCGTGCATTAAGGACGAGGAAGGTCGTTCGCGTTCTTTAAGAACGAGTGAGGCTCATATTATTATTTCGTCATTTGTTCGACCTGACTTCCGATGAGTCCGATCGAACACGATCCGACTCAGATTGGGTGTTTTGGACATGGATGGAGGAGTTGGTGAGAACTCCGGACAAGTAACATCTGCATCAGTTCACGTGTTCGCATCATTGGACTGTGACGTTAAAGCCTTGACCTTGTCTCCTTCTCCTCCCCACGAAAAACTTGAAAGGGACGTAAAAATAACGCACACACTGATCGCAAAGAGAAGGGAACGCAGATCCCAGTGTTGTGGTCTATCCTACTATACATCTACGGGTTGAATGGAGGCTGCGCGTTTGGCTTACCACGTGTCCCGCAAAAGTGTCAGCTGGTTACAGAATCCAACAGTCAAGTGACTGAATATGGAGGTGACTGTTGCCCCGATGCTCCCACTAGCAATAGAAGGGACCAGCATCGACAAGAGAAAATGGCATCGATGGATAGTTCACCACAATAACAACACATCCCTGAGTCGCACTTAAGGAAAAGAAATGTCTTATGGTTAAAGCTACTAAGATATAGACTCCATTCCGAACATGACAACTGATAGATTGCACACCATGCGGATACTTAGCTAACCACAAACCACCACATAAATTACCTGATAAGTAAGCGAATTCAGAGAACAATGCGGTCGTGACTTGTGTCACGTGGCTCAGCAGAGACTGGCGTTTAAAACTATAATGTAGGTAAGAGACTAGTAACAAAAATGAATTGATGCAGCGCCATGAGCAAACGCGACTTACGTCCTCCAGACTAAAGCTAGTGTAGGCGAAACCCAGCTTCTCTTTTTTGGGGTTGTTTTAATATAATAACTTCACGTACTTATTTGACAGCGTGGTAATAGTTAGCTTTGATATATGACAAATCACCACAGGAAAGAGCAATATTCTCATATCCGGTATGTTTCCTTTACAATCCATGCAGGAAATAGCGCGGCTTAAATTAACGCGCAACGTTTGCAGAGGCGTCAATTTCAGGGAGTTTTTTTTTTTTTTTTTTTTTTTTCATATTCTGTACTCAAACACGTTAATGGATGCCGGCCAAATGTGCACTCAATCAACTAAGGCCCGTGGCACACTGTTACATCATGCTTTAACACATTAAAAAAAGTACTGGGACCCCTGGAGTAATAAATCTGGGGTGGTTCTGAAGGGAACGTGTGGAGGTTGAAGGGAAGTTTTCTTTCCAGCTCCTTAAGGTTACCGTGTACCTTCAGGGGTGTCTCTAATCCCAATTTAGAACTTGATACGGCTTTCTGCAACGGTTCGTCCAACTTGCCTGGCATCGATTTCGGCCGTTGCAGGGTCAATACACTTGGTACAATGTTTCGTACAACTTGTCTGGCAATGGCGTTGCGACACAAGCTGCAACAAACACTGCACAGTGTAACAGCGTCTTTAGATTTCAGCGGACATAAAGCAAAAATCTTGAAAAAAAAAGTATGTTTTTGGCTCGATTTGTTGTGATAATAGCATTTTTATGAAGTAGTTATGTCATAATAGTGAGAGAATTGAGTGCTTTAAACCGGACAAAACCCCTTTGACCCATGGTATCTGATCTCCGAAATTTGCCCGAAAAACATCAAACAAGCGAACAAAACAGGCGAACTCTATTGAACACTTGAATGCCATTGGCCAACATTCAATTTCACAACCTTGAAGATATTTATTTTTTTTCTAAAAAAAGGCTGAGTTTAACATCTTTCTCAAGTAAAAGTACTGTGTTATTTTATTGGACAATATACAAAGATACTGTCTACTTCTTATTTTCAGCGCGGTCAATACACTTGTCAATTGTTACCCGATCACTCCAAAACTATAAATGTTTTCTCTTTCTTCCCCTCAGCGTGGATTTGAATCAATAGTTACAGTGTACGTCAGGACAAGCTATTGCTTATTTTCAATGTCAATATATATGGCAAACAATAAAAATAAAACTACGATTAAAAAGTCACAGTACCTATTGTTGTCGGCTCTGATCCGCTTGCGTTGAAACGGAAAGATATTCGGAATCCTCTATTTCCAAAGTTATACCGTGAGTGGAATATTATCACTGCATAGTCTCCAGTAACTTCAACTATCTCCCCAGTCTTCTTACCACAGTACACACCAAATGACCGGCCCTGCTCATTGGTAAGCTTTAAATAGCCCAAACTACAAAGAAAACATATTTATGTTCAGTGTGGAGGGGTACAAAACTATTTATAGTTCAATAATTAATGTCTGTTGTTGTTATGTCTCATAGACTCTTTTTCAAACTACAGTGCAGCCTCTGAGAAAGAGATCAAGACAGACTGTTTATAATTAAACGATGCTGTGCAACGAACGTAATAGGTTACTAATACACACTTCTAGAATTAAAAGTTAAGATTATTTTATAAGCTGTATACGATATATATTCAGTATGAAGCACCTTTAAAAAATAATACTCAAAAAAAGTTACGAAAAAAAAAAAAAAAAAAAAAACACTACCGTGGATTCTGAGGCCCTAGTTACATATAAGACCGCGTTTACAAACTCAGACCGATGCGATCACAGACCGGTCTAAACACTCAGACCAGTATGAGCTCGGTCCTTCGGTGTAAAGTCAAAGTGATATGAGTACGTTTACATGGGACCAGTCTGAAAGTTAATAAGGTGACTACATGAGACTTGTACGAGACCAAATCGGTACGAATTTTACACCCGCTTAATGTTTACATGAAAGCAAATGTATAATGGGGCAAGTAGTTTTCTCTCGTTTAGGGAGCCTCTCTGTTTCTTTTGATTAAAGTTAAATGCAGCATAGCTTTAGGTAATGAGACCAAGGCTTTAAAAAGTAAGCGAATAAGAACAAGCAAGCGCTTTTATTCACCGCACTATCATCATCTCACGTAATTCTCAGTGAATACAACAGACTGCGAGTAGTGTCTAATTTTGGCGATGGATTGTGCCGGTCTTGAGAAATACACGCGCGCGCGAAATTGCAAGGAGGCGCGAAGCTGCACTGTGTTCCCGTTTTACATGGTACACTGATCTGACTTCTCACCGGGCCGAGTGAATGAGTCACGGAATTGAATGAGTCAGACCGGTCTGAGATAATTTTCAGTCCGGTACCATGTAAACACAGGCAATCATTTAGGTAATAGGACCGATCTGAAGTCATACTCGCCTGGGTTCGGACCAGTCTCGTGTAATCAGGGACTAAACAACGTCTCATTGATTCTCTATTTACTTCCTCAAATTTAGCACTTTGGAGTGGTAACTTATGAAAAGTTATTTTAGAGAAAGAATCACGCACAAGAAAAACACTTGGTATTGATAACCTGAGAGCACCGAACTAACAAAAAATAGCATGCATTTACAGTTGAACAGAAACTGTTCCGGCAAGTTAGTGATAACAATAATAATAATTAGTAAAAATCTACTAGTATACTAATGCAAATGCCGTAATCTGATTGGCTTAGCTACTGCACACTATCAGCCATTAGAGTGCAGTGGTTGAAGGTGTTCTTCAAAAATGGCGACGTCTTCGCGCTTTTGCGAACTTTCGCAGGATGATTTAGAACTTTTACTGAAAAATTCAGTTCCTGAGAAGACTAGGCAGGCAACTAAGTATGGAATGAAAATTTTTAACGGTAAGAAGCTTAGAAATGATACAAATTAATGATAATTACTTGTCAGTTTCAATGCGATAAATCAGAAACAAGAAACATTTTCATGATTTCCTCATTAAACTTCAATGGCTTTTTCGTTTCAGAATGGTTTGAAACCCAAAACAAATTTACCTGTGCAATCGAAGAGCAGTCAAAAACAGAGTTAAATAATTGTCTGCAAATGTTTTACGTGTCCATTCGCCAAAAAGATGGCAGTCGTTTTAAGATTTCGTCACTGAAAGCTATCAGAGCGGCCATTGACTGCTATCTCCGCCAAAATCCTCACAACAAACCGTGGTCCATAGTTGGCGACCCTGAGTTCAACAAGGCCAATGAAACGCTAAATGCAGTTTGTAAAGACATGGTGAAACGAGGTCAAGTAAGTCCAGTAGTCCACAAGGCTCCCATAACAAGCGAGCAACTCGAGAAATTGTATGAATCTCAGCAGCTTGGCGAGGCAACAACAACAAATCCTACGCAGCTTCTACGAACGGCATGGTTTTACGTGACACTGTACTTCGGCAAACGTGGCAGAGAAAGTCAAAGAAATCTTGAGAAACAAATGCTGTGTCTTCGACAAACTCCGGAGGGAAGACGATACTACGAGCTCCGTGCAGTGCTGTCCACGAAAAACCATCAAGGTGGGCTCCATGACAACGCAGATGAGTCGGATGGTAAAATGTTTGAGGTGAAAGGTTCCCCTCGCTGCCCTGTCCAAACTGTGGATAATTATTTAAGGCATTTACACCCAGAATTAAGCTGTCTCTTCCAGCGTCCGAGAGCCATTTCAGCCAAATTTGATCCTCGTAAAGACGACGTGTGGTTTTGTAATGCCCCAATCGGCCAGTCCATGCTCGGGAGTATGATGAAGAAGATGAGCCAAAAAGCTGGTATTGAGCCCCATCTTACAAATCACTGTGTAAGAGCTACTGCAGTGACTGTTTTGTCTGACCACAATGTGGAAGCAAGACACATTAAAGCGGTAACTGGGCATAAATCAGATCAATCGATTGAATCATACAACGCTCGGGCATCTTTCCAGCAAAAAGAGAACATGTCCAATATTTTGAGCCATTTTGTCAGTGGCCAGAGCCATGCTTCAAACGGTGAATCCGGTCCACTTTCCAGCGCTTTAGCTGGTCCATCAACCAGTGGTTTTGACGCAGACCACATGCAGTTGACAACCCCGCAGTTTCAGCCACACAATCAGCACGTTGTTCAAATCCAAAACTTCGCTCAGCCATAGCCATACAGTTTTCACAATTGCACGGTGTCCATCGTAAACAATCACCGTTAAAGGACCTTAAAGAGTTTCCCTGACATTAATTGATGGACAATTTCAGCCCGTCTGGTGTACTTTGAGTAATGATCGAGATATTTTTCATGAACTTATTTAAACTTTCGCTTTGCATCTATTCGATCACGGCGCTGTTCTCGTTTTACTGAATGGGTTGTCAAAGCAAGCTGTCAATAAAAAGATTCCGCGCGCGTGATACAGGCGTACTCATCACGTGGACGTGGATGTTGTTATGCAACAAATGAACATTAAATTGGTATTTTTTTTACCGAAACAAGACTCGTTTGGTATGATTTTTACTAAAACAATTAGATTATTCGCTCTCGATTTCTATGGGTGATAGTTGATTCGGCCTTCGGCCTCATCAACTATCAACCCATAGAAATCTCGAGCTCATAATCTAATTGTTAAGTATACGTTGTGAATATGGAAAAGAAGGTGTTAATACCGTTTGGGACTTGGAAAACAGGGGAAATGAAGTTGTAAATAAAATTCAGAAACTATCTACGACTTAATCTTCACTGCAAACGCAAGGGTGTTTTATCGGTGAAATCCTTGAGAGGGCGGAAAGACCTTGGCTAGGCGGGAGAATTGGGCAGACAGTCAAGATTATCAAAGAACTGGATAACAAGATGACAGCGTATACCAAAGACGTCGAGCAGGTTACCAAGGAAGTCACAGGAGGTGAAAGAACGAGTTCGAAGAACGACAACAAAACAAATTTGTAAGACATTTTTGACAAATCGGGGCAACCTAATACATCAAGGTGGTGGTTAACCTTCTGTGTTACGGTCCTCCCCTATGGCTGTGGGTAGTGATCTGAAGCAAATGGTAATAGTAACGGATTTATATACCGCACATATCACATAGTTTCATGACAGTTTACAGTTCTTCTCTAGGACATGAAGGGCATGACGAACGAAAACAACTCATTTACCACCTTGTGCTATCGTACGATGCTCAACATAAAATGTTTGATCGCATGTCTAACGACCGAATTTATGAAATGACATCAGCTAGTTTACTCATTAAGCAACTTCGCCCGGCCAGTTTAGATTTCTGAGCCACATTCTCCGTATGCTGAGGATGAACCAGCCAGGCTGTATGCTCCTCATACCCTATCTCGAGGTAAGCGTACACCAGGGAGACATAAGACTTCCTGTCTGCAATACATCCAGTGATTAATGAGCGACGGTTATGGTCAACTCTCTTGTGGCCAAATAGCCAAGCTTGCTAGGGATAAGAACAGGAAGTTTTTAGCCCCCACGCTGCCACTGACCGATGACGACGACGACGACGACGATGATGATGATGATGATGATGATGATGATGATGATGATGATGGTGGTGATGGTGATCGTGATGATGGTGATAATAAGTACATCAATGCAAAGCTCCATGAATAACAAGGGACTTTTCGGACTAATCACGGTCAGATGGGTAAAAAATTGTTCAGAAGGGGTTTTCTGTGACGCGGAACTGATACTGTTACTGATACGGATACTCGCCGCTGATAAAGGCGCAGTCACAGCGATTATGAACAAGAATGAATAACCAAAAATTTCCACCAGCCTTTAAATAATACTAACACTTATAAAGAATTGAGAGCAGATCAGACCAAGAAGTATAAGGAATAATTCATGTCATGAAAGATTTTCAAGACAGAGAGGTCATAACTACTAACCAGTACAAGAAACTTTACCTTACTAGTGAACTACCACCTCGCCTGTATGATCTTCCTTAAGTCCACAAAGTGAACATGCGTCTCATGCCCATCTTGAGTTCCACAGGAACTGTACGTATACGCATGTGTCTCATGCCTGGCAGATATTCTATCTTCTCTTGCCAGTAAAACAGAATTTCATGCAGGTGAGGCAAAGGGCTTGAAGTTGGAACCAGTTAAGGGCATGAGGACGTATTAGCGAGCTTAAGTAAACACGACGACGACGGCAAAGAAAACGGTATTTCAAAACATAACTTCTCGTTTTTGTAACTCTTCCGCGATTATTGGAAATTGTTTAACTTAAAAAATGCGGGCGAACTGTTCAGGGACTAAATTGCTATGGACGATGCCAAAGTAAGAAAATAGAAAGAAAAAATTGCCGTCATTCGCTCACGTCTCGAGAAAACACAAAATTTGGTCATTTCACGTTGTTGTTTTGCCGAGGACGGCAACGAAATTTACCAAAATGTAAAACGCACGTGCAGGCGATTGATTCTGCTCATTAAGCCCATTGATATTTGACGTTCTCGTTGTCGTCGTCGTCCTCGTTGCTGAAGCTCCCTAATTTACAAGCGTCCCAGTGGACAAAGCACTAGAAGTCATCAGTTCAAGATTTTAAGCGGACGAGTCGTTCCCAGAAGGAACCTCCTTCGCGAAAACTTATACTTTCATCACCTTTCTTGTCCACTACTTTATGTAATTACTCTCTTTTTCAAAGAAAATAGTATCGAAAGATCCAAGGTGCTGCCATTGGTTCTCCCGTGCCATCGATCGTCTGTAACTTTCATTGAATATGAGGATTGCGAACGAAGGGCAATAGCCACAGTCAACCCTAACGTAGATACGTAGCTGATACAAACGCTGTTATTGGGTATTAAAGAAACTTAAATTTGTAGAGTTCACCAACCATTTGAACTCCTTTGATGATGATAGTAGGTAAACCTCATAGGTGGAGACTGTATCACAAGTCCAGGGTGAAGACGAACACTAGGCCACAAGGATGAAAAAATCGTCATCCTTCCTGAACACAGTGACCGTTGGAACGTAGGATGGTATCCTACCAGTACTTAAACTTCGATAGTAATCATCCGTTATAATTTATGGGAGGAGTAGAACCTTGCTGAAAAGAGCTAAGAATATTGTACACTTCACTGACCCGGTAGACAGAAACAAGAAGAGACGCCATGTCAGGAGAGCCTTGAAAGTCAATGGTTAACTGGATTGAACCATTAACAGCGTGGAAATAAGGCTAGAGTGCAGAAAAAGAGAAGAAGAGAAGGTACTCCCACCCACTGACGAAGGAAGCAACCCTACTAACGAGCAGTCCAGTAGTAAGTTTCCAGTTGTGATTCCCTACATAAAGGGACTCTCAGAAGAGACCAGCAAAGTGTTAAATCGTATGGGTACAGGCCAACTTAAGACCCACCAACATAGAGAGGGAACTTAGCGTCTAACCAAAAAATATATATACAAGGGAGAGAAGGACAAGGTTGTTGGCCATGTTTATCGCATTTTCTGTTATGATTGCGGCGCAAGGTAATGGTCAGACAGAGAAGGTAAAGAGAACAAGATGCATTGAACACAAGTAAAGAGGAAACAATATCACAATTACCACTAAGTTAACCTGGATAAGACCATGATCCTGTCGGTTGACCATAAATCCTTCAAGAGAGGTGTTAGAGATTTATTTACATCCGAGCCTACAAACAGACGGTGGAAGATATAAACTACAGCCCTGCTGGAGAGCCGAGTTCCGGAGAGATCTGGGTCCAAAGTTGATCAAGTACTGGATGTATCATCAAACGACTGAGCGAAAAATGCCACAGACGTCGACAACTTCTCGACAGCGTCTTTTACCTCGTCTATATCAACTGAGTAGTCGGTGTACGAGATCCCAAAATGATGGCGACGGCGGGAAAGAGTCCTCAAGCTCCACGAATACATAGAATATTTGTCTTTCATCAAGTCTACTATTTCTAATTGTCGCAGGTTACGACCAACCTGCTCCTTAAGGTCATTCTCAAGCTCAATATCTTCTTCTAGCCTCCATTTTGAAACAGAGAGCTTTGTGGGGGCTTATGGGCCCAGGGCGGGTACTCGGGATTTCAAGTGACGGGGATGATCGAATGGAGCCAAAAGTCAAGACCCAAAAAAATCCCTAGGGCTTCCAGCAAAACCCCAAAATATCCCTTGACCAAAAATTAACCCCCAAAAAATCCCATGCCGATTTTGTGGCCCTTAAAAGTTCCAAAAAGGGGTAATGCTATAACACAAAGAATACCCCCCAAAAATCCCTACTCAAATCAAGCTACCCAAAAAAATACTTCCCAAATTTTCGTACCCCCAAAAAATCTCGGAATCGAAAATTTCAAACCCAAAAAAATCCCTCGATCATCCCCGTCACTTGAAATCCCGAGTACCCCCCTGAGCTTATGGGATATACTCGGAATGCATTGTAGTCTATAGCATTGTTGGGGTATGCAATTTTTTTTCCTATGGCTTTCCTGGGCCATGCAAGGTTATTTATTTTCCTACGGCATTGCTGCACCATGCAAGGTTGTCGTTTTTTTTTTTTCCAGGGCATTGCCGGGCCATGACAAAGGTTTTTTTCCTATGGCGTCTGGGCTATGGCAATTTTTTATTATTATTATTATTTCGAAAGAAACTGTATCAGAAATTAAAAACAGAACAAAAAAAAAAAGAACAATAAAAGCACCAAAAATGCAAAAGAAATCTAAAATAAAAAAATGAAATAAGAATAAGAATGATTTATATGAGATAAATCATATATATGAACTGCAGAAATGAAATCAAATGAAGAATAATCCTCGCAGTTGTGAACGCAATTTATGCAATTGCGAAAAGAAGCTTCAGGACTTCAACGGGGTTTGAAGCCGTGACCTCGCGATACCGGTGCGATGCTCTACCCAACTGAGCTGTGAAGCCACTGCCGTTGGGAGCAGGTCAATCATGGGTTCATGTGTCCCCTTGAAAGAGAAGAGTGTGAATGATGTATATGAAATAAATCATATATATGAACTGCGGAAATGAACTCATTCTTCATTTATATTCATTTCCGCATTTTATATATGTAATTTATTTCATATACATCATTCACACTCTTCCCAACATCAGTGGCTTCATAGACTTCATAGCTCAGTTGGTTAGAGCATCGCAGCAGGATCGCGAGGTCACGGGTTGAAGCCCCGTTGAAGTCCTGAAATTTTTTAGGCTTCTTTTCGCAATTGCATTAATTGCGTTCACAACTGCGAGGATCATTCTTCATTTGATTTTATTTCCGCAGTTTATATATGATTCATTTCATATATCATTCACACTCTTCTCTTTCACGGGAACATATGAACCCACAATTGACCTGCTCCCAACGTCACTGGCTTCATAGCTCAGTTGATTAGAGCATCGCACCGGTATCGCGAGGTCACGGGTTCAAGCTTCGTTGAAGTCTTCTTTTCGCATTTGCAAAAATATTGCGTTCAAACTGCGAAGATCATTCTTTATTTGAAATAATGATGATAATAATAAAAATTGGAGGAAAAAAGGGAAAAAAGGAATAATAAAAAAAAAGAAAAAAAAAGAAAAATATACTATTGATGGGCCACCATAGCCGTGTTTTTATCCTCTCGAACAAACATTCCCTCAGCAAGAAGTTACGTTGCTCGTTAACACAATACACAATGACAATTAAAAAAACAACTTAAACACCAACTTGCAACAACAACAAATAAATGCACCCAACGACGCTCGCAACGCGTCTTGCAGCCGTAGATTTAGGCAAGAAATGTTTCGTGGTCAAAAAGCGAGAATCATGACACATAAGCAAAAAAGAACACAATAAGGAATAAACTAACAGCAATTTATTTAAACGTTTGGAGTTGCATAATACTAAAGAAGCGCAAGCTATCTTTAACAAAACTTGTCTAACAAAAATGAACAATTTAACTATTGATAAATGCGACAGCAACAGAGTGATAAAAGGTGGATCAAACTATTGAAAACAACCAGAACAGTCATTTTACTGTGTTCTATTAATGCGCACCACGTTTCTTCAGTGAACGTTAGTGAAGTTCACGAACAAGAAGCATTTAGAAATTCCCATCTGATGAACAAATCAAAAAGCACTTGTGATATTCTCCTTAGGAATAAACAAGATACAAAAAATTCTTACCCCTTAGAAAACCTGTGAGGACCTTAACAAACAGCAAAACTGTACCTGGAGCGAAATTTAGGAAGCTGAAACACCTCGTTTAAACTACATCTGTTCGTAGCCTGATAAAAAAACTTTGAAATGCCGTTTCGATCGCAGTAGTAAAAGAGAAAACTTGAGCATAAGTGCTTGACCAGTTAATTGGCGTTGTTTTTGAAAACTTTGAGCAAGCGGGGGCCCGTCCAGGGCCGTTACCAATACCTGTCGAATCGTGATTCGTCGTCCGCCATTTTGAAAATTGAATATCGGAGGAAGGACATGCTTGTAATGCGCATATCCAGTCGTTTTTTATCCCTGTTGTTATTGCTTATGTTATTACTATTGATATTGTCATTGTTATTGCTAAAGTTGTTGCTAATGCTAATGACAATCATAAAAATATCAATAATAATGATAATGATAATGATGATGATAATGATACTAATATGTTATTGAAATGTATGAGCGCAAATCGTGTTTTTGATACATTTTTTGGGTTTGCATGGTAAGCTGAAGTCGAATTTAGGTGCGCATCAAAGAGGAAAATCCCAAGAACTCGGAGAAAAGAACGCAGGGTCCGATATTATTTTCGCAAATTTGTGTGCATTGCAGCTTTGTATACAAACCTAAGAAATTAAGCAGTTTTCGTTAAGTAAATAATCCAAATGCTATTGATGAAAACGTACAAATTAACGTCAGTACGAAGCGATATCTTCTATAACAAAGTGAATTTCAAGAAATCGTAGTCTGTTTTGGCGACTTTTAACAGACGCTGTTTTTCAATATCGGTCTTGTACGTCGTGAGAGTTTAAGACTTTTTTGTTATGGTTACGTAAGTAACCAGCCAAAATCTTATCAGTCACAAAAACACACCCGCCAAATAGGTTATCTGTGCATGTTAGGGTTTCCATGATATAACGGTCGCAAACTTTCCCTAGCAACGATATGACAGGTAAGTCATCCTTCCAAGTCAGGTCAGTTGCCCATTACCAGGTGGAAACAGTTAAGGCTTGTTTAGGGTATCTTTGTAACTTGAACCCTTTCCTGAATTAAATGAGTATACACTGTTCAGAGAAATTGCTTCTGTCTACTTACGAGCAAGACCCACTCCAACCAGGATCCAAGTCAAAGTCTTCAAAGATAATTAGCAATGTCATCCCGTCTGGGATTGGAACCCAGTAAGTACAGTGCATGTCGTCTGGATACATGTCTGGATATCCAGGGCTTGTTAGCGTGTTGTTTACCACTGGATCGCATGCTGTTGAAAACGAAAGTTGCAATAAACATTAAGGGTGTGTTTCTTTGTCAAAATCCAAATCCGGATTCTTGAATCCAAAAATGGATTTTGCGTTTCTTTACTATAATCCGAAAACGGATTATGAATCTAAAGAATCCACCCTCTGAGTGGATACATTAAATCAAATCTAAATCCGGATTTTTAGGATTCATGATCCGTGCGTTCTTTGGGGAACGGATACAAAAAGTAGAACGTTTGGCAAGCGGTCGTCTTGTGGAAATCCGCCATATTATCGCTATTTTGTCAGCTGGGTCATGTCGAACGATCAAGGTGAGTTTATGGTGAAATTGAACCAAAATTATCCGCCCTGCTTGTATTTTCATAATTTTTATGCATGTTGGGGTTGTCACGACTAATGAAAAAAAAATCCATTGTCGGATTTTTCGTTCCTATGGTGGTAAAGAAACCGCATGATCTCGGATCAAAAATCCAATCTTGGATTCTCCCAAAGAAACGCACCCTAAACTGATGAACACCTCATCAACAAATAAACAATCAAATACATTGACAAGTGAAGAGATGATCACCAAAAGGAATTCGTGTTGAGATCGCGTAATAAAGAACAGGAAAGAACCCGCGAGATCAGGAGAGGCAGTGGGTTACAAGTCATCATTTGTTCTTAAATCATGGAAACACTCATAATGACACCAATATATCAGTTCTATTTGTTGTTAACTGTTTCTTTGTTTTTGCTTAAAAGTAGCCTTCACGAAGAAAACACACTCATAGCCAGCGAAATGGAAATCTCGGTTTCCTTTTAAGATAATCGTGGGTTAAGGGTTGATCTTGAAGTTGAGACTCAAAGAGTGAAGATATCTGGGTACTTCTTGAATTTTTAACAAAGAAGCTATTTACCTTACCATGTACGTCAGGGTATAAAAGTTTCTGCTTTTTTTTCCCATAAAAAACATTAAATGTTTGCTGTTATCTTTCAAACTATCAAAACGGAATTCAAAAGGAGTGAACAGTCGTCAAGAAATTGGCATATAACCTATTCTTGGTTTTCAGTCACGCGCTTGTCACGCAAATAAAATAAAATAAAATCGTCGACCATTCAATAGATAACGTCAAGAAACCGCGACGTTGTAGAAGAGTAATAAATAAACAATATGCCCAAGCTTCAGGGCTGTGCAACGTCCCGTACTCGAGTTATTCGTCAAAATATACAACTCAAACTTACTGGGTTTAGCATGAAAACGCCATGTTGGAGTCCATCTTGATGAGCTCCAACATGGCGGCCGGAAACGAGTGAAAAACATCTGGAACTTACTTAACTCTTTCCCGGCGGGCTCTGTAATTTACCGGTCCTTGAAGACCGGTGCTTTGAAAACCTGCATTTTTCTCAAATCTCGCACTATGTTAGAAATAAGCCATTATGGTTGCCAAATACACATTTGCTTGGACTTTAAACCCCTTTAAATGACCAAAACTCCCGAGTCTCCTTGAATACGACTGTTTATTTTGTTGCAAAACCATAAAACATTGTAGGACAACACCAAACAATACGCAACTTTGTCTTGAAGTTTTTCAGACAAAATTTCTTCTTGAAGCTAAAAGTTCACATTGGCAGCAAACTTCGATTCCACTTCTTGCAATTTGTTCCACTTTTCCTGCTCACTTCTTTAGCGCGACGTGGTTAACGCTATTCGATTTCAGTTGCTCTCATGGTCTGTAATTTTCACGTTTGCGACCCAAAGGAATTCTGGGATACTCTTGCCTAACAGCAGCATGGAACTCTGCCAATTTCCATTTCACGTATCGTTTTAGAACCGTGTCGAGCCACCCGGTCCTGCTGGCAAAAGATTGCACCGATTGCATTATTTACAAGTTAAAACTCGCCAAAATTGCCATGCCAAGTCCCGGAATCCACTCACAAAACGACTAAAGACACAACTTCACTCCGTGAATTGCCATCACTCGCTCGAATTCGTTGAGCGGCCGATTTGGTGTGAAATTGCTTCAAACCTCTGTTTTCTTTCAAAGGATGGCCTGTACCCATCAACCCAGCTTTATGATGCCAGGCAGGGGGCTTCTGAGGTGGAAAATGGCTCGAAAAACACACTTATAAATCAAATAAGTAACGAATTGTAGCTGCAGTAATCGTTTAGAAATAAACGACAGCTAGAGTGACGAGCGTGACAACAAAGATAGAGCCTTCGGTCTTGTGGACCAGCAAAATCTCCGTGGTAACCCCTAATATAGAAGAAAGAAGTTGACTTCGCCATCAACCCTCAAAAATTATAAAAAATGAGGTACAAAATGGCCGCCGGGAAAGAGTTAAGCTATCTCAAAGGCTTTCTTCGCTCTGTCGAGCCTGCAAACGTTCACATAGACGGTTGTCTTGTCATATTGGCTTTAAAAACCTCAAAAACACAGGGTGAATCGATATTTTCATGTACGTGATATGCTTGTGGGCAGATATCTGTTGTGTCACACACTGTGAAAAACTATAAAATTCAAACTGCTCTATTTTAAAAACAAGGCAAGGTACCGAGCTGAAAACATGGAAGCAAATACATTTCTAATGTGTCTTTTACGTGATGAAAATAAAAATGCAAAAGTCTGTTTACTTTTGAGTTTTAGGTTTTGATGACGTCATGTGAAAACCAAGAATTTGCACCGGATGTAAAAGTTGATAGTATATTGATGCGAATGCAGCCAACTGCAACGATTTTTGTGGGAAATGCTGGATCGATATGAAAAGGTTGCTTTGCTTAATGAAGCCGGTTGTGATCTTTTAGTTTTCGGTTATGACGCTGGGTCAGGTAAATTTAGTCCAAGCCGGAGAATATTCGACAAAAGATAACCTTGGTACCTGGGCTGTAATCGGGAGCCGCGACAACCCTTAGGTTAGAGATATTTATTCTTCGTTCGAAATTAGTTCCTTTTGAGGGTCAATTTGAACAACTAGAGGAAAATTCAACCATCGACATCGAAAACAAAAACAATTTGCTTGCTTACCTCTTCCGAGGGCGCTGTTGTTTTCATCCCACATCAGCACAAACAGATAGAAAAGCACCTTTATACTGAAGAGGTTCATATTTAATTGCGCCAATGTATTTCCTTTTCTATGTAATGGTGTTTCCTGTTTGGAAAAAAAGATGATTAAGAAGATCATTGAGGTAAGTAGTCACATTGTTGCTTCAAATTAATGTTAACCTTGATAACGATCAAAACACCTTTTAACACTGAATGCTTTTTTGTCCTAAATCAGTTTTTCACTACCTTGCTACTCTAATATCCGTATTTAAATAAAGGACATGGATGAACATGAACTTATGTAATGAGTAAAATACTTTTATAAGGTTAACATCAACACTAAACTGAGCCCTCAGGCATACGAGAGGGTGGCCAGTGGATAGTCTGTAGAGTTTTTACATCAAATGTTCTGTTTTGGTTGTTTTCTTTGATTGTACTGCATTATTTTCCGGTTTGTTTTTAGCCATTGTTTGTTCATTTGGGTTGTTTTTTTTTGTTCAGGTCAAATGACGTGATTTGCTGCAATATCAAAGGTACCAAAATACAATGGTAAGTAGCGCGCGAGTTAGCTACTGTGTCTTGTATTTTTCTTTTCCTGTCCATAAAGCCAATGACAACAACTTGATCACGTGCCTTTCAAAATTATTTCTACCCACAGCATAGTGTATAAATACGCACAGAAACAGTATCGGTGTTTCAATTAGGCGTGTTCAGATACGATTCTCTCTGGTAGGGAGCTGGTGAGCAATCTCAAGGTAGCCATGTGTGATGAACATGATATCTAGTGTTCACACTAATTAGAAAATCTGTCATATGTACGTTACTTACCACCTTTTCGATGAGAAATTTGAAATTAACGAGCCTGGCAGTTAACAGCAACTATTATTACTTACCTAAGAAAGGGCAAACGGATACGCACGAGGGTTTAATGGATGATAGCTTCAGATTCTCACTTTTCCTGGATAAAAATAATATCATCCCTCATCTTAAGTTTTTTTTTTCATCACATTGTTATTAAACGATTTGATAATTAAAATCTGCTATTTTTTAATTATCAAGACTATTTCCTCCCGTTATTTCAATGAAATCCTTATATTAAGGTTTAGTATCATTGAATGCATGTCTGGATCAGGAGAGAAAGTACCGGTACTAAATTCAAATGGTCATAACTTTTCACTTTGATGATATCAAACCCAACAAATTCGAAAATCTTTCGTTTTGTTTTTTTAATATTCATGTACAAATATAAATCTGACTTTGATCCTTCACTTGAATTGATCTTTTCATGAAAGCCAATGATTATAACAGAAATGTCTGGAAATATTCATTTTACTGTGGTTTAACAAAAAATGTACTGAAGCATTTATCCATAGATTAACAAGATAAAAAGAAGAGTGCGAGAAGAACGGAGGGGTTAGGCAGAAGGTGACCCTTCCATGCTCAAATAACAAAACACCAGGTATTATTGGCAGATTTACAACAACATTACACATCCAGTAGAGTTCTACAGAAACATTTAATACACTTACCAAAATTAACGTCAATTATTGTAGAGTAGTTGAACCAGCTGCCTTTATGGTAATAATGAACTTTCAAAGCCTTGAAACACGGGTAAACGAGTTCTGCAAGAAAATAATTACCAGAAGTAATTTGTTGTCTATTGGTATTACAACTTGTCATCCATTACTCTTAGCCGACAAGGCGATTTTATGCAGGATAACTGATTTCGTATCAAAAACATGAGCTAAATGCAGAGAAGCTGTAAAATCCGTTCCCCCCCCCCCCCCAATACTTGACAGTAAATATGCGTATATCCCAGGATTCTCTTGTGTGCATACAACGAACACTTTATGCACCATAACCAATTTGGACAGTGTTATTATTTGTTGAACAATAACAGGCGATATTATATGATTTGTTACTATATTCTCCTGCTGTGATTGGCTACCCGCGAGGTCAAGATGGAGCCATCTCAACCGCTTGGGATAGCCCATTCGTCCCGCGTTTTACTGTCTTTTAATAGAATGGTTTGAGTCATATAATAAATCCTTTATTGACCAAGCTTGTGCGGTCAAGATGGCGGGATATTGGCCAAGTTCTTTTTTGCGTGTTTATGGACCTCGCCTTCGTCTCAGTCCATAAATAAGCAAAAAAGAACTTGGCCGATGTCCCGCCAACTTGACCTCACGCTTGGCCCATAACCTATATACATTGCGCGAGTTCGCGCATAATTGTTGAGGTATTTATACTATGCAACACCGATTTGAACGGCTTAAAATTTCATCTACGCTCAACCCAAAGTTTTTGAGGTAAACGATGTCATTCAGCTGTTTACATCTAAACCTTTTTGGACTGTAAGCTTACAAAAACCCTGGCTTTGCTGTTGTTATTGGTAGGGATCTGTTCAGCCGCCAACTCTTCAGACTAAACTCGCCTTGTCCTTTAAACGTGAAACAATTTGCGCTGCAAAAACGTCCTGTTTGATCCTTACGTATATTTTTTTTATCCTTAGAAGATGCTATGCTTGCTCGTGTGAAAAAACAAGTTTGAAAAGTTTCTGTCTCTTGACCAAGGAACAAACACGTCAAAAAGTGCGGATTTCCGAAGGTAAAGGAGTCGCTACTGCAGGCCTTTCCTTCTCGAAAACTAAAGTGGAATAATACATTTATTGCTGGATGGTTTAGTGTATGACATAATGGGACATCTTCACCCCTAATGGACTCGCTATTTTATATTGAGCGTAACTCGTAAAAAAATATCCTGTCGTACTACACAAGAATAAAAAAAAAGTATTATATCTTTTTCACATTTTTTTTAAGCCAAAAGGTCAGGTGTTTCCAGCCGTTGAAATAATTCAACGATGTATGAAAACTTACTCTTGTCATTGCAAAATTTCGATTGGTCATTTTAAACAGAACCTGTCAAAATTTTGTTAAATTTGACAATTATAGCTGACGGCAAAGTTGATAGAATAAAACAAAAAGGCACAGAGCACGACACTGTAGATGCTGTTACTAACAATTCAGCTTCAGACAGTAGACCGCACAATTCAGTGAAACACAAGGAAAGATAAATTGCCTCAGCTTACAGCAAATTTTGTTTTTGTATACAAAAGTAAAACGAAAAGAGTTTCAAATACTATTGCTTGAAAGGGAACATGCGTTTAGACATTTAACCTATCACAATAATACGCAAGTTAAAGAGCACCTAACCCCCAAATTTGTTTTTTTCGCCGAAATAAATCTACTTATCATTCGGAGTATTTCGGCGAAAGAATTATTGGATTTGGTTGAATCCTCGATTTTTTATGGACAGCCAAAGTGTCATTCAATTTGTTGCACGGCCGAGTAAAAGGGAGTCTGGGTCCAACGAGGTTGGTGACGTCATCCTGGGAACGATTGAAAGAAAGCGTCTCAGTGAATCCCTGTTTTTGCAAGCGTCTGTTGGGGTCATCGAAGCACATATTGGAGGGTAAAAGCCTGGCAGTAGTCAAAATTGTGTTGGAATCATGTCCTCCTCGTCCTTGGAGTCAGCGTCAGGCTATGTGTAGGGTGAATACCAAATTAACTTCATTTCTGAAGTGGAACTAGTACAGAATCGGTGACGAGCTCGAAGGAGCCTCATGGTTATGAAAACCAGGAATGGACAGCAAGATTCGCGGAAGAAGGGAAGACGAAAAAGATTAACTTCGTTTATAAGTGTTATCTGCCGTACCTCGTGGTTCTGTGTACGCTGCTGGTGAGCAAAAGTTTTGCTTTAACATTTCAATCGTGAACGACCGAGTACCCGTGCATCGGCAATGGAAATCGTGCAGTGGTTTGAAAACAATAAATGTTATTTTGTATAAACGGCGCACATCCGACTTTAGATCGGTATTTTTAAACGAATATCAGCAATTAATTGTGGAAGCGCGTATTTATGGGAGAGTCTTTATTTATGGTGTCTATTCAAAGAAGGCAAAGATAGATTTGACAAGAGAACGGAAAGTAAGCTCAGCCGATGCGAATTACGTGACTTGAGGATTAGCTGAACTTCTAGTTATCCTCAGGCAGTACTGTGAACGAATTTAAGGCAAGGTAAAATATGATAAATATAGCTTACTGCAATTAAAATTTGAGGCTACGAATCCGTCTAAACTGTTGGTAGAATAATTTGCATATACCCGATGTAAACAAACTGACACAAATTTTGACGCGATTGGAAATATTCTACTACATGTAGCTCCATTTGAACATGAAGTTCGAGTGGCACCATCAGTAGTATAGTAGTTGGGGGCACGAGATCATTTTTCAAAAATGATCTCAAACCAACCCAACTACTATACTACTCAACATCTGATGGTACAATTTGGTGATCTCGTATTTTTGATCTCGTATTTTGGAATCTATAGTTTATTAAAAATGCGTGACATTCTCGGAAAAACAGGAAATGAGTCATCGCCTATAGCTATTTTTCTAAGTCACTGATATGCTGTGGGTACCAGATCATTTTTTACATTTAACGGTTTCAACATTTTGATCTCGTATTTTGGAATCTATCGTTTATTAAAAATGCGTGACTTTCTCGGAAAAATCACCAAGCGTGACATTCTCGGAAACACTGGAAGTCAAGTAATATGAAAATAATATCTCAAATAATAGTATAGAATGAGTTGCAATTCAGTAATTCACAATGAATTAAAGAATATGGGGGAGTTGATATGTCCTTTTTGTGATCAGCAATTGGCAAAAGTTGTTAGTAGTGTGGTAGTATCATGCTGTAGTAATCAAGAAATGTTTAACGATGATGATGAAAATGTATGTCTTAATTGTGGTTCAGTCCATGGTTATGATTATTGTAAAGAGTACATTGACTTTCATGAAAATATGTATAAAATAAGACGAAAATCTGTTTATCATCGGAAGTATCATGTTGAAAATGTGATAAACAGTATATGTTCAAAGAATGGATTTCAAATTTCTATGAAGGATACTTGTAAAATATTGAAAATTTTCAAAGAGATAGACACTGTCCTTCCTTTAGTGAATGAGAATCGTAAAAAAATGATAAGTACAAAATTTGTCCTTAAGCAAATATTTTTAATGCTTGGTCTTCCTTATGAGAAAATAATAATTACTAACTCGAAAAGAACACTCAAAATTTATAATAAGTATTGGGTTGAAATTATGCTGCTGATATTTGATAAAATTATTTCTATACTTCAGAAGTGAAATGTTTGTTGTATTCCATCAAAAATTTGTCTATTATTGGAATGTTATCTACAACGTAATCATCAATGTGCTTCATTGTGCTATGGATGATGGAAGGATCAAAATTACCACCTCTCATCATATCTTTTATAGTGTTCAGCAAATTTTGATAGCTTTGATAAGCATATGTACAATTTTGGATTTTGAGATCGAGGTTTTTATGCTTCATCCACCCTTGTATCAAAAGTGCCGCTGTGCTGATGGCTACCAAACTAATACCACCAGTTGATATGCTTGCGGCTAGGCCCCCAGTTGCAAAGATGATAGACAATGAGTTACCAAGTAATTTCCATTTTTTGAATCGTTTTACCGCCTGTTTGTAAGCCCAACACTTTCTGTGATATGTTGAATAATAACTTTTCAATTCATCAACTTGTTCATTTGACAATTCGTTTGAAATATGGTTCCAGTTGAATATGCTTTTTCGTTGTTCTGTCATATATATATATTTATATTATAATTCTCTTGGATACGCAATATATTAAACCGGAAATCTGACCACATAATGGAGATCTTTTCATCCATTTTGGTGTAAGGTTCTTTGGTATGACATATGTGTACCCTCGGTCTAATGAATAATGGTCATAAAACCGACCAAAAGCATCATGCAAAATGCTGTGCGAATGTAATATGTATGACGGACTGAATATTGTTTCCAATAACTGTGTAAGGCAGCCACTGCCAGGTCCGATTAGACCTATTTCGTTGTTATTTAGTTCGAGGACGTCATTCACTGATATGAATACCCCGAAATTTTTATGGTACAGATATTGATACACTAAAGCTGATTTTATTATGACGTCATTAACACTGTTGTGTTGTTGTTTGGTTTCTTCAAAAAAGTAGTTGACATATTTGATTACTTCTTTTATCATATATTATATCATTTTATTAATTTTATTTAAAGATCAAAATAATCTTCTATGAAACGAAACATATTTTTTAATTCTATATCAGTTAGTGATTTTTGCCAAACGGAAAAACCATAAAGATCCATTTCACTAAAATTAACTGCCGAACCATTATTATTGTCAATTTGACACCCAATAAACATTTTTTGTGGGTTTCCTGATAATGTTGCTGAAATTGTTTCTGTTTTAACTGGACTCATTAATGAAACACCTCTGAAAAGTTCAATATTTTGGCCATTGACTCGAATAGTCCAAACTTCAAGGTTTCCAGTGAGATTTGTTAAAGAAGAAATAGAAAGTCTTCCATTTAATGCAGAACCGAAATCAACATAACATACTCCACCATTCCATGGTAAATGGACACCAAATCGAACCGAACCCTGGCCCCACTGAAATTGAGATTGACCCTTTATTTGTTTTGTATTTACAACAAGTATTACAGTACAAGTATTTCCATTTTGTCCAGCAATTTTGGAAACATCAAATGAAATATTTTCCAAATAGTCATCAGTACCATCAAAACGTAAAAAGAATCTTTTTTTAACAGAATCTCTCAATAAGGAAGGTTTTTTTGAATCAGACGTTTGTGTGAAAGTCACATTATTAACAGGATCCAACCAACTAGAAACTCTATTATTTGCATCAGCTGTTACTACAGAAAGAGATGGAATCAAAGCAATTGAAATTCCATCAAGAACTGGTATACCAGGAAGAGAATTTGAAATAATAAAAGTTGCTCTATCTAACTTTAAATCTAGTTGTTTTTTTGTTACACAATCATCATCAGATGTTCCTTCATCAGCATTTATTATTTTATCACCTGCAAGATCTAAATTTGCAATCATTGACTGTGTAGCATCTCGAAGTAGAGTTTGACCAATACTGCTTTTGGATGCGAGATTGGTATCAATATAAGATTTATTCACAAGATCTGCTGGTTGGTTTCCTATCCCATGAGCTGTAATAATAAAACCTCCCATATCTAGATTCCCAGTCATGTTGACAGACCCATCTCTTTTGAGAAAATCAGGGATTTGGTTGTTGATTTGGTCAACGTACGACTTTGTAGCCGCATCATTGTTTGATTGTGGGTCTCCAACATTTGTTAATTTTTTGTTTTCAATGTCATGATGTCCATCTATTGTCAATTTAAATCCATTTCCATTTTCACCTTTATCACCTTTTGGACCAGTTTTTATTTTATATTGATTAAGTGTATGATTGAATAAACCCATATAATATTAATTTAGATTAATTCATGACTACTTCTAATGTGAATGTCATGTCAAATGCTTTATCATTTGGATGAGAATAATCAATTATAAAATAGCCTCTCGATAGTGATTTGTTGACGTTAACCGTTGTGATGTTTCTACTCATAGAAGAATGTCTGTATTCGAAAATAGTTGCTGGTAGTGGCAATAACCCAGCACCTTCATTCTTTTTCTTGAAGTATAACATTCCGGGTTTTGTTCCTTGTATAATATACATTTTCTTAATATAAAAGTTATTATTATGAATGACTAAATATTCAGCGCCATTAATTAATACAGGCTTTAAAGTATTCTTATTATGTCCTTGATTGGCTTTAACAAAGCAATTTAAATATTGTATTTGACCAATTATTCCATTCCCATTTAAATCTAGATCACCTCCTAATTTTGGCTGATAGAGAGCAAATCCTCCGAGATCGAGAGCTGTTTCCATAATTACACCTGTAATGCTTGAACGAAATAGATCCAAACTATTATTATGAATTCTATAGCCATTTAGATTTAAATCACCACCGAGTTTTGCCTCACTTATAAGAAAGCTATTCATATTAATATTATTTAGCATTGTTAATTCACCATTTTGACCGTCAAATAAGTTTGATGAATTATTAATCAAAGCATGTCCATTCAAATCTAAATCAGTTTGTAATTGTATTTTTTCATTCACGATTTTATAAGCTTCTGTGAAGTCGTAAACACTTGATGGAACGTCTGCAGCTTCAAAATCAATACCATATACAACACAAGGAACTTTGTACTTATTTGGATAAGTTGGGTTAGCATTAACATGAATCGTACAATATAAATATTCAGGTGGTGAACTTACTGAAGGTTTTTCAATCCATAATAAATATCTCGAATGATCTTCGTTTCTGTTATCAAATTTTCTCCCTACAGTTTTATGAATTTTAATTCCACCAGTTGCACTGAATGTTACACTACTAAGATTCATTCCTTCATAATCAGGAAATAGCCATTCAAGAATGAAAGTGTATTTTCCATCTTTTATTGTATACATATTAAATCCAATTCTAGCTCTAAAAATATGATCAGCTTCTTTATTCAAGTCTACATCAACGACCTTTTTTGAAATCATATGTGGTGAACGAGGTAAATTAATATATCCATTAACTTTCAAGCCATATTCAGTACTAACTTCATCGATATCATTCATCAAATATTTGAAAGCATTCTTTGGATGAGAAGCGGATGAAATATGACTTTTTTCTAATTGATCTAAATTTACGGCATCGGTTTTATTTGTTCCTTCTTTTAAGTTAATGATTTTATGCCCTCCAAGTTTTAAGTCTGCTGCCATCGCATTTGTTCCGTTCAATAATAAAGTGTTTGCTCTGATGGTATGTGCAGCTCGATTCAAAACTCTAAAATTCACCACATCACCCTCATTTGCCACATCCCCCACATTTGTCACTTTTCTCCCACTCATCGACAAATCGCCATACATCGAAGTCGAACCATCTCGTCGAAGAAAATACTCGTCGGCATATCTTTTTGTCGCCGCATCGTCTAGATTGACTGGTGGAGCAAGATCAATAATGGAGTTGTTGTTCATGTTCAGGTTTCTCTGTGCGATTGCATCAAGTTTGGTTTGCAACCCCTGGTCCACATAACTTTTGTTTACAGCGTCTTGCGGGTTTGTGGGGTTATCCTGCAGGTTGAGGATTTTGTTTAATTTCATGTCAATATTCCCACCAAATGCAACATTGCCATTTTCAATTTCGTAAGCTGGGTCATGAGTAAAGTAAGACAAATTGGTGTGAAAGCCAAAGGCTCCATAAACAATGATATGTGTTTTGGTGTTAGACGAAGGAGCTGTGCTGGAAAGTTCCACCTCTATTGCCGCTTGACCACCACTTGTTTTTTCAATTGTGAAAAGCTTCTTCATATAACCATCAACATGTGGAGTTTTAAGAAAAGGTTTTTGTAATGGTGGTCCAACCTCACGTAAGTTTATAGTCTTAATTGATAATTCAATTGTTGCACCTTGAGGGTTTGAGGGTGAGTAACACTCAACAACAAATGTGTATGGAGCGTCACTCATAGATGAAAGATCAAAACGAATTTTGGATGTGAAGTTGCCACTATTAACCCTCCAAGACAATGATGACTTATTCAATTTGTATGGTGATCTGTTGAAATCCTCTATTTGTAGGCTGTTAACATCTTGAACTGCTGTTGACTTTGATATGTCTTTCAACAAAAAAGCAAAAGGGTTCCTTTGAGATCCAGATGCCGAAAAAACAAGGTCATCAACATATTTTTTATTGACTGCATTGCTTCTGGGAGTATTATTGCCAACGTCTTTCAAATTTAGAAATGTGTACCCAGCCATGTCAATATCAGCCTCTGCCGGTTCACTTCCATCCTTTTTTATACAGCTATCAATTTGAGAGTCAACATAGCTTTTATTTGTAGCATCAAGAATGTCCACTGGATAACCCATTCTAGTGATAAGATTTTCACCCATCTTTAGGTTTCCAGTCATTTCAATACTTCCATCTTTTTTAATAAAGTCAGTTGTATCAATGCTTGAAATATCAATGCCAGCAATTTCTGTATCAACATACCCTTTTGTGGCTATATCACTATTATCTGTTGGTGTTGCTACATTAGTCAATTTTTTATTTTCTATATCATAGTTCCCATCTTCAGTCAATGTAAATCCATCACCCTTGTCACCTTTATCACCTTTTGGACCAATTTGACCTGTTGGACCAATAGCGCCAGTATCACCTTTGTCACCTTTTGGGCCAACCAGACCTATATCACCTTTTGGGCCAATTGGACCTCTATCACCTTTTGGACCAACTGGACCTCTTGGACCTATCTCACCAGTTCCTGTTCCAGTTTTATCTTGATTTGGTAAATCATTAAAAATTCCCATATAATATTAGATTAGATAACACCATAAAAGTTTCTCTTGACTGTTTTCATTGGTTTGTCAACGTAACAGAAAGAATAGGGTTTCTTGGTTGCTTCAATATACTTTTTCTTGTCAATTCCAAGTTCTTGGGATATAACATTTCTCTCTCTTGTCGATGGAAAATCATAAAGGCAGAAGTGACTGCAATTAAGTCTGACAGATTTTGGGCATCCATAGAAGGACTGTGTCAGATACATCACAGAACAATTTTTGTGTCTTCCCTGAATGAAATAACTGATTATCTGATCTTGTTTTTTGTCAGTAACGAAATCATCAAATACAACAAGTCGCTGCAAATCTGTGTCTTGAATTTGTTCAACAGGCATAATTTCATCTTGACTGCAAATCAAAACTGGGTAACCAACTTGTTTGCTTATTAAATCCATGACTTTCTGCAAATATTTGTATTTATCTTGATCCAAGTTTTTGGCATACAGATGTATCTGATCGAAATATACCAAAGGTTCCATAATTAAATGCATGAATAGGGTTGTCTTTCCAGATCCAGAATTTCCAGCCAATAACATTCTGAAGGTGTCATTTGGCATATATGGATACAACTGTCTGAAAGACTTGTTTGAATTCTGAAAAACATCATAATTTGGAATTTCCATATGTAAATAGTTTATATAATGTAATTGTATGGATATACAGCGTATGAGAAGGCTTCTTCAAAGTGGAATTGAAGCTGGAAATAAAACGAGAGAAGTTCGTCAGGCTATCAAAACTTTTGAAACCGAAAAACAAGACTTGTATGATGAAACTGCACAATTGTTGAAACCCTCTATTGATGTTCAGAAGAGTGTGAAAGAAATTGTTGACAAACAACAGGATGAAGTTATTGAACAGTTGAAACAAAATCAACTGGCTTTAACACAAGGACTTGATGATGTTTTGGAAACTAATCGCAGAGCAATTACTTTGGGTACGGAACTTCCTTTGGCAATTGAAGCACCAAAAAATGAGGAAAATAAAATCACCACATTAGCGATCGACAACAATTTCGATAGAGATGACAGAATTATTTTGAAAAATTATAAGTTTTTGAAACCAAATGATTTGACTCAAGTCAGCCCACAAAAACTTCTCGAAGAAAAGAAAAGATCTGCAATACCGCTAAGAGTATTGGAATAAAAAAAAGACATACAAAAATCCCTGAAGTTATCGAATCTTATAACCAAGAGTTACGAACTTTGAAGAAATATAGAGAAACGATTAATGATGTATTATCTTCTCTCAAATACAAAAAAGGTGAAGGCATGAGAAAGAGAAAAAGAAAACAATATGGAGCAGGACATGGGGTTGTTCTTGGTGATTTGCTTTCACGACTACAGTTGCTTGGTGGGTCTATTTTTGCTGGCAACAATAGCAAAGGTGTCAGAAATGAGTTCACAAACATATTGCACACCTTGAGCAGACTGGGTGTTGTTTCAAACGATGAGCTCAATAAATAATGATGAAATATCTAATGTAATTGTATATGACAGAAATCACATTACGATTCAACAGCAAAAACAGAGATAAAATTGGCGTCAGTAAGAGTCATGATTTCACAAAAAGATTTAACACACCAATTGAATTGTCAAATGATTTGAAATATGAAATGGCAGTAAAATCTGTGAACATGACATATAGTTGGTACAATGTCAGAGAATCTTTTGGGAATAATAAAATCAAATACAGCCATGACAAAGGTGCAAACTGGGAAACAATAACTTTTGTTGATGGAATGTACTCATATGATGAAATCAGCAGTTACATTCATGAGTACTTGAGAAAAAATGAGCATATACTGAATCCATCAGAAACTGATGAAACGAAATACAAGTATGGTATCAACGTCTTTTTTGTTTTGTCAACATACCGCATACTGATTGAACTTGATGAAAACTATCAGGTTGATTTTAGAAATGCTGATTTCAGAAAACTTATCGGCTTTGATTCAAAAATAGTCACTGCCACAGAATATGGAACAAACTTGCCAGATATAACAAGAGGAGTAGATGAAATTTATATCAATTGTGACAAAGTAATAGACAGCATTGTTGATGGAAATTCCACAAGCACCATTGATGTTATTCCAGTCACAAATCTTATAAGAAGTTTTCCTTTTGAGTACAAACATCGTTTTCTTTCATGGAATCCAGTCTCAACACATACAATAAGCTCAATTCGCTTTTATGTCACTGATGCTTCTGGGGCACCTGTTGATTTGAATGGCGTAGATTGGTACATTGATTTATTCTTGAGAGGGACTGAATTATAAAAACTAATAGTATATGAAGCGGTTTGAACAAAAAAAATTGACAAATATTTTAATAAAGATGATGTGTCTGACATGTCAAAACTTGTCAAAACAATTGAAAAAACAAAAATAACTGAAAATTCAGCCAAAAAGGGTGGCGACAAAATAATAGAACTTTTGAAAAAGATCGAGAGTGGAAGTGGAAATGAGACCAGTGGCTTGATCCCAATCAAAAGAAAGAGAGGAAGACCTCGAAAAATTGTGTAAAAACTAACTTTTATCTAACACAATAGTATATGTCAAACTATCGCGACTCAAAATATATTGAACGATATGAGGATGTTGTATTTGAGCTTGAGACAGCATTGAATACAGTTGTTGCAAATGGAGCTCACCAGAAGAAAACAGGTTACCGCTTTGTTGTTGACAACACTGGAGAGACCACACCATTTGATTGGTATAATGCCCGTCTTAGTGTGGATTTAATTGTAAAGAAACTTGCAGATGGAGCTGATATTGCTGCTGCTGATCAAAATGGCATCGTTAATGGAATTTATTCTCTGATTAACACCATAAATGTGAAGATTAATGGAATTGATGTTTATGAGTGCAGAGATGCAAACCATGCTACAAATATAAAATCTTTGCTTGAGTATTCACAAGGTTATGCCACTAGTCAGGGAACCAATGAGTTCTTCTATCTTGACACTAACAGAAGTGCTGAAAACAGAGTGGCTCAAGTACTTTACAATAAAGGATTCGCAGCTCGTAAAGCGCTGTTGAATGATGCAAATGGTAGAGTATATTCAGAATTGGCATTGAATAGATATGGTTATTTCAAAAGCTTTTGGGATGAAATTGCACCCAACTCGAGAGCAGAGGTGAATATAACACTTGAAAGTGATGCAAATTTGATTTGGCAGGCTTCTGACAATTGCCGTGTGGTACTCACCAGATTTCAGTTGATTGTTCCAAGAATTACATTCAACTCTGAGGGTAATAAACTTTACATGAGCAGATATCTTGACAACAGAAAATGGTCTTACATGAGAGAAATGGTTGAGAGGGGTAATTCAACAAGGCAACAGACTGGTAATTTCAGAATTTCAACAGGAATAAACAAACCAAGGCATGTATTTGTATTCATAATCAATGATGCCAATGATTCGCTTCAGACAGCAAACAAATTTCTCTATAACACCTTTTCAGTTGTAAATAACAGAACCTTGGATGATTGTTATCTTGAAGTTGGAAATGGAAATGATTATCCAGAGGTTCACTACAAACCCTCAACAGATCCTGCAAGAGTATTCAGAGACTTGTTGAATTATGTCAAGGTTGTCAATGACTTTAGTGATAGCACTTTATTGACCAGAAGCAACTTTGGAACATTATTCCCAATGGTTTATTTTGATCTGACGAAACAGAAACAGGATATCAAAGATGGAATGACCAAACTGACTTTCAAATACACTTTGAGTGGGGCAACTAACGCTGATTACAGTGTGTATAGACTTGTTCTATATGAGCAGGATATTGAGATGAGAAAGATTGATGGAAAACTCACTTTGAGATCTATGTAATTAAAATAATTAATTAAAATAATTAATTAAATAATTAAATGAATAAATTAAATGTTTACATTAAATACAATTTAGTATAAACATATATTATATGACTAGTTATCATCCTCATGGAGTAAAACTTTCAGATGGTCAGAAAGAAAACTAGCAAAAGCCATTGAATCAAATTCAGCTGTGACTTTGAGGCTAACGAATGGTGAATTAACTGGTGGTGATCAACTAATGTTGACAAAAAGACAAATCAACAAATTGATGAAATCAAAAAGAATGGGAAAAGGTTCAGATATTTCCATATCAAAAACTCAAATCAGAAAGGCTGTCATGCATGGAGGTTCTCTTTGGACAAGTCTTTTTTCACTTGGAACAAAACTATTGCCCTATGCCACTACAGCAGTATCAAAAGCAGCCCCAGCCTTGGCAACAGGTGCTCTTTCAGCTCTTCGAAGTCTTGGTGTTGATAGATTGTTTGGAAGGAAACAAAGGGGTGGATTCATGATTCCCAATAAAAACTTATCCCAACTATTGGATTACAGAAATCTGTTAAATGCAAGACAAATGGCTGATCTTGTTCAAAAAATGCAGTATGGTGGAGATCTTGTTATCAGACCAACAAAAGCTCAATCTGGAGGCTTTCTTGGAACACTTTTGGCAAGTATTGGAATTCCATTGGTCCTGAAGGCTTTGACTGGAAAGGGAACTCAGGTTGACAAAAAGCATTCAAGACAGACTAGGTCAACTCATGTTCCAGATGAATTGGTATCTTCAAAAAACACAAAAGGTGGACTTGTCATGCCATGGAGATCACCTCCAGTTGTTGGTTCGTGGGATGACATGATTGGTTATGGAATGAAAAAAAAAAAGACCCACAAAAAGGAAGACAGGAAGGGGGCTTCTGTTAGGCAAAGACAGTCCCTTCAATTCTATCCCAATTGTAGGAACAATTTTGTAAATAAACCCTTGTCAAACTTTGCTTTAATACATTGGGTTAAACAACTTGGAATAAAACATTTCAGAGGTGTTTTCAGTCGGGACAATTTGCCGAAACAAATGAAAAACAAAGAGTGTGGGATAGTCAATCTAGATACACAGATTGGACCTGGAACCCATTGGGTATGTTATCGCAATATTGATGGACCATATTGTGAATACTTTGACTCTTTTGGTTTGGCAATGCCTACAGAGGTACAAAAATACATGATCACAAGTGGTAAACAACTTGAATACTCTGGTGATGAGATACAAGAAAGGGATTCAGTATTATGTGGATATTGGTGTTTATACTATCTTCTTGAGAGAAAAAATGGAACATCTATTCTTAATACAATACACAATTCACAATTCAATCCAATGGATACAAGAGTCAACCATAGATTCATCATAAACTACTTTGAAAATATCTAACTCAATTATATATGAAATCATATTGTGTCAAACAAAAGAAAGTCACCGAATGTGCACCAGGAAGTGAAAGATATCAAAAGGCAAGAAATGGTCGAACAATGATGAAATGCACTTGCGCTGAATGTGGAATCACAAAGACCAGATTCGTCAAAGGAAACCAAAAAGGTGGTGCTTCAAGATCGACAATCAGAAGAATTCAAAATAAAGGACCCTCAGCAGTTGACAAAGCTGCATACTTTTTATCCAATTTTGTAACTCCAGCACCAAGTTTCGCTGGTTTGGCAAAGATACTTGCGGGTCAGGCTGTCAAGGGTGTGAAAGGCAACATTGATCTTTATCGAAACAATTAATATAATGCATACGAGTAAACTTGTCGAAGTCAATGTCAAATTGAGTGAAAGTCAAAAAAATAGAATATTCAAAGCAGCACCAAATAAAACCATCATGTTGAATTTCAAAAAAGATTGTCTTGAAGGCCCTGACAAACTTCTTGTTGGCAGAATAGCCAGTTTGATGATCAATGACAGAAAAAACAAAAGAGGCTTGATGATCAAAATATTTGAAGAAGAAGATGGGTTTTATCTAATATATCCATAATAATGAATAGAATAATTGAAATACTTAAAAATATTCTAGGATTGAGTGAACAAACAATCGAACCCATAAAGAAATTTATTTTCATAAGACTGGAAAATGGTGTTTTACTTCTTTGTGAAGTTGAGACAACAGTTCTTGAACAAGATGTTGAAATGTTTGATGAGAATTTTATCTAATGTAATAACATATGGATTGCACATGTGGTCTCGATAAGAAAAAGAAACCTTGCTCGATAAAAGAATGTGTGAAGAGGAAACAAGTCAGATACTGGGGAATAAAAAAGGCTGACTCACGTATTCTTGCAACTGCAGGATCGACAAAAGATCTTGATAGAAAAAGACAGAAATTGATTTCTGAAAGAATTATACAAAATGCCGCACTCAAAAAACTCAGAAATGAGATACAGTTCAGTAAGAACAAAATCAGAAATGAACAGATTATGAAAGAAGCAGCAGAGCATATCAAAAAAAGAAAAGATATAAATGCCTAACTTGCAAAAATTAACAAAGAATTGGAAAAGACTTAATGTAATAACATATGAAATCATATTGCGTCAAACAGAAGAAAGTAACTGAGTGTGTACCAGGAAGTAAAAGATATCAAAAGACAAAAAATGGCAGAACCATAATGAAATGCAAATGTGCTGAATGTGGTATCACAAAGACCAAATTTGTCAAGAAACAGGGAAACTGATTGGCCTGTTTGAAGGGGCGGGCATTTTAACAACTGGATTGGATCTTGCTGGAATGGCCATGAAGGATGTGATTCTTCCACAAGCATGGAAGGCTGGCAGATATTATGCAAGTGAAACTTTGAGAAACCCAAAAATTCAAAAACAATTGATTGACAAAGGACTCTCTCTTGTGAAACCAGCAATCAGTTCTGTTGGGGAAAAAGCATTATTTGATTTAAGCACTAAAATAAGCCCAAAGCGTGCTGACAAGAGACAAGCCCACAAAACGGATATAAAAGGCATTTATTATACATGTGGGGGTTCATTAATTGATAGTGCAATAAAATCAGGTGTATCAGGGTCTCCATGGCAAGTGGATTTGAAAAAAGGGAAAGAGATTATCACTGACCCAAATTTATTCAAATTTCCAAATCCAAGTGAGATAAAAGATGCAAAGGAAAGAGTGAAGGTGTACAAACAATTGTATGAAATCGCAAAAAATAGAGGGTACAAAAAATCTTACAATTCTTTCATTCTGGAATCAGGTTTTGGATCTAAACCAACATTTACAATTCCAATGAAATTTGGAGAAGGATGGGGAGATAAAGTTTTTGACACTAATATGTTGAAATATGGTGTTTTAATTCCAAAACCTTTTATGAATCCAAAATTTATGAGATCATTTGGAAAAGCTATTAAGGGAAAAGATAACAAAGGTTGGACTTCATATGGACAAATAATTGCTGATACTGCCAAGAATTATTATGGTGGTGCTGTCGATATTCATAAAGCTATTGGTAAGCTTCCTAAACCCAAATCAGGTTGGACTCTGCCTGGTCATAACTATACTGGGCCGTATAATCCTCTTGATAAGCAGCTTAAACATCATCCAACGACTGGTGAAATACTTGAGATATATCAGCAGCCAACAGGTAAGACAGATGCAATCGCCATGCAGCATGATGTTGATTATTCTGTTTGTAAAGACGACAGGAAATGTAAAAATAAAGCAGACCGAAAAATGGTCCAAGCTTTAGACAATGTACCGTATAATGAAAGACAATGGGGTCATTGGTTAGCTAGAAATGTCATTGATCCTAAGCAGAAACTAGGTCTCGGAGTTCCAAAAAACGGAAAAAGCCGTCGAGTGAAGAAAACTGGCAAGAAAAATTAGCAGATGAGTTACATACACCCATAAAACGCAATTTCACTCGGCGGCGTGTAATCACAAATCATATTGATGAAATATGGGCAAGTGATCCAGTTGAAATGCAACAGTTTAGTAAATGGAATAAAGGTTATCGATATCTTCTTATGGTTATTGATGTCTTCAGCAAATATGGTTGGATTGTCCCATTGAAGGATAAGAAAGGTGAAAGTGTTGCTGAAGCATTTAAATCAATATTCAAGGAAGGTAGAAAACCAGAGTATATATGGGTTGATAAGGGTAAAGAGTTCTATAACAAACATGTGAAAGACCTATTAGAGAAAAATGGGATACATATGTACTCAACTGAGAATGAAGAGAAGTCATCAGTAGTTGAAAGATGGAATAGGACAATTAAATCCAAAATGTGGAAACAGTTCACAGTTCAAGGTAATACAATGTATCTCGATATGCTCCCAAAACTAGTAAAACAGTACAACAACACAAAACATTCAAGCATAAAGATGACACCTACAGAAGCCAGTAAAAAAAGGAATGAAGGAACTGTTTACTTTAATCTATATGGTGATATGGAGCCATTATCAGCTAAACCAAAATTCAAGGTTGGTGATAAGGTCCGAATATCTCAGTATAAACGGAATGTGTTCGACAAGGGCTATACACCAAATTGGACTGAAGAAGTGTTTACAGTTGATAAGATCCAATATACTAATCCAATAACATACAAACTAAAAGATCTCAGAGGTGAAGATATTCAAGGGAGTTTTTATGAACCTGAATTATTAAAAGCTAAGCAGGATGTTTTCCGTATCGATAAAGTCATTCGCAGAGATTACAAGAAGAAACAAGCTTTAGTGAAGTGGAAGGGATATAGTGATGACTTTAACAGTTGGATACCAATGAAGGATTTAAATATTGTCTAACATATATTATATCAAACGATACAGTATATTACTGTTTATTTGCTATTATGTAGCCAAAAATATGATTGTTTCTGACTACTTAAAAAAATTTATAGAAAACATTTAAAAATATATAGCTATAATATATTGTAATGAAAAAAGAAAAAGAAAATATTGAAGGTCAAAAGCCAAAAAGAGGTCGTGGGAGGCCTAGAATTTATACTGAGGAAGAATTAAGAAAGAAAAAAACAGCTTGGATGTTGAACAGAGAATGGTACTGTGATGTATGTAATAATGGCAAAAATTATTCATTAGCCGGTAAATCGTGTCACTTGAGAACAAAAAAACACATCAAAAATCAAGGGTTTGGTGTTGATGGGATTAATACAAAAATACTCATGCTAATGATTGGAGAAAATGGAAATGATAATTCACACAATAAAATCATCATTAAAAAAATTAAAATATAATACAGTTCAAAGGATTCATAAAATGGATCACTTGAATTGATCATACTTAAACGCACACTTGAAAGTCATTTAAAAAAATATCTATAGATTATATATATAGATGAAATTAAAAATATCCAATGATATAAATATGGACAAGAATAGTCTAAAGAAACTCAACAAATCTCAACTAATTGAATTGCTATTAAAGCAAGAGAAGAAGAAGCCCAAAATCATTGTAGTAGATGATACCAAACCCGTGCCTGCCCCAAGAACCAAAATAATTCTCCCACCAATGGAGTTTAGAGACAAACCAGTACCTGCACCACGAAAAAGTGTAAAACAAATGGTACAAGATTATGAATACAACATTATTCTTCCACCAATGGAGTTCAGGGACAAACCTGTGGCTACTCCAAGGACCAAAAAACTTACACCAACACCAGCACCCAGAACTAAGATAGAGCAAGTTGATAAAGCTCTGAAGGGCTTCACAAAGTCTTATGAAGTAAGTATCAAAAATGACAAAGACCCACTAGCACAACTACAAAACACAAGAAAGGCCACTGCATATCATATCACAAGTATACTAAAATCCATGAAAGGTCTGAAATTCACTGAAACGCTCAAGGTAACATTTACAAAAATATCAGATGGAGCAATAGAGTATAAGACTGCATATTTCAACAGTATAGCTCAAAAAATTGTGAATAATCTGGAAGTTATTGAAACACTTGAAATGTCACAAAAGCAAATATTAAATAAAATAGCCAAATGGGTTTCTGAGGGGTCTGGTTGGACAATCGAATCTGTTGATAGTCATTACCTCAATGTGGTGAAATATGAACCAATGAGAGGTTCTTCATACTTAAAACTACCAGCAGAATTACTAAATAGTGCCAAAGGTTTAATTAACTTGAAAAATGAGGATAATGAATGTTTCCGATGGTGTCAAATCAGACACTTGAACCCACAAGAGAAATACCCACAGAGGATTAAAAAATCAGACAAACAATACATTGAAAAATTGGATTATACAGGGATTGAATTCCCAGTAACCACAAAGCAGTACAATAAAATAGAAAAGCAAAATGAGATCAACATTAATGTTTTCGGTTATGAGGACAAACAACCATATCCAATTTATGTCTCAAAAGAAAAATATGCAGACTGCTTGAATCTTTTATTGATAACTGAAAATGAAAACAAGCACTATGTGTTGATCAAAGATTTCAACAAGTTAATGTACAATCAAACAAAGCACAAAGAAAGAAAACACTTTTGCATGCATTGTCTTCAATGCTTCAGCTCTGAAAAGGTCTTGAATGATCTTAAGGACAACTGTATGCTAGTTAATGGCACACAAGCAATAAAAATGCCAAACAAAGATAACAACATACTAACATTCAACAATTTCCATAAACAACAACAAGTACCATTTGTGATCTATGCTGATTTTGAGGCTATAACTGAAAAAATACATGGTTGCCAACCTGATAATAGCAAATCATACACTGAAGCCTATCAGAAGCATACTGATTGTGGATATGGTTACAAAGTTGTTTGTTGTTATGATGATAAATACAGCAAACCTGCAACAATATACAGAGGTGAAAAGGCTGTGTACAAATTCATGGAGAAAATGATTGAAGAAGTCAAATATTGCAAGAAGGTTATGAAGAAAGAATTCAACAAACCATTAAAAATGACAAAAGATGATGATGAGGAATTCCAAAAAGCCAAAGAATGTCACATTTGTGATAAAAAATACACTGACAAAGATGTTCGAGTGCGAGATCACTATCATATTACTGGCCAGTATAGAGGATCAGCTCATCAAGAATGTAACCTGAAACTTAGAGTCAACCCAGAAGAAATAAAGATACCTGTTATATTTCACAATCTAAGAGGTTATGATAGTCATTTTATTATGCAAGAGATTGGAGCCATTGCCAAGAAACACACCTACACAAATAAGAAAGGTGAGAAGTGCCAAATGACAATCAATGCTATACCTAATAACATGGAGAAGTATATGGCTTTCATGCTTGGTAACAATTTAACCTTCATTGATAGCTTCCAATTCATGAGATCAAGTTTAGAAAAACTTGTCAGCAATCTTCCCAAAGAATCATTAAAATACACCTCACAAGAATTCAAAGGAAAGGATCTTGATCTGATGGCACAAAAAGGAGTTTATCCTTATGATTATATGAATAGTTTTGATAAATTTGACGACAAGCTGCCAACAAAAGAAGAATTTTACAGTGTATTGAGTGATGAACATATATCAGATGAAGATTATGCACATGCACAAAATGTGTGGAATACATTCTCTCTCAAAAATATGGGTGAGTATCATGATCTGTACCTTAAATCAGACATCCTTCTGTTAGCTGATGTATTCGAAAACTTCAGGAAAACATGCCTTGAATACTACAAACTGGACCCATGCCATTATTTCACATCTCCTGGTTTACCTTGGGATTCTATGCTGAAGATGACAGATATCAAATTGGAGTTGATGACTGACATTGATATGTTTCAGTTCATTGAAAAGGGTCTGCGTGGTGGAATCAGCTATATAGCCAATCGTTATGGTAAAGCAAACAATAAATACATGAAAGAATACGATGAGAAGGCGCCCTCGAAGTACATCATGTATTTCGATGCTAATAATTTGTATGGTTGGGCAATGAGTCAATACCTCCCAACTGGTGGATTCAGATGGATGACTGAGAATAAAATCAACAATCTCAACCTGTCTGTGTACAAAGAAGATAGCAGCAAAGGTTTGATTCTTGAAGTTGATCTGGAATACCCAAAAGAGTTGCATGACCTTCATAATGATTACCCACTTGGGCCAGAGAAGGTCAAAGTGACTGAGGACATGCTTTCAGATTACTGCAAAGACATTGCAAAGAAATACAATATTTCAACAGGCTTGGTGCATAAATTGATTCCAACATTGAGCAACAAAGAGAAGTATGTGCTCCATTATAGGAACCTCCAATTATACACTGATCTCGGTTTGAAAATAACCAAAATTCATCGAGTTTTAGAATTCAATCAAACCCATTGGCTCAGACAGTATATTGATTTCAATACACAGAAAAGGACTAATGCCAAAAATGCCTTTGAGAAAGACTTCTTCAAACTCATGGACAATTCAGTCTTCGGAAAAACGATGGAAAATATCAGAAAGCGAGTAGACGTCAGATTAGTCACCGATGAAAAGAAACTATTAAAAATGGCTGCTAAACCGACATATGTTAGCAGTAAAATATTCAATGAAAATCTAGTAGCTGTGCATAAGGTTAAAGAAACACTGACCTTAAACAGGCCGGCATATGTGGGTATGTGCATCTTGGATCTAAGCAAGACGTTAATGTATGATTTTCATTATAACTACATAAAAAAAAAATACAATAACAAAGCCAAATTACTATTCACAGACACAGACAGCTTGACCTATGAAATCGAAACTGAAGACGTCTATAGAAATTTCTGGAACGACAAAGATAAATTCGATAACAGCGACTACCCTGAAAGCTCACCGTATTTTAATAAGTCAAATAAAAAAGTAATTGGTAAATTCAAAGATGAAGCTGCAGGAGTTCCCGTTTGTGAATTCATCGGTCTACGATCAAAAATGTATAGCTATATGAAAGACAACCAAAAAGGTGGAAAAACAGCCAAAGGAATCAAAAAGAACGTCATCAAAAAGAACATTCAACATGAAAATTACAAAGAGGTTCTATTTAATAACAAGCAAATGTATCATACAATGAAAACAATCCGAAGCAATAACCATCAACTTGGAAGCTATGAGCTTAATAAAGTGTCATTATCTTGCTTCGATGACAAGCGGTATATTCATGACAATGGCGTGACAAGCTATGCATATGGACATTATAAAATCTAAAAAAATCAGTTGGCAGTTGCTGAAATGCGTAAACCTTTCCTTATCCATGTTAGAAAAGGGTGAATGTGTTTCTTACGCGTAAGAAATAAAGTAACAACAATTTATCATGGAAGAAATTGATTGGTTGAAAAAATCATACGACCGTCTCGTGATCTGAAACAATAGGATATACCATGACTCATTCCCTGTGTTTCCGAAAGTCACGCTTGGTGATTTTTCCGAGAAAGTCACGCATTTTTAATAAACTATAGATTCCAAAATACGAGATCAAAAATACGAGATCAAAATGTTGAAACCGTTAAATGTAAAAAATGATCTGGTACCCACAGCATATCAGTGACTTAGAAAAATAGCTATAGGCGATGACTCATTTCCTGTTTTTCCGAGAATGTCACGCATTTTTAATAAACTATAGATTCCAAAATACGAGATCAAAAATACGAGATCACCAAATTGTACCATCAGATGTTGAGTAGTGTAGTAGTTGGGTTGGTTTGAGATCATTTTTGAAAAATGATCTCGTGCCCCCAACTACTATACTACTACCATCGCCTAAATCAACTGAATTTGGTGAAGTTAATCAATTTGATTTGTAAACACTTCAAGTTTTCTTAGTAGTCTCAATGTTTTGATCAGTGACATGGGCTTCTGTCAGTGAATTAGCATGGCCTCTGAAATATATTTTGATTGTTGACGTTGGAAACTGGTTTTAATGGAGCGCTTGTGTCGAAGACTGTAGGACTCATGAAAGTCGAAAAATTTAAAGGAAGTTAGATTGATGAGGTTTTCCTAAAGGTACATATCGAGGAACAATTATTTTAGCTGCCATTACATTCTGGATCGACTACTTTGTGTCGCTGCGGTTAAATACTTTGTGTATCCGATAGGCAACACACCGAATATCACGATACATTGAAAACATGGTCCACGCACATGTTTGGGTTGCATCACTATACAATAAACGAGTTTAAAGAGATCTTTTCACTGAACGGACTCATTGGAATTTTCTGTTTCCACCGCATAAAAGTAGGCTTTTGTACATTATGCTAGCATTTTTTCGAGCATTTTAGTGAGGCAAAAGCATTGAGCATTATTCGAGCATTTTAGTGGCTTTTTTTCCCGAAAAATTAATTTTTTTCCGAGAAACTAAGAAAGAAATAATTTTTTTTAGAGAAAATGAGGACTAAAACTCAAAATTCATAGATGATTTCGAGAATTAAGTTTTCTTGGCTGTATTTATGAACTTGTATACGTTGTTGTTGTTGTTACTTGCAACACTTGTACGTTTTTGTAAGTGTGAACAGTTAACACCATGTTAAAAACTTTGAAATTAATTAAAAAACCGTTTATATAATGAGCATTATCCGAGCATTTTAGTGGCCTTATTTTGGGAAGACCGAGCATTTTAGTGGGAAAATTGGATCATTAAGGTGGAGCATTTTAGTGGGGAAACAAAAGAATAATGTACAAACGCCTACATAAAAGGGCATAAAATGCTTGTGAGATCAGCCGATGGGAATATGTTTATTTCAGGAACAGCCGGTCTGCTTGTGGCTCATTCGTTTGTAAAACATCAAATCTTCTCTTAGGAGAAAAATGTTACATGCGACAATACTATGAATATAAATTATCGGTTAAAATCATGTCTTATTTGCCTTCAGAGTTAGAATTATTGAGTTTCCCTCAAAGAACTTTGTAAGCGCAACAGAACTTCGGTTCCCGGGATGACGTCATACAAGCGCTGAACCCAATCTCCCCGTAACTCAGTCATGAAACAAAATGGCGGCGTCTTTGGTCGTAATTTCGAGACTTTACCGGGGCACAGAAAAGCGAAGATTCAACCGAATCAAATTTTTTTTCACGGTTGTGCTTCTAATTCAGAGACGAATCATTTAAAATGAAAAAATAATTTTGGGGTTAGGGGCACTTTAACAGATGCCAAAAACTCATTTCTCAATCTTAAATCCCTGGTATCAGAATACATATTCTCTTCTCTGTTCCCTCAATATTCTTTCCGTTGCAAGTTGGAGAATTTGTTTAAACACCTGAGATGATAATTTCCTTTGTTCTTCAAGTTGTAATATCATGTCATATTGAGAAAGTTGATCTTGGTCAATGATAGTGATTAAAGGGTTAAAGATTGCAAACTCTATAGTCACATGAACATTTATGACAAGTATTAGCTTGCAATGTGCAGAACATAAATTGCTAAATGAAAAATATACAAAATTTTATCTATTAAATTTTATACTTGTGAACACGCTACTAGTTTCCTGCTTCTCTCGCAGTTTCAACTTGCTCTCCTTTATCACGGAATTTTGGTTCTCATTTACCCGATATACAAGAAATATCGGTAACATATTGAAAATTATTGAGAAAACCTAGACAGACTAGAAGATCCCCTTCAAACGAATTTGCATGAAATACAAGAGGAATCTTAATAACTCCCATTTGATATTAATGGCTTCATTTCTTGTGACCATACAATTTGTTTTTCAACTTTGTTCTTGTAAAATCAATGGAAGGAAGGTAAATTGCCTTTGGAAATAGTAGGCAAGAAGAGACTCAATAAAAACGGTTAACTTCAATACATCTGTTACGATGTTTATTTTTGGAAAACGGTAGGTCGTAATTTTCTTTTATTTCCTCGTCTTGTCCATGTTTCGCGACTGTTATACTTTCCACGCCATGAAAATCAGCTTTGTATGGAATTACCTAAGCAGGCACATGCAAGGTACATTAAAAAGACCTTCAACAAACTTTCAGCAATAGTGGGCAATCGACTATAGAGGAATATGTGAATAAATTTGGATAATGTTCACATGATTTGCGTGATATTTTGGTGGAGAGTTGTTGTGATCCAATGAAATAATTTTTTCCAAGCATGACATTAAATTGAAAGATGCCATGCAGTAAAAGCCTTTCAATTTAGATTGTTGTTTGTATTTTTGCTTGTGTTATACAAATGTACACACATTCCGAAAACTTTCGGTTGTGATCACTCATTTCAATAAAATACCGGAAAATTTCAACGTAGCAAGCTAGCAATGGGCGATCTGCCGGTATTCTTTAAACGAAGTGTTCAGACTAGCTGCAGAAACCTTAGCCAAAGATATTTTACGATAAAAATATTTGAGTTTTTGAAGGCTTGTGATTCCAAAGTTCCAACTGTGCTCATTTCGCTCCGTAACCGGATATTTGTCTCCCTCCAAACACAACTAGATTTGACTTTGACTTTTGACTTGAGCTGATATTTTCGCAAACAATACTCGAGTTCTCGTTTGATTGGAATCATGTCTGAATTTTTGAAGTAATCCTTATTCTTTGACCGAAAGGAGCTGAAATTGTCAATCTAGTACAACAATGCTACAAATTATAATATGGAGTGAAAAGCTTAAATTTCTACCGCAAGTCAGTTAACTCCAAAAGTTTTCCTTTTCTTCAATTGATGTTTATCACTGTGCTTGTTGCTATAAAATTCGTATTTTGCATTCCAACAGTTACATGATAAAACAATTGCTAGTAAACAGTGATATTATATGCACAGAATGATAATTATGCTTTTCGTGATAATTAGAGAGTTATATTGTTCGTCTAAGAGTTCGATAGGCCGACAACTACACGAAAATTCTCCATTTTGTAAAATGTCCCTGTAAAGAGACAACTTCAAAGTGCTCCTTTTAACAACTTTCTTTCAATTTCATTTCTGTCTTTCAACGGCGTCAGTAACGGAGCTACTCCACTTAATTGACTTCAACTAAATATTGGAATAAAATAAAAACAAAATAACTTACTCTAAAGATGGAGATCGATCCTCTCGGTCGTCGAAAAAGATAGCGACAAAATAACCACCGCAAGTAACACCAACCGCACCGTCAGCAAATTTGTAAGATGATGATCGATTTTCTCCTTGGTCGAAAAAGATAGCAATAAAATAACCAACACGATGAACACGAACCGCACCGTCACAGAAAACAGCGAAAAGCCTTGAACAGCTGTTGTTTTTAGTGCCAACGAAAAAGTCCAAAAAAGAACTCATCTAAATTCATCTCACGAAATGTTCACTCGCTTATCGGAGAAAAAGGTTCAAACATTCTCTTCATTTTCAACAGGCACACTCTTATTGCTCGCAATAACAAAGTTTACAAACACAGCGATAAAGGTAAAAGGGAGCGTTATGTGTTTTTCATCTCCAGGAAACAACAGCTGTTATCTTGTTCTGCATTCTTGCGCGAGTCAATTGACGACATAGTGATTCACCCCTCTATGCTAAGACTTTTAAACATAGCAGAAAAGGTGGTCGTGATCTTCAGTTCAATTTTTTTGAGCCACGCGTCCGTTATCAACCATATAAAGCATCAAGAAACTTTTTTTTCTCGCTTCCCTTTTTCTTATCAGAAAAGACTGTGACTCGAATTTCCAGCGCATGCTTAACCACGCACCACTGCACAGAAAGTCCACCATAGTGGAAAGATGTTTTAGAAGTTAACGTTCTTTGCTTTTTCAATTTTTTTTCTGCAAAAGATGCTTCGATGAGTCACTTCTGGGGTTTTCTGACTATATATCGAATTCTAAACTGTTTAATCAGCGTTTTTTCTATTAATAATGAATCTCATCATCATCATCATCGACGCATTGTATTTAGAATAGTTTTGGATCAACTTTATGCATATCTATCTGATCACAACATTTAATTGAAGCCACTGATAGTTGAGCCTTTAACATCAACCCTGCAAATATTAAAGCTGTCCGTCGGTTTTTTAGATCTAAAAAATGCTTTCAACACTGTCGACCATTCCATCATTTTAATTATCTAAACTGTGTCTATATGGAATACAGGACAACACCCTTAAGTGGTTTGAATCATACCATCATATAACCGCACGCAAAAATGTTTCGTCCAGTGGCTGTCTTTCTGAAACCTGTACTCTTGACCGTGGTATCTCCCAAGAAACTATCTTAGGTGCGTTATTTCTTCTATACATCAACGACCTTCCAAACCGCTAAACTAAAACAGAGGCTAAAATGTATGCGGACGACACCCATTTGTCATACGCTAGTAGTAATATGGGCTCCATTCAGTCTACTCTCAATGCAAATGTAAAAAATGGTGGTCACTGCGAATAAACCCACTTTGAACATGACAGAAACCGCCGGAATCCATCTTAATTGGTTCAAGGCAAAAGCTAGGCAATATTCCGGTTCCATCGGCCTTAGAAATCAACAGTACTTACTACTCCAATAAATCGGTTCTCTACTACTGAACAAGAGGCCATGTTGGCCTTTACTCGGCCTTCTCGCAAAAGGCAATTAGAAATTGCAATTTGCGACTTCACTGATTCACCCGCGCATTTGTAATATTATGACAAAGTTAGAATGACAAGATCTGAATTTCTTTCCATATTTTATTTTCACTATTGCATCATGTTCGTCATGAGCAGATAATAGCACTGCCTTCTCTAATACAACGAATTCTTCAATTACAGTCAACACTGCTTGTGTTATGGTTGTCTAGAAAACGATGACCCAAAACACGATAGAAAACCGACTAAGTAAAAAACGATGACCCATAAAAACAATGAATGATTAGTGGCTTTTGTCTGCTTTTGATCCCAGGAGTATGTTACCTCAGATAAGTCCGCTAGCTTCCACTAAAGACCATTACAGAACGGAGGTTTTTTGGCAAAACGTTACTGGAATCTTGGTGAAATGCGAGAGGGAAAAATATTCAACAGGGTGAAGCTGTTTGCTGAAATACGTCACTTGAAACAGAGACATTGTATTAAGGAACAGCCTGTCTAGAGATTTAACAATCTCTTGTTAGCCTGCATGCTAAGAAATAATTTGAGATCGACGAATAAGTGCTGAGTGGTGTGTTTTTATTATTTTTCTTGACTCCCCAATTTTTTTTTCTTTTCGCCTCCAAGCCGCTGTCTATCGCCTTGAAGATTGTTAGAGTGATCTAACATCATAATATTTAATATAGTGGCTCAGTGTAAATAAAGTGTCGTACGTAGTTTACATGCAACTTAAAAGAGGGATAATGTTATGGATCATTTGTAATGTACTTCACAAAAGTTCATATCATGGTTAATTAAATCACAACAAGCAGGGTTTAACACCTGCACAAAACAAATGCGTTCCTTGGGTGAAAGGTGGAAAACAGTTTGGCAAATCCATCTTCCTTCTCTATGACCTTATCTCCGCGCCTGCGTATGGCCGTGTAAGGGCTAGTCACGACTTAAGATCAGGCTCCCATCCTCTTCAGTTGACGCTTACAAACACTATAATAATAATAATAATAATAATAATAATAATAATAATAATAATAATAATAACTTTATTTACCCACGGGACCCTTATCACTAAAGAGTGGTCTTCTAAAGAGCCGTGCGCATTAAACCTAGTACTTAAAAGATAAGACTTAAAAATTACAGACACTGTTAAAAAAAATCCTATGATAAGTGCTAAACTAGGTTTAGAAATTACTAATGTACAATAGCGGAATAAAAACTATTTAAAGTAGTGGCATTCTTAGCCTCCGCTGACAGACTGTTCCATGTTACTGCGCCCCTATAACGAAAACTCTTCTTGAGGGCCTCAGCGTTCGGCCGCGGAATACTGACAGGTTATGTTGCGCACCTCGAAGACTATGTCTGCGGATGGTATTAACGCTTGCGAATTTATCAGACAGGTATTCGGGTACAAGGTTATTTACAGTTTTGAACATTAAAGATTTCAGTTGTTTTGCACGTCTGTCAGCGAGGCTATTCCATTTAAGGGCATGAAGAATCTGGTCAGATCTGGCATCCCAACTAGACCTTGTTATTATGCGTGCAGCCCTGTTTTGTAGTTTCTCTATTTTTTGGCTGAGGCCATTACCGATGTAGCCCCAGACAGCGCTGTAATAATCGAGATGCGGAAGAATCAATGTCTTGTAAATTGTGACAAGGGTACTCTGAAGACATATCGGTCTTAGCTTCCTCAGGACAGCAAGTACCTAAGCAACTTTACCGACGACTTCGGAGATGTGAGCCTCCCACGAGAGTGTTTCACCCTGAACGCCTAGGCATCAATCCCCGCATGGAACGCATTGTTAGCTGACACTGTTAGTTCTTCATTAATTAATTTTTAATTAATTAAGAAATTTCTATAGCGCATTTTCCTAACGCTCAAATGCGCTTTACAACATCAAATAAATTATAATTTATACAGTAAAAACTACAAATATGGCAATATAAAAGCTAAAAATCGAAAAAGGCAAAAGTCTAAAAGTCATAAAAGTTGAAAAAATCTTAAAGTTTAAAAATAGGCTTCTCGAAAAAGATGGGTCTCAAGCTTAGCTTTAAAAATAGGAACAGATGCGCTGCTTTTAATCTCAAATGGAAGGGAATTCCAAAGGTAAGGCGCACACACCGAGAAAGCCCTCAAGCCAATCAATTTAAGCTTATGCGTTGGCTGCTCCAGCAAAAGTTGGTTAGCAGACCTGAGAGCTCGCGTAGGAACATAAGGACTGATAAGCTCATTCAGGTACGTTGGAGTCACATCATGGAGTGCCTTAAAGATGTACAATAAGATCTTAAAAACAAGACGCTGGCGGACGGGGAGCCAGTGTAACTCAATAAGTAATGGTGTGACATGGTCAAACTTTCGCTTGCAAGCGATAACTTTGGCCGCCGCGTTCATAACATATTGTAGTCTTTGAATAAGATAATCAGGTAGGCCATAGAGAAACGCATTACAGTAATCTAAACGAGACATTACTAATGCATGCACTAGTGTCTTGGTAGCGTCAATACTAAGGCATCGGCGTATGCGACTAATGTTCCTGATTTGAAAAAAGGCAGTCCTGCATAGTTCAATGACGTGTTCCTCGAAACTCATGGTGTCGTCGAAGACGGCACCAATGTTCCGTGCACTACACGTGGGCTCCACAGTAGTGTCACCCACAGTAATTGAATCTAATGGTGGCTAAGGGCGATGTTTAGCGTGGAGAACCAGGAGCTCAGTCTTATCATTGTTTAACCGGAGATTGTTCAAGAGCATCCATTTGTTCAGCTCACGCAAACAAACTTCAACCCTAGTGCGCGAAGACACAACGTCCTCCACACTAGTAGTCATCATGCTAAGGTACAGTTGAGTGTCGTCTGCGTACATGTGAAACCTGACACCATGGCGACGAAGGATAACTCCAAGAGGGGAGGTATAGACCAAGTATAGGATTGGGCCCAACACAGACCCCTGGGGAAGACCACAGGTCAGTTGACGATCAGAAGAAGGGGTATCTCTGATTTGGACGAACTGCGAGCGACTGGACAGGTAGGACTCAAACCAAGTGTAGGCAGAGCCCTGCACACCAACGCACTGGGAGAGACGCGATAGTAGGATGCCGTGATCCACTGTGTCGAACGCTGCTGACAGGTCCAACAGTACCAACATCACACACCTTCCATCGTCCAGTGCACATAGCACATCGTTGTGCACTCGCAACAGAGCTGACTCAGTGCTATGGCCGACTTTATAAGCAGACTGGAACATTTCGTCAAGTTTGCTTTCTCGCAGATGGGAAATGAGTTTACTCGCGGCTACCTTCTCACAGCACTTGGAGAGAAACATCAGGTTGGAGATAAGTCTGTGATTCTTGTATAGTTGGTAATCCAGTGATGGTTTCTTGAGAGAAGGCCTGACAATGGCTCGTTTCATGTCAGAAGTCAACGTGCAGTTCTGCAGAGAACAGTTCACAACCTTCGTAATAAACGGGAGAAGCAGCTCAAAACAGTTTTTGAGGACTGACGCGGGCGTCGGATCTAGAATGCAGGACTTCAAACTCGATCTGGGGACCAGATCAGACAGCTCATCACATGACACCGACTTGAAGTGATTAAACTCAGAGCCACTGTACAGCAGCTCACCTTGGGCATGGTCAATGGTATCTCTTTTTTCCTGCAACTCTTCGCGTATTGTGGTGATCTTTTCAATAAAATAATCAGCAAACACATTTGCTGCAAACGCATTTAGGGACTCATCATCCACAGAGTCAGGTAGCTTAGGTTCAGTTTTACGACGGAGAAGCTTGTCAAAAACCGAAAATAAGCGTTTGGGATCATATTGGTTCTCGTCAATAATCCTCGAGTAATAGGGAAATAAATTCATTTACCACACGACACTGGTCAACAAAACGCTCGCGATCAACCTTAAGTCCTGTTCTTCGCCAACGTCGCTCCAGCGCCCTTCTTTTTTGTTTCTCCTCACGGATGTTCTCGGTGTACCAAGGTGCTGAAGGGCGAATCGTGATAGTACGCGTTTTCAGGGGTGCATGTTTATCAAGCAGGCCTATAAGCGTAGTATTATACAGCGCTAAGAGAGACTCTAGATCGTGACCCGCATCATGAACTGCACTTATTAAAAGTGAGTCAGAAATGTCATCTCTCGACTCTTGGAGGTCAATTGACTTCAGTTTGCGATAACTGACTTCTTTACGCTCGAACGCTTTTTTAGGTAATGCCAGGGAACAGCTGACAAGGTAATGGTCAGAAATGACATGATCGAAAACATCAAAGTCCCGGGCTACACTCTCATCAGATCTAGTGATGACCAAATCTAGGGTGTTACCACTCCTGTGGGTGGGAGCCCAGACGTGTTACTTCAGATCAAAGGCTTCAAGTAAACGGAGAAACCGCTGTGCAGATCGATCGTTGACGTCATTTACGTGGCAATTGAAGTCACCAACCCTCAACAAAGGGCCAGGTACAGTCACTAGAGACTCCAGGAGACTAGGAAATTCTTCAAAGAATTTCGCAGTCGATGAAGTATCGCCCGCCATTGTCTGTGGTCCATAAACAACAATGATGCGCAGGCATGAAGAGGAATGTTTCAGTAAAATATCCGTAAATTCAAAGGATTTGAAATTGGTCACAATGAAGCGATGCTTCTCGAGACGAACGACGGTCTTATGCATGATACCGATTCCACCACCAACGCGAGAAACCGTAGAAACATTGTAGAAATCATAACCGGTCGGACACAAGTCACGTATAATGAATTCATCAGATTCTTTGGCGAGCCAAGTCTCAGTTACGGATAGGACATCACCATCACGGTCCACTGTAAGATCCTTCAGAGAGATTGTCTTGTTCCTCACCGATCGTGGATTAAAGAGAGAAAACCGCATGGATTTAGATGTTGTTAGTGCAAGTTTCATAGGCTCCCGAGCGATAACAATGTTGTTGTGGCCAGATAAGTTGATTTGCATAAACGCTCGATTCGCCTCACTGTCATGTCGGCCGTATTTGTAAAAAATTCACTATCTCGCAGTGCCGGGGTTATTGGCTTAATCTGGTATATTTTGGTAGTAGTCGTTCCTCCTCGTCTACCTCTGGTCCTCCTGGCAATGCTTGCGGATTTGAGAGTATTCCAAAACGGGACAAGAAGAGGTTTAAAACGCTGATGTTGACAATGGCGCGTAGTTTGAATTACCGGTTCCACAGCAGATTTCCACCAGCATCGCAGCGAAAGGAGAAACTTTCTCGAGTAGACCAGCATGGCAGGATTCAGTAGGGCACAAGGAAGTAACATACTTGAAGGGAAATCAATGGTATGGACTCACAAGGAATAAAATGTGAAAAACCGTAGAGAGCTAAAATATAAGCAGCCCGCAATGGCGCTAATTACATTGTCTTCATCGTACACAGAATTCATCAGAAGAGTGTCTACTAATTGAACATATTTATTTAACTTACATTGATGTTTTTCATTTGTTTTGATGCCATGTACACTGTAATTGAGCGACCACTGGCCGCTCCATTGCCGGATTAGTATTATTTGTAACGCTAGTGCAATTATCACGATTAAAGATAAAGATTAAAGGAAGACGGTGGAGACAGTCAATGATATGGATCATTTGTAATTTACAAACGTTTATATCAAGGTTAATTTAATCGCAACAAGCAGGGTTTAACACCTGTACAAAGCAAATGCATTCCTTAGACGAAAGGTGGCTAACAGTTTGACAAATCTATTTCCCTGGGGGTGGGGAGGTAGGGTTGGAAAACAGTGGAGACAGTCCATTTAAGCCTGAATACGTACTATTCAGACAGTTTGAATTGTCTGAATGGCTTGAGCTGAAAAGGTCAAGACATTTCTGTGCTTGACCTAAGTTAGACCAGAGGGAGGTGTTCTTGATTAATTTTCAAATTATTATATCGCAAATGTTATCTAAGGAAAAGCAAGTTCGAACCTCTTGATCATGATTCATTTGCGATAGTTGAGTCATACAATGTCCTTACAGTGGAGTCTTCGGCTGAAGCCATATTCTGAGGTTACAATACATTCCAGCTCTGCTGGAAATGATCATGATGACAACACTGACTGTACTTAAATACGCAATACAACTCGCTTCACTGCATACATTATATTTAAAAGAAGGCATCCTCTCGGGAAACAACAAACAATGAAGCAGTAAAAATGTTTGATACTATACTCAATCAGGTTTGTTCGGATCTCTGAAAACTTGGGGGAAGGGGGTACTCTGGACTTAAACTGACAGGGAGCAGAGGCACCCAACAAGCCAAACTGTAGAAAGGAATTTTTAAGTACCTCATGGTGTTTGAATTCTATTTAAAGTGATATTTTCGTTATCTAGAAGAATTTGATCATTGGGATTCCTTAGCGGAAAGTTTAACTGCCTGGAACTGTTAGAGAACAAAATCTTCCTTTTAGAAAATGCTATCGGAAATGAACTCTCGACGAACTTTCTAGGGAACTATTTTCTTTTCGAAAATGCTAGCTGACGTTTTTGACTGCCAAAAACAGCAAATATGATCTTTCCGAAAACTCTTGGGCTATGATTTTCCCACTGCAAATGTTTTAGGCCACGTTTCAATCACCATAACCCGTGTGCACTCTTTAATCGACGCCGAAAGTCTAAGGCGAACTACTCTCCACCGAGCATATATCTACCGAAACGTTTCGCTGGGTGCCCCTAAGGAAGGCGCAAATGGGGACCAAAAACTAACCCACCTACAAAAACGCCCCCGAGGCTTAATGACAACCGCCTCACAAAAAAGGTCCAAAACTAAATATTCCCACTGCTGGGGAATGATAAGGGGGAAAGACAATTCAAATTGAATGTATCCAACACCCTAATCCCCCAACAAAAAAATCTCTATATTAGTCAAATAAACTTACCAAAAACATTATAATAACAAATGAGAAAAGGGGGAATCGAAACCCAAAAAGTACTTCACACCTCCTTGCCGCCTCAAATCCAAAGTACCCCTTCCCTCCCCTGGGGTTACAATGGAGATTATTTATCATTTCATTAATAATTTAATTTTAGATTACATGTCTCTGCAATTGGTCATATTGAACTGCTGTAATTTTCTCCCTCTGCACTAGCAACTTGAGGCAATCACTGCAGTTTAATTTAACCGAATGCAACTTTTGCAGCACTGACATGATTCAAATAATATATAAAACACAAAGAAGAGCATGCGTGTTTCATTAGTTATCCATCATCACTTAGAGGTGGTTAAAAAGGCAAGGTGCCAGTAGCCAAGGTGGTTTATTGATATATCTAACGAAAAATTCTTTTGAGCGTTTAATATACATGTAGGTCCTCAAGCCATTTTGTTATTGCTTTATTAACAGTTCAACAAATTGGACATTACATAAGTTGGTTACAAGGCAATGTTACTAAATTAACAAATAATACCTTACCTTTTTTTGTTCTTAATTGTGTGTATTTAATTTTTTTTATCTTATGATAACGAACCATATTTTGTATGAAAAAAAGATTATTATTATTATTATTATTATTATTATTATTATTATTACATGTACCTACATGATATGGAAACATTCTAGGGCCGGGGTACTGAACGTTACAGGGCAATATTACTAATTAATCACTTTGACAAGTTGTACATGCGAGGCATCTTTATCTTACTCAAAGATCAAAAGCATCCTTCCATTTTCTACAAGAAACTTATTCCGAAAGCTCCTACGAAAATGTCTGGAGAAACGAATTGGGAGGATAGGTTTTTTTTTCTCTCATGGTAGTAACCACGATGGAAATGTTCGACCTAATCGACAACTAAAGCCGCAAATACCCGAACGTCGACAAATATTCCCATCTCTCAAAAGCTTTAGATGTGAAATCGCGAATAGACTTTCTTCTCATAGCCAAGAACCTATCCAAGCATGCTATGAAACCTGATATCCAACCCTCAATCGCTCCGGACCTTTGCACAGTTTATATTACATAATTTTGCCTATTCCAGAAACTAACCCTAGCAGACCAGGTTTTTGGAAATTTAATAACTCGCTACTTTACTGATAATGAATATCTGGAAATAGTGAAGGAGTTATACCTTTTTTGAGAAATAAATGCAAAAACGTTTAAGAAGTTCATATCCTTTGCTAAAGGTAAATTGACCATTAAGAAGATGTGCGAACTTGAAGTTAACAAATAATTGCAGAAATGCCATATCAATAGTGACAATCTAGAGAACATAGATAAAGAACTTAAACATTACGAGGATCTAAAAAGATAATTAAACGAGATCTATGAACGTAAAGGTCGCGCGGCAATGTACAGATCCAAGTGCCGATTGGTAGAAAAAGGTGAGCGTTTTACCAAGTACTTTTTTAATTTGGAGAAAAGAAACTACAACAGAAAAGTGATATTGGAACTCGAAATTGAAACCGGAGAACACATAAAGGCGAATGAAGCACATATTGTGCTAGAGGTAGAATCTTACCATAATAATCTTTACTCCTCTGAAACTACTGCAACATTAAATGAATATCCGGAGTTCACTAATGACCTGGAAATTTCTCAAATAACAGCAGATATGCGCGATAAGGATAAATCGCCGCGCGAAGATGGCTTTACAGCCGAATTTTATATGGAATTCTTTTTCCGTATTCTTAGAGAAGATTTAGTTAGAAGCCTCAACCATGCTGATGAAAACGGTGAACTATCAATCTCACAGCGCAGGGGCGTGATATCATTGTTACCTAAGGACGAATCCTCACTACTAGATGTCAAGAATTGGCGCCCTATCACTCTCTTAAATGTAGATTATCAGAGATAAAATAGCAGCAAAAGTAATAGCCACTAGAAAGGAATCCACACTTCCCTTTTTGATCCATACAGACCAGACTAGGTTCATTAAATTACATCAAATATTCACCAGATCTCGACCACGCTAATTAGGATCGATATCCAAGCCTCTTTTATGGAAGTGCAAGTGCCTCAGCAGTTTTGTAACTCTCACCCCCTACTTATTTTGTAATTAGTCAACATGGTGCTGGGCAGCAAATGTATCAGTAATAAAACTCAATTTAGTCTCACTCAGTGGTGATGAGGGGCATATCTGTAGCCCAGTAGTTTCTATTTATTTATAAGTCAACTACAAGGTTTATTTATTTACTTTAATTTATACCAAAGTTTCGTGGCCATACGAAGTAGCATAAGCTGTTCACAAACCACACGATACTCTACGTAGCCTTAAATATGGTAATAGTCTTACATCACTCAGTTAGCGTCCGAACGTGTAGGTAGAGCGGGCTTCCAATTACTACAAGATATTGCGAAGCAAAGACTTGGATAGAAGAGCTGTGGCATCATCTCTTCAATTCTTCTCATAAGCTGGCTACACTAACACCGCGCGAGGTTGTGGGATACGGCATTAATATTTTCTCCCCTGTTCCCTGAAATCGTCATCAAATCACCTGGGTCCTGTCCCTGGGTGTAGGTATTGCGTCAGTCTCGTATAGCTAAGTTTGCAGGTTTCCTGAACTTTCTAATTCTTTTAAGAGAACATCAGGTGGTGTGGACGCTACGATCGCAAAGCATTATTTTGTGACGTAATCATGATGGCGACGAAATAGACTGCAATGCCGCGATGTTTGGAGGTAAGCGAAGCAATTTTTCTTAGTTGGTTGAGCAGCTTTCTCTGTTAAATGTTTAGGTTTTAAAATTTAAAGTCTTTTACTTGCATTTTCTGTGAACTTTGTTATCAAACGGCCAATATTTATGACAGAATTAAACGACGAAAATCATCGCTATATGGCTACCGATTTCCATTGTCCAAACCCTCCACCAAAAGAGAGAGCTTTCTCATAATCAACGCGTCCAAAGTTCTTAAAAATTTGACAAAATATAAAAGAAAGGTATAGGAATGTAAAACTTTGAGGGCGCCCCTGGGCGCCACTCGCTTTTTGCCCGAATTTTGAACTTGAAGTTGGCCATTTTTGAAGACTTGTCACCTTTTCAGTCCACGAGGTATTACTTGAAACAATTCGAAGCCAAGTGTGAAGTGAGATCTAAAATTACCGCTATTACAATTCTTGTCCCTTTCATATATCGAACACCATGTTTATTTCACCCTAGGAGATAATCTAGAACCACTTTGAGCTTTTTTTGACGGACAGCACATGGGTATTAAGATAGAAATTTTAATACATGAAGCTCTGGGCATGTATATTTATCCGGGATTCATTTATTGTCAGCGAGATTTTGCTACATTCCTCTGTCGACATGTTTTGTTGCTAAATAAAGAATTGCATATTCTTTTTTATGTTGTGGGGTTAAATTATGCAGTTCGTACAAATGTAGTTGTATTTTTTTTTTCAAATCAGTTGTCATGAATAACAAAAGGGAACATGTACCTGGTTCTGGCGATACCCCTGGAAAACCAGGAAAGAAAATGGCCAAAAATCCCCAAGGTCCAAGTGCTGGTGATTAGCCTAAACAGCACATAAGGAAAACACTCTTTGGGAAAGGCAACCCAACTGTAATTACTGAAGAACAAGAAAAGCCAAAAGTGTGGTGTTCTAAGGAGATACAGGCTCTCATACAGTACACTGGTTTATACTGGGATGGTGCTGCATCAAATGGGTGGCCAAATACCAAAGATGAACAGTTTTGGGAATGCTGTGCAAATGCTATTGCAGAAGCAACTGATTTGCCTAAACGTTCAGGTAAGAGAGTACAGCATGTGCCCTTTACTTTTAAATTATTACTTATATGGAAGAATGTAAAAGATGGTAGCCTACAGTTGAACCTTGCAAAAGCGACCATCACCCTCTACTCCTTGAATGAAAAAGGAAAACCGTATTAACTGTATATGAAATTACCAGATGATTTCAAACACCTAACCCCATAGACACTTTGCCCAAATGGTGTTGGCATTGGAATAACAAAATTTATACCTCCTAATCCTCGCATTTATGTTAACAACCCTTTCCTCATGTACATGACACTACATGTAATGATGCACAGTGTTATTATCCAAATTTTGGTGCCATTTATGCTAAGAGTCTGTAGTGTTGTTTCCAATGGGTGCAGTGTGCATATATAAAAGTGCTTTCTTTTTTGTCATGATATGACTAGGATCTTCATGCCGTACACGAGTGATCAAACACCTGAAGAAAGCCTATCCCTCACTATAGGATGCCTATGGGGTGGACTACTTTGAGATGCCTCCTGTAACCAGCACTCCACAGACACCAAAGAACTCGAAACGGCAGGACCAGCCTCTCTCACCAATCTTTGGTCATTCTCCATCTATGAAATCACACCTTGAAGGAAATGTTTGTATTGGAGACATTGTATTAAAATTAGTACTGTTGTTCAAGACTGCAATGACAAAGTGAATGCAGTTGCAACTAACCACGTACCTGCTCAAGGTGTTTATTGAGAACACATATGGATTGAGTTTTCTACATTTTATTCATGATGACATTATTGAGACAGTTATATCTGGTGTCTACACCCTTTATTGTAATAATAATAAGAATTTGTTGTACATTTTTTCAAAGATCCTCTCCAAAGATAAGCTTAAACTTGACCGAATGCCCTTTGGATTAATTGATTACAACTTAAGGTTCTTCCATGCAGAGTCAGCTGTGAAACTGGAAGATATGAACTGGTAGATATGAACTGTGACTCTCAAGTTGAAAATAAAAATTTTATTGGAGAAGCAATTTTTAATGTAAATAACTACAGTAGCAGAATAACATTCTTCTGCACTTTCTGATTTAAACACTGTTCTTTTAGTTTACAATGAAATTCAGAGTGGTTAGTATTAGTGTGATTCTACTGCTCACATGTAATAAAGAACTGTATGTAGTAAAGAACACAGGTAATATAGAACATTGTTGATAATGTACAAGTCAGTAACAGCCATTTCTGTGGTGTTGGAAAGAAATGGAGGTCATATAGAATGGCTGTCCATTTTTTTACATTAAAGGGGCATTGTCACGCTACTTGGCAAGTTGATAAAAAGCCAGAAGATGTCTCCACTTCAACTGATGAAATTCTGATGAAATTCATTTGATATCTTTGTTGTTGCTTTACAGAAGCATTTTGTTTATGATTAAAGCCTCAAAATAATGATTTTAGCACAGAATTGACCTAAAACAGCAAAATTCTCGTGACACTGGTCCTTGAAGACAACTTAAATATAGTAATCTCTCTAGAGTATAATTGTCACAATGATATTCACTGAACTTTCTTGGCAGCTCTGATCACTTCAGGCTCCCATTCTCCTTTCCTGGTTAGGTTAATAGTGATATAGAAACCTACTTTCAGATAAGTAGTCCTAAATTTTATATGCTTTACAGTGACTTCAAAATCCAAGCCATCAGACCACACTGCATGTAGATATTTGGTTAGCTCAACAACAATATAACCAACTTTACACCAATCATTATATTTAATTGACACAGCAATTGCTTTGTTGTCATGAGCATTTTCAGGCTCTGGAAGCAGCTTGTCATAAACAATTTTTTTGCAACATACAAATGATCATAGGCAGCTTCTAAATGATCCTGTGCTTCTTTGGAGTACGCCACACCCATAACTTTGAAAGCCAGAGTATGTGTTACATTAGAGTGTTGATATACTGGAATTAAATTCAACTGTTCTGGGCCATTGAGTTCAGCACTAGTGGTATCTTTAATTTCTTGGTAATTCCACATTACAAAAAAATTTTTACTTCGTATTGTTACAGTGCAATGTGAAGTACAGTGCACATTCACTGGACACTTTAACCTTGAACTGTCCTTTGACAAAAGGATCTTCTGGCGTTTGCCATTAATGATGACCCAAGCATGCTTGAATTCAACTTCCACAACTGGAAAACGAGGAATCTTCCACTTTAACAATCCATCCTCTAGTTTTTCAACATACACATCCATAGGATCAGGAATGTCCCCTTCTTCAGAAAATGTCAAAAAAACATATTTCATGAAATGAATGATTAACAAATTATATTGCTTCACTTAAACTAGGAATGCTCAGTGTATAAATATGCACTGAGCTACAGTGTAATATATGATGAATTTTCTTGTATGAGGAAATGCAAACCACCAATGGAAAGGCACTCAAGGCATTTGTAATAAGCAGAAGTCAACCCATACAAGACAACTGGAGAAATCTTATATGCAAATTCACTGGACAAAAAGTACATATTAAAAAAAAACATGACTATACCTTCTTGAGAATCCAGTTGTGGTTCAGGCACACTTCTTGAAACATCAGATAGCAGGTCTCTTGGAGCTAAAGTGACCTGCAACACATGTGAAAGGGCAACATGAATTCATTATTTAGAAAGACCTTGATACGCATTTCATAGGCAAACCTCAACAAGAAGTGCATGTGCTACCAAAAAATGTCAAGTTATCAAAAATAAGTACTCTAAAATGTAACCTTAAAAACTTCAATACAACTGTATGTTCTCACCTGATGAGTTGGAAATGTGTTGTTCTTTTCCATGCTGACCATGTCAATATTTCCAACCACAAAATCTGCCACACAGTCAGTTTGAGAAAATCTAATTGTGTTAAGATCAGAGCACTTTATCTGCCTTAAAATATTTTCACAAACAACAATCATTATATTTCAGATTTTTGGCCACATATATCTTTCCATGCACTGCACTCCAGCATTTGAGTAAGTTATAATGCCATGATTACAGCAAATAAGTCAAGAATAATACACACTGAACACAGGTGATTTTTTTAAAAATTCCCAAACATATCACCAATATAACCAAGGTTATTGCTTCTGTAAAGTTTGTAAAAGATATACAAAAAACCAATTGTCAGAAAGACCCCACCTGACTGATGGGAGGATTTCAAGGCACTTCCCATTCCCAGTCAAAATAGTATATTTGAATGCACTAGTGACAAGTAACCACCCCTCCTAAGGTGTCCCTATTTTCCAAAGTTGGTGATCAATTATTAAATAAAGGATACTCTCCACAAGCAATAGAAAATTGTGCCTCATCCTCTCCTGGTTCCCATGCTGTCAATGGCCTTACACATTTGCTATCAAGATCATAAATGGTCTGGTGCTTGAATACTGCACAAGCCTATTTGAATCCCTTGCAGTAGTCTGAAGGGGCATTCCAGTGATTACCTATCTCATTTAGGAAGTCTTTCCTTGTCACCACCTGACTTGCTCTGTGAATTCCAATTCCTTTGATGTTAGGAAGAAAATCACAGCCTGCAACTATACACATGTACTGGAATTGGCTGCTGTCAAGGTTGAGGGCATGCAAAATGTAGGCCAAATCTGCAAGGTCTGCCTCTCCAGAGAGTTTGAGCTTAAACAACACCTGGATGAATGAATGAATGAATGAATGCATGAATTCTGTAACGAACGAAAATATTATTATTATTGATATTATTATTATTATTATTATTATTATTATTATTATTATTATTATCAGTTATTATCATCATCGTGAACATTGTCATCATCATAATCATTATAATTATCATAACCATTGTCATTATAAAAATCCAAATGTAATGGCACAACAGTATTATGTACTTTCTCTGTACTTAGCTTAATGCTACAATTTTTGCTAGCTAACTGGTACCTTTTCGTAGCCATAAGCTAATAAGTCAGAATCCTCAGCCACGTCCACATGCCCACTTGTCGACAAATATGCCAGTTCAGCATCTGCCTCAAAAGGAGCCACAATATAATGGATGTCCTTCTCGATACAAATCTGTAACGAACGAAAATATGCAGCTTATATCCGGCTCCGCTTAATTGTTTCTTTGTTCCAATTTTTTTGTCACCTCTATCAATCCAGCGATGTGTTCGTAAACAACACTGACGGCTTCACTTTTCTTGCACCAGGAATCCTGTATTTTACCCATGTTTTCAAGGGCTTCACTCTCCTGTAACCGTTTATCTCGAAGCCTTAAAAACAATTTTTTTTTTCGTCAAGGGATCATCATGCGAATGAATGGATAAAAAGTTTCTACATAGCACATTAATTTCACACATTCGTCGTGTCATTTCACCGCACTCTAAGCCAGGAATTACAGACAAATAAAAGAAGCAAACCTCCATAGCGTAAAATTTCTTTAAACTGACCTTCGCCTTTCGTCTCGTTCAACCGATTTAGCCGGCAAAGGTAACCCATCAAACACCAGAAATGGAACCACTCCATTACGAAGGAGGACTTCAACATATTCTCTGCAAATTTCTAAATAACTGAGAAATATTCATCGGTGTTAGCGTCACTGTAAGCTCACTTGGATAATGCAAGTGTACGACCGAAAGTGCAAAGTACCAAGGACTTGAATTCATATATAAGCTTAAAACATTCGTTCCTCACCTCTCGAAGCTTCCCGTTCTGCGCATACTGACCGACAGCGCTTTGTGAAGCCAACATGATGCATCCACGGCTATTATTTTGCCTTCAAAATCCTTGATGTTCACGCTTTTCAGCTGATTTTTAAGAAACGGTAATAAACAGTTTATGCCCATTGAAGAGTAAACTTGGTTACGGGTGATTCGACTTCAGCCAAAACGGAATGCGTAATTTTGCATACAAAACAGTCTTTGAAGAGATGTTAACTCCACGGAGTCTTGTGCGAAATGAGCTTAGTTTGCATATTGACCTATAATGCATTGCGATCGTAGCGTCCACACCACCTGAGAGAACATAAGACTTCATTCTAATGTTTATCTTTGGGCGTGTACGGGATCCTTAATTATTCTAATAATGAACAGTTAAGGACGGTGCCTTCGAATGTACTACGCATAGTTACGTTCTGCGCATCTCGGGACTGCGCCATAAATTAGGAATTCTTAATGCTTTCGCTTCCTAAAGTAAAAGTATTTTTTGCAGAGTTTAAAACTATGCCACAAAGCAGAGCCTACTAAATGTATTCAAAAACAAAACTAGGGGTAGCCATACATTTGTTTTTAAATTAAACCCCAATAATGTTACGCGTTTGAAAGCTTTTTACAAGGTTTTGTGAAATTCATTAATAATTCATAAGGTTTATGACCAATCAGTTGTAAACCCCAATGCAAATCAACTGTCTGAAAGCACGGGGAGGGTTTGAAAAGGCAGGAGGGAAAGGTAAGGGTTGATGAATCAAGGATTAGTTGAATTATCAATAGGATCAACTTTTATAAAGATCTCTAACTCGCCTAGTTAGTATGCTTAACTTTAATAAAGACGAGTCATGTAAATTTGTAAAAAAAATTATTAACTGGGGGTGGGAGTCAATCATAAGTTTGATATAATAAAGAATAATAAGCTGCATTTAGAATTTCACCTTTCTATTGTCTATATAGTTGTACGGTCTGGGGCAACTGTTTGAAGGAACAGTTGAACAGATTGTTACGACTACAGAAACGCTGCGTCAGAAAGATACTAGATGCTAATTTTCAGGACAACTCAGTAATGCTATTCACTAAACTAGGCTGGCTTCCAATCGACAATAGCATTCGTGCAAGAAAATTATCCCTTCTTCACTAGATTTGTAATGGCCATGGTCCGGGATTTCTTTCCTCTTATGTTAACTAATGTCGAGAATAGGTATGATTACAATACGAGAACCTCAAGAAGAAATAATCTTATTAAGCCTAAGTGCAAGAATACAGGGTTTACGCGTGAATAGAGGGTGTACCACGTTATACAGATGAAATAGTTCATTACCTATACATGAAGGTTGTACCTATTTCGCGTAAGCGTGACATGAAAAAACAACCGGCAAATCAGGACTGGGCCACCGGGCCACGGGCCACCGGGCCACCGGCCTCCTGGCCGCCGGGCCGTCGCGGGCCGAAGGTCCGCGGGCCTGCTTTTAAATTTGCGTTGTCAAGACCTATTATTGTGCGGTTCTTGCGACTCACCGATAAAGGAGAAGAAATGAAAATAGCACGTCAACGTTTAGAGGAAAATGATTTCTTTATGTACGATGACATTCCAAAGGAACTCTATGACCCTCGTAAGCAGCAACAAAAGAAGTTCAAGCAAGCGTTAGACAAAGGTTACAGAGTGCACTTCAGTAAGGCTCAACCAGACAAACTCTTTGTTAACGGAAAATTTTTGCCTCTTGAAAGAGAGTTAGAATGATCGTATGCATTTGATCGGTAGAAGAGCGATTTCCAAACAACATTTCTATTTTTTTTTTTTTGGTTTAAAATACTGATTGACATGTCAATCAAGTTCTTCTGCTTTTCTCTCTTTATTTTTCTTGTAATCCATTCTAAGATTTAGTTTTCTAAAGTATTTTGTAAATCTTAGCGGTAAATCTTTTCTTCATGCTGTGATTTGTGGAGCACCACTTGGAGAACAGGAAGATGCCCATACAACGAGTTTTGGGGCGGTTGCTAAGTAAGGTATTTGTTTTATGTTCTTTTCGTTTTTCGGATGTTTATGAATATTTCTTTCACACCTTCAAAACTGTCTTTGTGTTTGTCTTTGCTTTGTGTATTTGTAATTTTCCCACATTTTTGAAATTTTCAATAACTTTTGTTCTTCTTGGTTTTCACTTATTTATTGCGTGGAAGCTTGTCTTTTCTAGCATGGCTAATTACAATTTTAATCTATTATCTCTAAATGCTCGAGGGATTCGTGACGCTTTCAAAACAAAATCAGCTAAACAGCAAAAAGCCGGCATCATATTTTTACAAGAAACCTATAGCACTCCCGATATCGAAGATAAATGGAAGTTTCAGTGACAAGGCAAAATGCTGTTCGCGCAAGGCACAAATCACAGCAGAGGCGTGCTCATTCTATTCAAAGAGCTACTACGATCAGGAAACCACTTGTCTTTTTTCTTGAAATTCCGAAAGTGTGTTTGCTTAACATCCGACTCGTGAAATTTCAAGCTTTAATTTCAAGCAGAAGACTGTTTACTTTGAGTGCTACTTTTTTATTTAACGGTCCGCCATTACTCACGTTCGTAATTGACCGATTAGTCCTCGGAGAGCTGGATCCAAGATAAAATGATATCATATTCTCACTGGTTTAAAATTGCAGTGTGTGAATGCAGCTTATTAAGTATGCAAAACACGAGTTTGAGAGTCTGAAAGCTCAAAATTCCCGTGCTGCATACTAAATCAGCCGGGTTTACACACACTGCATTCTTACTCTTGTGAGCTTTTTACGTTATTTTGTCCTCGATCCAGTTCTCTCAAGATTTTGAAGTTAGTAATAGCGGATCACTAAATAGAAATATTTCAGTCAACATTAAAAACTGATTTCTCCAAATTTAAGCTTTAAATTTCGCGATTCGGTTGTTAAGCAAACACACTTTCGAAATTTGAAGAAAAAAACAAGTGATTTTCTGATCGTAGAAGCACTTTAATAGCGACCTTCAGTTCGAAATCAAAAATTTGCTTAGCAACAACAGTGGCAGGTACATTTTACTTGAGGCAACGGTTCAAGACTCTCCTTTCCTTTTAGTGAATCTATATGCACCCACGAATGGCCGTGAACGATGTAGCTTCTTCGAAAACATTACTGACATTTAAATTAGAAGAGTTTAACGAAGACCCGGATTGCCCAATTATTATCTGTGGCGATTTCAACTCCCACCTTGGTCCTACGCTGGATAACCTTGGGGGAAGGATAGAGACGAAAACTTCTGTGAGAAAGATTGAGGAATTAATGATAACTTGCAATTGTGATCTTGTTGATATTTAGCGAATACAAAACCCCGATAAAAAGAACTTTACTTGGACTCAGAAAAGACCGTTTATAAGACGCCGACTAGACTTTTGGCTTATAAGTAGGGAAACTCATGCAGGACGACGTATTTAAAACGGAGATTGTTCCCGCTATAAAGTCGAGTCATTCTGCCATCACCTTGTCGCTTAACAGCCTTGACAAACAAGTTCATGGTCCGTCCTTCTGGAAGTTTAACTCAAGTTTGCTAGAAGATACTTCTTATGTTGAGCTTATAACCTCAAAGTATCTCGAATGGCTTGATGAATTCAAGGAAGTAAGTGACAAACGCGTTCTGTGGGACTTAATTAAATACAGAATAAGGTTTTTCACAATTAAATATAGCAAAGAGAAGGCCAAAGAGCGCAGAACACGTTTGCTTGAATTGGGACAGAAGGGGAAAAAGTGCGAAGCAATTTGCACCGATAATCCTACGCAAAATTTGTTGATGAGCTTGAAACGGCAAAATCGGGATATGAACTTCTCTTTGACTACATCGTACGGGGTTGTATAGTTTGTTCACGAAACAATTGGTATGAGAACGGCGAGAAAAGCTCTAAATACTTCTTAAAGGTGTGGTAAAACTCCTGTTCGTCGGCTTTACGACTCCGAAGGTAAAATCACTGTTAATTCTCAATCCATAATGAATGAACTTGCAGATTATTACCAAAACCTGTACAGAAACCATGATTCCCATGAAAACGAAGTATTTATGGAAGAGTTTTCTGATAATGAAAACATCCTGACGTTAAGTCAGCATTCAAAAATAATATGTGAAGGAATGCTTTCGTGCGTAGAATGTTTCAAAGAGAGGAACTTAACGGTGAGACAAATCTTGTACGGGCTTTTCACTGAGATCTTGAAAACTAGTTCGCTAACGGCTGCTTCATTCTTGAGGTCCAAGGTTCCACGTTCAGCGCAATCCAATATTCACACGGACCTCCTAATCTCCCGAAGGTGAAATGAGCAGCCTTAAAGCTGCTCATTTCACCTTCCTCTCTTCCTCAAGTTCCTCTCTCTTTATTTCCAGCTTATCACACAATTCTTCAACTTCGTCTTCAGTACTAGTTATTAAGCTGTTGTTTACTTTACGCGCCTGGGTTGTCTTCTTAGAAGATGAAGCCTTTGGCTTTCGATTGCTTGCAGCTGCTTTTCCTGACGTTTCCGTTTCGCTTTCTTGGTTTTCAGAGAATTCTTCAGAGCTGCAGCTCCCTACGGTATTTTCATCGTTGTTTTCATTAGCACTATCCATTTCACTGCTGGTCGAGTCGACTTCGCGCGACTTCGTCGTCCTCGCTTGAACTTTCCGCACTGACGGCTGTTAAGACAAATCCCAAGGCACCAATCTTTTTCAATTGCGTTTTCCTGCTACACTCACTTCCTTGAAGTCACGTTCGTCCACAAAATGTATAAACACCTTTCTTCCCACATCCTCTGCCATTTTATTTGATGGTAAATCGCGAACGACGCGAAGCATTGGGTGGGAGCTGTCAAAATGGGGACATCTGATTGGCTATCACTCAACCCTCTTGGGAACACCTTATCTTGGAGGACATCTAAAAATAATGTAAGAGGGATTACGATGGGGATAGGGCCTATATGGGGGATTAATTCTCTTACCTTTTATCTTGTCTTGATTTTACAAGGGTTTCTGGAACTTATTGGGCCAACAACTCACTGACTGCCTTCATTTTTCCTTTGAGAACGGCGAACTATCTTTATCCCAAAAGCAAGCTTTCATCAAATTAATTGATAAAAAGGACAGAGACAGAAGGTATATTTAAGAATTGGAGACCACTTTCCCTTTTAAATGTGGGTGTCAAAATCGCCTCAAAATCCTTCCAGAAATAATACACATTGACCAATAGGCGTACGTAAAGGGAAGAACAATGTTTGATGGTATTCGTACAATTGATGACATCATTGAGTATACTAAAGTTCAACAAATGTCTGGTCTTTTGGTTACCTTCGATTTCGAGAGAGAATTTGACTCTTTAAGCTGGTCATTATTATTAAGGGCCTTGCGTTCCTTTAATTTCGATAATTCATTAATCACTTTGGTATCTGTCCTCTTTAGTAACATATAGAGCTGCGTTCTAAATAACGGTTTTGCTACGCAGCATTTTGATGTTCGCAGAGGTGTTAGACAAGGAGATCTATTGTCATCATATCTTTTCATTATTGCACTCGAAGTGTTGCTCGTTAAAATAAGGAGTGATGAGGAAATAAAAGGCATTGCTGTTGAGAACAATGAAGTAAAGATCGCAGCTTTCGCCGATGATATAACAAGCCTCCTACATGCTTTTCAGTCTTACGAAAATCTTTTCACGTTACTTGATAAATTTGGAAAATGTTTCAGCTTAAAGTAGTAACTTAATTAAATATCCAGCCAGTGGCTCTTCCGATTTAAGTTACAATAATTGGAAATCGAATAAAACTACCAATAAAAGTTACAATAACATCATAATAAAAGAAAACTAATTCAAAAAATAAATAATTAACCTATTCTAAAATTCTAATCCTAAAAAATTGCTACGAACTGTTATATATTTCGCGCTTTACTGCGCGCTTAAAAACTGAGAGTGTTGCACCATTTTTCGTTTCTTCGCTTATAAGAGAATTCCAAGCAGTGATTGCTCTAAAACTAAAGGATCTCTGTGCTGTGGCTGTCCTACAAAAGGGTACGACTAAGTTGCCCCTAGATCTAGTATTGTAACTGTGGATAGCTGATCTTTTGTTGACGTCACACTCTAAATATGGTGGTGCAAGGCCATTAACTATTTATATAGCATCGTAGCATCACGCACTAACAACTGATTCTTAATAGAAGGCCAACACAGTGCGCGCAGCACTGGTGAGATGTGATCAAACTTCTTGGTGTTGGTCAGCACACGGGCGGCGAAGTTTTGTACAAGTTGCAGTTTGTTTATGTTGTACGCAAACGTTCCAGACCAGACTGTCGAGCAATAAAAAAGTTTACAAAAAACTAGACAGTTCAGAATGGTGGTAAGTACTGA